>JAXIVH010000016.1:5930666-5938166 GCA_036785325.1 Urophycis tenuis | reverse complement strand
TCAGAGAGAGAGAGAGAGAGGGGGAGAGAGAGGGGGAGAGAGGGAGGGATGGAGGGAGACAGGCGTGTATCCCTGTGGGATTAGCTCCACGCGTTCCCTGGAAGGGGGAAAAGCAGGCGTCCGTCGCGGCGTTGGCCAGGCTACCACTCGATTCTTCCCTACGCAGGCCTCAGACTACACACACACACACACACACTGCGCAGCTCCTGCACTCTCGCCATGGTTTCGACTGGTCTGACACACTCTGCTGCATGCTATTCTTAGGTTCAAACCACATGTATTTTAATGGTTGCAGAACTATGCATCGCAAAAAGTAAGGGGGGGGAGGGAGGGAGGGAGGGGGCGTCTTTAGTCTGGCGTCCCCTGTCCCAAAACACAGGTCAAGGTGATGCACGCGTAGCATTCACCTGACTCAAACACAGAGGGGGGGGGGGTGGGCTGGGACACATTTTATAAGCATAGTGGACTAAAAAAAATAAATAAGATTTTGATCGGAGCATGCTTCCCGAGGAAGGTTCTGCCGACCCCCCGCCAACACCTGAGCCCCCCTGTCCGGCAGACCGGCTGGGATGTGTGTTCCCCCTGCGTGGGGTCCCCCCCCCCCCCCCCCCCGGGGGACAACACCGTCAGTAGGACGGAGGTGAGAGGACAGGGTGGTGCTCAGCAACATGTAGACGTGGTGCAATGAAGAAAAAAAAAAACACTCAAAACGATGTACATGCTTCGGGGGCTCTCGGACCCTTGTAGGCCGCTAGGGTCTCCACTGAGTACCCCCCCCCCCCCCCATCACCCCCTGCCACGTCCCCCCGCCACCCCCAAAGTGCTGGTAGTATCTCTGACGTGACTTCACTTAGTTTTTTCCTCCTGAAGAGATAAGCTTGATAGTGTAGAGGCGTTCCTTCAACACCGCGAGACATGAAGCCACTCCTCCGGCCCGGGGGGGAACCTGGTCCGGACGTCGTCCCCCCTGCTGGGCCACGCCCCGGCCCGGTGTGGGGCGGGGGGGAGGGGGGTTGGGCCATGAGGGGTAAGCGGTCCGGGGAGCAGGGTTGTGGAGAGCGAGGCCGACGGGAGGCAAACCCGATCCTACCGGTGCTGAATGTACAGAGGCGGTGCCACAGCTCAGCCGCCGGCACCCCCCCCCCCCCGTCGCTTCCTTAAGATGCGCTGAACCGCGTGGCGCCCGGCACATCGGCCCACGCTGGAGAGGAGGATAAACCACTTAATAAAGGAACAGGGAGGTGGCTCTGCCCTCCTTTGAAATCTGCGCTTTTATTATAATGCCAACGTGGGGCTGTTAACCGCTAGCGCCAGCCCTCTGCTCTCTGGTCCTGCGGAGGCTCTACCCCTCTGTACATAAACACACGTCCTGCCGATGGTATGAGCCACTTGTTATAGTAGGGACCACGTCCAGCGTTTTCAAAATAAGAGTCCCCCCCCGCCCGCCCCCTCCTCCATCCACAAGACGTGGTTTACTACTGGAATGTGTTGCTTTTTTTTTCATGGTAAAAAAAAAATATTTGAAAACCACAGTAAAACAGAAAAAAAAAACATAAAAAGAATAAAAATCGGAGATGTTCTTAAACAGTTTGTGTTGCAATGTAGTAACTAAGCACCATGGAAGCCAACTAACTCTTCAGTGTAAATAAATGAATTAAGATGACGATAACTTTAGATGATAAGTATACACAGTGACACGCGTAGACTAGTTAACTCTTGATATGTGTTGCGCATATTTTTGTGTTCATTTTCTCTCTACTATCTATTTTATCACCCTGTAAAGAAAAGAAACCACAAAAAAAATATATTGGAAATGTTTCTATCCTTCTGTAACCTCTATGTTCTTTTGCTGTGATTTTATCTTGTGCATTTGTGAAAGAATGCCTCTTTCTGTCCATATGAACAAACAACTATAAATATTATATGTGTATGTCTGTCCGCTGCAGAATTAATCCTTCTCTATCCTGCTGTATTATCTTTCTTATAAATGCTTAGCCCCACGCTATACCCCTGTGTTATCCTCTTATTTTTATGCTAATATTTATATTGCTGTTTTATTTTCTCTTGAACACTGACATTTCAAATAAAAGATTCATTTAAAAAGCTATATTCCGCCTCTGGTACTTTTATGAGCTTTCTTTTTCATTTCATGTTGACCCATGAAGGGGTGTTATAAAGTTGCTATCAAAGACAAATCACACAGAAGCAACTGTAATGCCATTCTTACAATTCACAATTAAGTGTCCATGATGATCCAAAGCAGCTTGAAGCGAGTACAGATATAGCCCATTCAGGAACAGGCAGGCGGGGGTTGAAACCACTACTTTCTATGTAACCTGAGCCTGACAAGAGCCTTTCAGTATGTGTGACCTACATATAGCAGCCTCCAGGCGTTCAATCCCAGAATGCTTTGCCCCATGCTAGTTCTGTTTGACGTGTCCTACGGGACCAAGTGGCAGGAGGAGGAGAGATGCTGGATACTCCTGATTCTAACCAGTGGGTATCATCATTGGCTGTGGTAAAAACCAACACAAATACTGGCCATATTAGTACACATTTTAGGTGGCTGTTCAGCATTGCGGCATATTTCTATGTGATTTAACAACCATCGACAGAAAGACCGCTAAGAAATGTAGCCCATGCACATCATATGAATCTACCTCTGAGGGCCCCTCCATGTTGAGGACAGGTTGACCTCAGCCAGTGGGCTGGTCGGGCGGGGGGGGGGAGGGGGTTATGTCTGGGCCACAAATCTGCCCAGCAACTCAGGTTGATTGGCCGATTCCTTAAAAGGCTAAGGAGATTTCCGTACATTAGATTATGCTTACGCCTGTCTGTTGTGCCTGTGGCCGAATCACAGAGCAACCACACAACAAAACAAGTTCCCATTCACCTCACACAGAACATGTACAGTACCCACAGGTTTCTGCTCTCTTCTCCCACTGCGCTCTGCGGGTTATTGATACACGGTGTATTGACACATGATATAGGATCCTCTTCTCGCAGCGGGAGGGCAGTGGGACAGGAGGCTGGTGTAAGTGTGGAGAGACAGACTACATGTCCAGGTTCCTGTGTGGGGAGACAGACTACATGTCCAGGTTCCTGTGTGAGAGACAGACTACATGTCCAGGTTCCTGTGTGAGAGACAGACTACATGTCCAGGTTCCTGTGTGGGGAGACAGACTACATGTCCAGCAGGTTCCTGTGTGAGAGACAGACTACATGTCCAGCAGGTTCCTGTGTGAGAGACAGACTACATGTCCAGGTTCCTGTGTGAGAGACAGACTACATGTCCAGGTTCCTGTGTGAGACAGACTACATGTCCAGCAGGTTCCTGTGTGAGAGACAGACTACATGTCCAGGTTCCTGTGCCTCACACAGCACAGCTCTATTCATAGCTACCGGAACACCACAAAGCAAAACAAAAGGGTACCTTCTCTGACTCACTGCTGCAGCAGAGAAGAGGGGAGGGTGGGGGAGGATGGGGGAGATGCGTGTGTGATTCCCATGAATCAGGGGTCATGTCCTCTAAGGGTGACAGCTTGTGTCGGTAAGAATGTTCAGTGATATGCAGTGCAGATAATGTAGCTATCGATCCAGAGAGAGCTAAGATAGAAGATGAAGAGATATGATAGAAGATTAAAGAATGCAGGATGAAACATGACATATAAACAGTTATAACTGACCGAGCATCCTATGTGTATACTGTACAGTTTTTAGTGAATGGTTTTCGGAGCTCTCAGCCCGAAAACAGTTCAGTGAACGCTGTCTTCCCATCGGCCACCCTGACATTGAACAGCGTGGACTCATGAGCCCAAAATGGCCGACGTCTTTCCCCTTGTTTTTCCCTCCCGGCATAGTGCGGTTGCCATGGAAACCCTCTCAGCCCCAATCAATTGTGTTCCTCCCCTGTTCAGCGCCCAGACCCTTCTTCTTTAGGAAACGTCTGCGTGGCTGACACTATTAGCCCAACTCGAGGACCAAAGACTGAGATGAGGAGCTTCACACAGCACACACACCAACCAGGCAACACACACACAGGACGGTACGCAGGAGACGTGGTGCAGCGGAGAACTTCCCACAGACAGAAACGCAGGTGAGTGTCCATGAAGCCTGGAGCTGCTGGCCAGCCCAGATTCAGTCCATGCAGAGGAACACTCTGGGCTTCCACAGCCATTCACGTTGTAATACTGCAGAATTAACATCAACTTGGAATTTGGATAAGTGTGAACATTTAGAGTTGTAAATACAATCCAAATCAATTCTAACATAGTATCTGAATTCTGTCTAATCTTTTCTGCCCTGAATCCTGGTGGTCAGGCTTCTAGTGACCTGTCACAGCCGCTTCCTGTGGTCAGGGACAGAGGTTGGGTCATCCAGCAGAATAGGTGGATTGTTCCATTATAGCCCCTCTTATCAGGGGACTTACACACCACCCACACAACCTCCACAAACCTCCCACCCCACACACACTCATCTTGTTTAATTAGGCACACTGTGACTCATTTCTCACACACACGCATGCGCACACGCACACACACACACTATACTCCATTGACCAACTCTCCCATACATCAGTGTCCCCTTATCCAACTCTTTCTCTGTTTCTGTGTGTGTGTGTGTGTGTGTGTGTGTGTGTGTGTGTGTGTGTGTGTGTGTGTGTGTGTGTGTGTGTGTGTGTGTGTGTGCGTGTGCGTGTGTGTGTGTGTGTGTGTGTGTGTGTGTGTGTGTGTGTGTGTGCGCGTCAGTGTGTGTGTGTGTGCGGGTGTGTGTGTGCGTGTGTGCGTGTGTGTGTGTGTGTGTGTGATACTCAGGATGTGAGGATGCTTGTGATTCAGAATGTCTGACTAACCTTGTTACTGCACACACAATCCATTGTTAGGTCCAATATCTCTATAGTGCCCCCCCCCAACACACAGACACACACACACACACACACACACACACACACACACACACACACACACACACACTGATGTGTAATCTGGGTCACAAATGAAGCAGCGTGTAGAACTGGTGTTCAGAAGCACATGGCATGAGGAGCCCCTGCAGAGGGCTGGAGGAGTCTGCTGCAGGCCGTGTGCAGGCTGGAGACCAGCAGCACAGGGCTCTGGTTTCAGGAAGGAGGCGCACAGCGTGCACGTGGAGCCGGAGCAGGATGTGATGTAACAGCTGCATTTGGCGGGACAGGAACTGGGGTTTCCGCGCCCTCAACCCGCTCCCCTCCCCCCCCCCCCCCCCCCCCCCCTCACACACACACACACACACACACACACAAATCACCCCCACTACACACACTCCCCGTTCCCGCTTCCTGATTTCCTGTCTTCATTTATCCCCCGACCATCACACACACACACACACACACACACACACACAGCTGTGGCAGCTGTTGCGGTGTGAGGACAGAGCAGGCCAGTGTGATATGGGTCACCATGTTGGCTAGCAGAGCTCAGTGAGCAGACACACTCACACTGAGGATAAAGACTGGATTAGAGCGCCGTCTGATGTGGATCAATTCAGGGCTGGGTGACGTGCAGCTGTAGTGCTGTTCATAAACATCTGAAACGGACCAGAGTTTACTACTGATTGCATCAGGCACTAGTGTCCTAACTTAGCATTACTTGCAGAACACATCTGACAGGAATCAGGATTTTCTGCTCTCCTGTCAAATGAAAGATGGACTCGAGGCTCTGCTATACATGATTAAATAGCAACAAAAAAAAATCCTTTATTTGACATCATTTTTAAATATGGGTCGCTGGCAGCTTCCTTATGAAAGGAAGATGTTTTTGCTGAGAGGAAATTGCCAAAATACGCACGCGCACGCACACACAAACGCATAGTGACACGGAGACACTTAGAGGCAGCATCCTCGCCTTTGTCAACACTAGCCTCACCGCACGGATGTCTTTCAGAGGAGCCAGGGCGGCACACACACACATAAACAACATGTCTGAATGACTTATAAATATCTCTGTGGTGCGCGCGCACACACAAGCGCACAAACGAACCATCGTCATCATGTGAGAAGGGCTGAGCTGTGAATTCAGTGGTGGTGGGCTGTGTGGCCTTGCTAGGTGAGCGAGGGGCTGCATTAACGTGGTCATGGCTGAGGGTCGCTGTAGCGGAATAATCCCCCCACACACACACACACACACACTTAAAGAGACACATTTATGGAGCCCCTCTGCAGGCTCCGGCTGCCAGATCAGCGAGATGGAGCGCGGCAGCATGCTGACCGGACACACAAAGTTCTCTTTCTCTGCTCAACACCCTCCTTTCTTCCATCTCAAAGGGCCTCCCTTTCTCCCTCCATCTCTTCCCTCAGTCTCTCTCTCTCTCTTTCTCCGGTTCTGCCTCTGCTCTCTCTCTCTCTCTCTCTCTCTCATCCTCTTCTGTTCCAGGAGCCCCTGTTTTGTCAGCTGGGAGGATGTAAATCAGACAGGGGTCTCTCTCTCTCTCTCTCTCTCTCTCTCTCTCTCTCTCTCTCTCTCTCTCTCTCTCTCTCTCTCTCTCTCTCTCTCCTCCCTCTCTTCCTCTCTGAGAGAGAGGAAGGTTTCCTGTCAACCGGGATGTGTAAAAACAAAAATGGCGGGTGGTGGAAAAATAAGTGTCATAATTCTGATTCATTTACAGGATGTGAGAAATGATGATTCATATCATCTGTATGACTTCATATTGATACATTAAGACTACATTGCTCCTTTATGTTGATAAACGCGCCGTTTTAGGGAACAATGGTTTGGTCTTCATCCTCTCCATGTGAACACATGGGGCCCTTCCAGGGATCAAAGGCTTCCTTCTGGTTTGAGGGCATCCCCAACCCCCACCTCTCACACTCTCTCTCACACACACACACACACACACACACACACACACACACACACACACACACACACACACACACACACCCCTTCCCCCCCCCCCCCCCCCCCTCCCCGGCATGATGGTTTCCAATCCATTTCCCTCACCACTGCCGTCGTCATGGAAACACAATAGTGCCGTTCAGAGCAGCCGGAGCAGAGGAACAGAGGAGCAGAGTGGGATGACAGGTAGGAAGGAAGGAAGAGAGCAGAG
This sequence comes from Urophycis tenuis, assembly GCA_036785325.1. Taxonomy (NCBI): domain Eukaryota; kingdom Metazoa; phylum Chordata; class Actinopteri; order Gadiformes; family Phycidae; genus Urophycis; species Urophycis tenuis. The sequence goes on along the minus strand of JAXIVH010000016.1, from coordinate 5,931,086 downwards.
GGGAGGAGAGAAGGGAAGGAGCAGAGCAAAAACACAGGGGAGCGAAAAACAAGGAGGGGAGATGACGTGAGGCAGCAGTGAGTTCATGTTCCCAAGGATCACACGATCAGCCCCAAAACCTCTGCTGGCCATTCTATATTTAAAGACCGCCACACCCCTTACCACACACACACACACACGCACACGCACGCGCGCGTCTCTGTGAATTAGCCAACGTGTGTCACCAACAGAGTGATGTTGTGCGAGCAGCAGAGTTCATCTACTAGCGAGTTTGGAGCATGCCGCTCCAGCCGCCCCGAGAGAGGAGGCGCAGACTAACTGCTTGCGCCCTCACAACGGGAGTCACGCTGGCTCCGCCCTGCGCCTCACGCAGGCTCTGACAGAAGCCTGTCGCCAGCCCCCGCCCCCCCCCCGCCCCGC
>JAXIVH010000016.1:5895666-5925666 GCA_036785325.1 Urophycis tenuis | reverse complement strand
ATCTTCCAGAGCTCCAAACCTCAGTATGAGCCAATGGTTACAAGTATAGTTTTCTGGATTTTAGTGACAGAAACGGTGCTAAACGGTGGAAAGACTTCACTGCTTGCCATCAGTGTTGTATTGAACACAGACAGCAGTGGGTATTAGATGTCCTCATATGAATTTTAAAATGATGTATTTTGTGTCCAGGTATACACACACACACACAGTATCCCTCCTTTCTAGTTAATAAATACGGTCATGGGGAAGAGAAATAAAGTGTATTGTCTCAGCAGTTCCTGAGCGATGGAGCCGGACAATCAGGAGACAGAGTGGAAATACCACAGCCTGGGTTTCCACCCCAGAGCAATGCAGCAGGGAATGAGAAAGGGCTTGGCTGACAGAAATGAACTAGACCAATAACTTGTGCCCATAGTTTCAGCTCAGTGTTTAACATGCATAGGAGATCTATGACACACACCCACACAGACAGGGAGAGACAGAGAGACACTGAGACAGAGAGGGAGAGAGAGAGAGAGAGAGAGAGAGAGAGAGAGAGAGAGAGAGGGAGAGAGAGTGTGTGTTACAGCCCTAGGTTTTCTGGGTGACCCCTGGTCCTTATTGATATTCTGTGGGCATCGGCCCTCCATTCAGCCTGCAGCAGAGCGAGCTCTCCTCGAGCCCCCCGCCTCCACCCGCCCCCACCCACCCCCACCCACCCCTGATTCCCAGCGCCCCCACCTACAACCCCTCTTCTCGAATCCCAGTTGCAGATGCTTTGGCTAAAAGGATATGTTGCTATCACTACAACAAGACAGACAGACACAGACACACACACACACACGCACACGCGCACACACACACACACACACACACACACACACACACACACACACACACACACACACACACACAAACACACACACACACACTCGAGCCCTGGGTGATGCTGTGTGCCATGGGTGAAGATGCGGACATGACAGCAGTGATGGAGATGTCACTCAGAGATGTGAAGGCACAGCCAATCGGTTGCCTCTGGACGGCTCGTGCTAATTGGTTGCTAATTGCGCGCCACGTGAAGAGTGTTTTACAAGCAGCCGAGTAATCACATCAAGGGGACTGAATATTAAGGCACGTGGACACATTAAGATGTACACACACACACACACACACACACACACACACGCACACACACCAGTGGCGTAGCCACGGATGTGCCAGGGTGTGTCTGGGCCACCCAAACGTGACCCTGGCACACCTAAAATATTCCGTTTGCAATTGACACAATGTTACATAAAGCCGTACATTTCTACAACCATATCGTTAACGAGCGGAAGACGTGATAATAAAGACACAGGCTCTGACAGACTAGGTTGCATGGGAAGCCGGGGGTAAAAAAAAAAAAAAAGGCCAGTTGTTGACCACAACACCGACACGGCATCGCATTGATTAGGGCATTAACTAGATCTATTTACAGCGCTGTAGCTTTAAGTACTTCTGCTAGCCAGGGGTGTAGCCAGAAATTTTAATCAAGGTGTGCCTGTGATATTGTGGTTGGCCTCAACCCAGTGAAAATTAAGGGCGCAAACAGGACACGTGTGATGCAAATGACCTGGAGGCTCAGCTGGAAATGGAAACACCACTTACCGTGTAGTCTATAGCCTTTTTCAGTGCTCTCAAAAGTAACGTGATCGCGTATTGACAATCAAAAACTGCAAGTTAAAATATGCTAGCAGAAGTAATTAAAGCTGTAAATAGATCTAGTTCATGCTCTAATCAATGCGATGCCGTGTCGGTGTTGTGGTCAACAACTGCGCTTTTCTTTTTTTTTTTTACCCCCGGCTTCCCATGCAACTTAGTCTGTCAGAGCCCGTGTCATTATTATCACGTCTTCCGCTCGTAACGATATGGTTGTAGAAACGTACGGCTTTATGTAACATTGTGTCAATTGCGAACGGAATATTTTAGGTGTGCCAGGGTCACGTTTGGGTGGCCCAGACACACCCTGGCACACACATGGCTACGCCACTGCCGCTAGCATATTTTAACGTGCGGTTTTTGATTGTCAATACGCGATCACGTTACTTTTGAGAGCACTGAAAAAGGCTATAGGCTACACAGTAAGTGGTGTTTACATTTCCAGCCGAGCCTCCACATCATTTGCATCACACGTGTCCTGTTTGCGCCCTTAATTTTGACTGGGTTGAGGCCAGCCACAATCTCACAGGCGCACCTTGAGTAAAATTTCTGGCTAAGCCCCTGACACAGAGTAGATATAATAAAAGTCTGCACACTGATTAGAGCTCCCAAAAGTAGATTTATTCAGCACAACGTTTCGGACGTGTTGTCCTTCATCAAAGGTGCCACCACGCCCCTGACACACACACACACACACACACACACACACACACACACACACACACACACACACACACACACACACACACGCACAGAAAAACAGACACAGAGGAACACAGACATACCAAAATGTCAAAAAGGTATGAATTTGGGGGTATATGGGCATTTTGAGTTGTGCATCTTTTGCTTTTTCCTTTGACATGTGCATCTTTTGCTTTTTCCTTTGACATAAAAGAAAAATATGAGAATGAATGTATGAATCATTTCTGTATTTAATAAACATATTCAGCATTGAGGGAAAACATGTGAATGCAAATAAACACACACACACACGCGCACACAGGTTTCCAGTGTCAGACGGAGAGACATAACCAGCCGGTCACCAGGGAGCTTTCTGCACTAATCTGTTTCCTTTGTTTAGCGTTTAGCGGCGAGTGCTGCCGCGGGGGCTAAACAGCACAGTATAAACAAAACTGAAAGGCTGAATATGTAATTCACTTATTGATTTAGTAGACACCCTTGTCCGTGGCATCTGAAATGGTGTCACATTTATCCAACGCATACACTACCTACTGAAAGGAGGACCTGAATTAATTTAATTTGCGCATGCTTCCTTTAGTCAACAGAATAACAAACAGGGTGGCGATGCAACAGTAACGTGTGAATGGGTTCGGAACACACCGAGATGCACGCAGATGAATAGCAGATAGGTGCGTGGCTTCATATAGATGCACATAATGGAGGGGGAAATATCAACCTTATTTGCACGGGCAATGTGATCTTATTAAATTGATTAAATGAATATTGCTTTGTTTATTTCCTCCCCAGACGATGACCCATCTCCCCCAATCCCCCTCTTCTCCCGTTTCTCTCCTTCTAGAGTTTGCTACCTGGAGACCGACAGCCTCCCCCGGCCAGCCAATCAGCTGCTCCGACACACAGCCTCCTGCCACGCCATTGGTCCGCTGCTCCGGGTCCCTCGGTGGCTCATCGACAGCCGTGTCACCGTGTCGTCTGGCAGCGCCACGGCCAATTATGATACTCTCGATCTCTCCGTTTTGCTTACACTCGGACGTCAGTTGACGTGCACCCCAGTACCGCACACGCAGACATACAACCACGCCTAGCCGCTCTCGACGTGCGCGTTTAGAACGCATTTACGCAGCAGACGGCAGCGCCGGTCCGGTCTCACTACGGTTCAGTCGCATAGCGGCAGCACGATGGGCTCATGAAGATCTAACCAGACCATAAATAGGCTCACTCACTTGATGACAACGGAAAGGTCTTAATACACGACCGAGGAGACACAAGTAGGGCGGAACTAAACAGCCCGTATGTTGCAATGCTTCTCAGCTTCAGAACAATAGACAAAAGCCCGTTTAGGTCTACTCTCGGGCGTCCAATCGTGAGAAGTCATTGGTTATGGAAAACTACGATTGGCGATGTTCCGTCATCACATTTTTTTACTTTGTTATTTCTCAATGTCTAAATGTAACTCATATGAGAACCGGAGCCTGACGCCGACTTGTTGTAATTGCATGTTAGCCATGAAGAAACTGGAAACACAGAACAACAACACATGAGCGTCACGGGAGCGCGGAGAGGTTTCTCTACAGAGCTGAGCAACAGTGTATATTGACAGACTCACTTGGGAATGAAACAGGCCATAGCAACTATTTACACAGTAGTCACAAATACAAATATACAAACAGAAAAATGTACACAGTAGCCAAATACAAATATACAAACAGAATAATGTACACAGTAGCCAAATACAAATATACAAACAGAAAAATGTACACAGTAGCAAATTACAAATACCCACACATAAAGGGGGTGGGTGTGTGCGTGTGTGGTGGGGGGGGGGGGGGGGGGGGGCTATGGGTCCCACAGTGGTCCCACTGGGAACAAAGCACCCTGCCTCTTAATCCACACGTCTCCCCTTTTGTCCGTCAGCTAATCACTTCATCACAGCCAACTCTATTGCCTCTCAAAAACTCTCTCCCACAGCCTCTCCTGTGTTTTTATGCATCATTCACGTCCCCCATTTGCTACGGTTTCAATCAGCCCTCCTACTTTATTAATTATCCGACACTGAAAAGCTGTACAACCTCTCGCTGAGTGATTTCCTTTGGGGTGTTTTTACGTAAATCAGTCTCATCGCTCCGATAGCGCTTCTGAGGCGCGACTGACAAGATGAAACAAGAGGGCAGCGCCGTCCGGGGGAACACAGATACATGTCCGCGCGCGCGCGCACACACACACACACGCACACACACACACACACACACACACACACACACACACACACACACACACACACACACACACACACGCACACACGCATGCACACACGCACACACACACACACACACTTCAATGTTTCCAGAGAGGCGTGACTCTTCGTTCAGCATGCAAATGAGCTTGAGAAGTAAGTAGGCTTAGTCAATAGGAGTCTTGTGTTCATGCATATGCAGGGTCATACAAGCAGCCATTGAATGGGAGACGCCATGCTGAGAACGGGTGGCAACAGTCGCCTAATCATTTAGGAGAGAAACAATGGTGTGTTTTGATGTCAGATATCCCCGGCAAATGAGCTCATTTACATATTTGCACTTTTGAGTACTTTGGTCAAGGGTTGATGGGGGGCTATTCCTTTTAGGTGAGAACCATCCCAATGGCCCTGAATTTGAAGTATTTAGCACTTTTAATTGGCTGTGTCAGTTTAGATTTGTGAAAGTAAAGTGAATGTATATTTGTACATTAAAGTGATCCCTCTTCACAATATTGAGAATAAAAACCCACTGATGTTAGGGAATATAACACATTATACATCCAAGATTCAAGATTCAAAGATTCAAGTTTCTCTTCTGTCTACACTGATGCCTGCATATATATAAAAGAGACAAATAGGTACAATACATATATACAGTAAAAAACAACAATAAAGTACAATAATGTAGCCTACAAACATACATTCACTTTACTTTCACAAATCTAAACTGACAGCCAAATAAAAGTGCTAAATACTTAAAACAGGTTATTCATATTGCATAACTGGTCATTTTTACCACGACAAAATCTGACATGCTATCTTTGTGTATGCCTGGATGTATGTACATTTTTGTATATTTTTTATATATTTTGTATATTGTTTACACAGGTTTATATTATATATTTATACATTCTAACACTCTACTATACGTAGAGTGTCTGTCTCTTCTTTTTTCCCTGGAGTATTGTAACAAATGCAATTTAAGGACTTTAAGGATCCCCTCAGGGATCCTTAAAGTCTGTCTGTCTGTCTGTTTTTACTATCGTAGATTTGAGGACGAAACGATCAAAGGCATTTGATCACAGCTGACAAATTACACGGAAACATTTTAAACTTGTGAAAAAATGCATGAGCCCTCTGATTGGACGGGCAAGACTGATTTGTAGCCGTTTGTAGCAGCAGTTTTTTTTTTTCGTTCCTTGAATTTCAAGTTAATGCCGGGCACTTCTGATAGGGTGGGCCAGCTGTCAATCGTAGCGGCACTGGCCCACATTGGCCCTTATGTGGCTACGCGCCTGATATATAATTACGATTATTTTAAGTGAAGTTTACGTAAAAAAACACATTTTCATTGGACATGTCATTTATTATGTTGAAGTATTCCTCACAGGACAACGATTTTTCCTGATACTCAAAGCATGAAGACCATCTACAACTGGAGACTAATACATAAACTCAAATCCCGTTCACGCGGTTAAGTGGTCGTTCTTGGCTAGATTAATGAATGAATGGGCGGCCATTTTGCCAGCGTAAATTTTTACAAACGCATCCTGAGAGCTGAATACGACTGCTGTACTACTGCTACCGCCATGTGAGCGAGTGGCTCATTCAGCATCATCGGAGCAGTGATAACGTCGTCGTCAGGGTGGCCATCGGGAGGTTCGGGAGGTTTCCCGGTGGGCCGGTCCATTTTCAAATGTCTTTTGGGCCGCTTGAGTGGGGGAAAATAACTTTGACCATTAATTTATCATCTCCTGAAGTAGACGTTCTTCATTCATCTGACATTTCAGCCTCGCAGTATATGTCAGAATCAGAATCAGAATCAGAATTCGATTTATTGCCAAGTAGGTTTGCACCTACAAGGAATTTGTCATGGTGCAATTGGTGCAATAGAAAGCAGTATTAAAAAAATAAAAAAATAAAAATAAGATAAAAGTAATATGTAATATGGATTATATGATCTAAGGTACTCCTCCCCTCCCTAATATCTGAGTTGGTTGGGTCCATGGTTCTTCTTTTATTTAGCGGTACCGGTAACATGAGAGGACAGAGAAGCGCGACCAGTGTCATTGATTATGGAGAGCAGAAAAAGGCTAGAAGAAGCCGAAAAGGCCAGGTTTTAAAAAAGATGGGCACTGGAAGAAGATGCTGCCAAATGTGAAAATTAACATGTAAACTACAGCATGACATTTGTAAGTTAGCCCAAGCAGTAGGACATGGTTCAAGTGATTTTTTTTTCTCCTGGATTTTACATTTAGCAATCGCCATATTTTGATATTTAATTAAAAAAAAAAAAAAGGGATAGTAAGAGTTTTGCGTTGTTCATTTACTGAAATTCTTCCACCACTGAAAAAAGTGGGCCGATCTGGGCCCAAAACTCCCGGGCTGAAAATGGGTCCCACCCCGGCCCTGCTTTACACTAATTCACGAATGACTTAAACTTCACGAGACGTTTTGTCAAAGTTACACTAGCCTTTCATTGTCATTCACTTCATATCAGTATTTCTAAAAACCTATTGCTGAAGAACATCACGTTTTACCCGTGGACAGGTACGCACGGCGGGGTGACGCGCACGTCTCAGCCCACCTGGACGGAACTTGAAGAACCGACTTTCGACATGCTTTGTAGCGTCGGGGGGCGTCCGGTCGACCCCTGGATCTGTTGACTTAGGAGACTGGGGTTCCCATGGCTGACGGAATGGCTTCTCGGTTCAACCATGGATCATAAACATGGATTGATAAACAATAGGCCTGATACCATCCACAAATCACGTTTCCAAGATCTTTCATGAAATACAATTGAACAGATTATTTTATGTATGATCTTTATTTGATTTGTTTGTTTGTTTGTTTGTTTGTTGTTTTATTTTTTTTTTATTTGTAATAGATTATTGTATATTCAGCAACCTCAACTTTACTTTTTTTTTTAAATACTAGGCCCGCCATTGTGTTGTTGTTATTGTTGTTTGTTGATTGTTTACCTCATAGGCGAAAACCTACTTGGCAATAAACATCTTTGAGTTCTGAGTTGATTGACCCCACGTATCTGGTGTGGACCAGCATCATGCCACAATGTGTGTGTTTCAGTGTGTTTCTGACATTCAAGCTTTTTCCCAGACACTGAACCAATAGCAAACACTGTCAACACACACCTGTCAGGTCTCACACACACACACACACACACACACACACACACACACACACACAATCTAGTTAAACCTATAGATAAATGATTGAACAAATGAAATGAATGGAGAGCCAGACATAAGTACAGATGCCAGGAAGAGGCAGGATGTCACAGTGGGCTTCAAGGTGTAGTTTGATGAGGATCAGATGCCTCTGAATGGCTGCTTAGTTATTTCAGTCTTCAAAGCAAAGGAAGACTGACTTGCCACACACACACACACACACACACACACACACACACACACACACACACACACACACACACACACACACACACACACACACAGGTCTCCTCTATTGCAGATTCAGAACTATTTCTGGCCCCATGCATCTCACATGTACACACACACTGATACAGTAAGATCAATGTCTTCCCTCTCTTGTGTCTGGTGTGGAGTCAGTGTGTGCTGCAGACCTGTGCTTCAATGGCTGTTTACATGAGGTGAAATGAACACTGAAATCCCCCTGGTAAAGACATGGCAGGATGAGGTACCGTTTAGCTCAAACATACACAAAAAGTCCGCGTAAGTAAGAGAAAGGCATCTAGAAAGCTGTAAAGGATGACATAAATAAGAACCATGTGTGTAGTAGCAGCTAGGCGATATATTTGTAGCAGTTTTATGGTAATAGCATGTTAGCTTGGTGTAAGGTAACTCAACATCAAAGCTTGAAGGGTCAGGCTACTGTTCCCTTGTAGCCTACAGCTCACTACACACAGCTAGCTTGCCGTAGCGAGGGAGAACCGTCACTCACTGGAGATCTACGACAGACTATAGCACGGGATGAGAACGTTGATGACAAAAACAGTTTGTCTGGTTTTACGTTTGCACAGAAAACCACTGTTTATGCATTCCTGTGCTACTCTGGCAATCACACTTTCACAGAATGTCTGTACAGCCCAGTGTGTTTATGAGACGGGAGAGAGAGGAGCGGGGAATATGCTCTGCAGATGCTCTGTTTCTGCACAGAGGAATGCGCTTTAGAGGGATCTTCTTCAGGACCAAAAGAAACATTTGACACACAGGTTTGTCTCCGCTGACATTTTATTACAACAAAAAGTCAAACACATTCTGTAACAGATGTGTACATCATGCAAGAGCCTTCCACTAACTACAGGACTTTGTGACGTCTCAGAGGCAAGCAAATTCAAATGGTTCTGAAACAACGCAAACCTCCCTTGTACATCGTTTGGTTTACAATTATCTCAAAAATCACATACATTAAAACATCCTGTAAAAAAAAACGACATAAAAATCTCTTTAAAAAAATCAAAACAAATAAATCAACAAATGGAATGATATCTTAAGATATTGTGATCCCCGTTCCACCACAGAAATGCTCCCTTGGAAGTTTCCATTTGGAGATCAAACACGTGGTACAAATTAAAAGACAGGCTGAGCATTTGCGCGTTGACATGAGAATGGAGATAATCTGTCACTTGTCGGTAACTTCTTAGCAAGCTTTGGTGATTGCGGTCATATGAACAAAACAAAACAAAAAAGTGCCCTTAATTTTAGGGCAACCAACGTTGCCTATATTGATTTCTGGTTCCCTGTGTTGCAATCACGCTGCTCCGTGGATTGTTTTAATTTGTCTGCTAAGTGTGAGCGGTTCCCTGTGCATATGACGCTATTCCCCAGATGAGCTTCTTCAATAACAGTCACATGTCCGCACACATTGTCTGAACCATCACAGCTATTGGCAGCCATCTTGTGCTGCAGTGTAAAATATGTTGTCTTCTACTGAAATGCACTTCCTTGCCCTTCCATCCTGGTGCTGTGGTCATGTACAGTCTGTTTGCATAGGAATAAATATTGCAGCGCATCAAATGACCAGCGGCCCGCGTAGCTCTCAACATTCTGGGGAGAACTTTGTCACCAAGACGTCATGGCAACAGTTAGGCCGACGGTTCGGACATAGGACACACCAACGGCACACATTTGACAGTTACGGTCTCACACGCACACACACACATGTGCACAGACACACATGCACGCACGCACACACACACACACACACACACACACACACACACACACACACACACACACACACACACACACACACACACACACACACACACACACACACACACACACACACACACACACACACAAGCAGTTTTTTGGGCCATTTTCAAGTGTTGCTGTTCATGAAAACTCTCCTTTATGGGACAGTCTGTACTGTACAGTTATTGCAGGTGGCGGAAAAACACAGGTACATACACAAACGCATGGTTGCACACAGCCAATGTGCACACAAATGCGCACACACACACACACACACACACGTGTGGAAACTCAAACTCGCAGCGCTAAATATACCCAACTGACCCTCACGCAAACTACAACACTCTCACCCACAGGAACACACCTGCACGCAAACACGGCTCCGGCTGCAGCCAGCGTGCGTTGAGATGGGGAACAACGTGGTGCCTCGCTGCTGACAGACTGTCCAGCGCTCCTCCTTGCCCAAGACAGGGTCACAGACGTCATCTCTACATGATCAGACGTGTGCATTCACACCTTTGTGTACAAATCTCAACATGTGTGGCTACAGTGCTTTTTTTTTTTTTTTTTAAATGTGTGCTTATGTGAACGTATAAAGATTTACAACATGTGAATTAAACGTCTCCGAAGAATAAAAGTAAATCACGACACCACTACCACGCGAACAGACACACCGGTGGGATGACAACCACATGTGAGAGAAGGTTTGATTGGTCCACCTGTCCAACGCCAACGCCCCATCGGACAGAAACATTGTATTGATTGGCACATAGTGGTTCTTTTAAACAGTAATAATGATACACACTCATCTACAAGCACAGAAGCGACGGGCTTGGGGAGAGAAGAGCAGTGGGCGTTGGGATAAAACAGACAGATTGCACAATAAGTTCTGATACGCCTCGGACATCGGACAAATCAAAGCCAAACTAACTGCAGCCAAGCGCGGACACCCTGGGCAGATGTGGCCTTCTCCAGGGTCAAGTCTTTGGGTCTCCTGAGGAGGGTATGCATGAACTGACAGACTGGAATGAATGAAAACAAGAAAAGACGACAACAAGAAAAAAAGCCTGGGTAAAAAGAGAGACAAAGACGCGGTGCAGATGCAGCACTGAGCAGCACTGAACAGCAGTGAACAGCACTGAGCAGCACTGAACAGCAGTGAACAGCACTGAGCAGCACTGAACAGTACTGAGCAGCACTGAGCAGCAGTGAGCAGCACTGAGCAGCAGTGAACAGCACTGAACAGCACTGAGCAGCACTGAGCAGCAGTGAACAGCACTGAGCAGCAGTGAGCAGCACTGAGCAGCAGTGAGCAGCACTGAGCAGCACTGAGCAGCGAGGGGTCGATGGCGTAACAAATGGCCGACGGCGAGGGATGCTGGGGGAGGCGGCTAGAGGCCTGGGAGGGAGCAGCCCAGCAGCCCTGCAGGGGGGCCACAGGAGTCTGTCTTTAAGGAGAAGCAGAGTTTAAAAGTTGCCGTTGTGCCCGGCTACGGCCGACCCAGGGTCTCTGTCAGGGGGGGAGGGGGGGGGGGGGGGGGGGTGGGGTGGTGCAGGGGGCTCTAACTGGCCCGAGACAGACTTTCATCCAACAGGTCTTCCAAAGAGCCCACCCCATCCAGCTTAGGATCCTCCCTCTTCTGCTTCTTGGCGAATCCTGATGCAGTGGGGGGCGTGTCCTCCTGCATCAGCTCTTTGGCCAACAGATTGGTCACTGCGTGTCCAGCTCGCCGGTGATTGGCTGGCAGAGACGGGGGGAAAAAACAACAAGAGGTCGAGGTCAGATTCACATCACACCACTTCCATGCAGCCGCGTGTCATGCCTTGAGCGAACACACAGAATGACCAGCATGCAACAGGGGCTCGGTTGAGCCAAGCACATCCAGATTTTTTGCTAACACTGGTTTTGCATGCCGGGTCAGTAAGGTCCTGCTTCACATCTCACGGCACACAACAACACACGGCCCCGGCCATGTCTCAGAGGATGCAACGCAACATGGATGCCTGCCCCCCCCGAGGTACATGAACATCAGCCTGGAACACACACACACATGCACTGACAGACAGGGAATGAGAGAGAGTGTGTGTGTGTGTGTGTGTGTGTGTGTGTGTGTGTGTGTGTGTGTGTGTGTGTATTACGTTGATGGCTAAAGCTTCTCAGTGCTCACGTCAGGTCAGATTAGACGGTGGCTGACACTGAAGGAGTAAAAATGAAGAACTAAGATGAGAAAAGGAGACCAGGGAATTCAGAGGAAAGGAGTAAGAAGGGGAGGAGGTAGGGATGAAAAAGAATGAGAGAGAGAGAGAGAGAGAGAGAGAGAGAGAGAGAGAGAGAGAGAGAGAGAGAGAGAGAGAGAGAGAGAGAGAGAGAGAGAGAGAGAGAGAGAGAGAGAGAGAGAGAGAGAGAGAGAGAGAGAGAGAGAGAAAGAGAGAGAGAGAGAGAGATGAGGCGGGATGGAGGGAGGGATGCTTCATACTGTTGGGAGGACAAAAGGCAGGAGGGAGGGCAGGAGGATGCTGGGTAACAGTAAGAGGAAGTCAACCAGATGAAAATATTATGTAAAAAGGAGCGAGGCAGAGAGAGGCACAGAGAGAGAGAGAGAGAGAGAGAGGGAGAGATGAACAGAGAACTAGAACGAGTGACAGATTGCTCCCTGAGGGATGTGGTCTTTATTCCTTTACCTGCTTACACAGTTTTTCTCTCCCTCTTTCTAACACACACACACACACACGCACACACACACACGTGCACACCAATGTAAACCCAACACACACACACACTGCTCCCCCTCCTCTCTGCTTCCTCTCTGTATATTTTCCTGCGTAGGAGGACAGCTGTGCGGCAGCAGCCATTTTGAAATATATAGGTCAGTGGGAGATGGTGTGTGAGTACGCATGGGCTCTGGTGCTACATGCTACGCTGCTATCTGTAGGTGACTATGGATCTTTTAATGTGTGTGTGTGTGTGTGTGAAAAACAAAACAAAACAAATGACACCGCAAAACAGGCAATAAAAACGCAGTTAAACAACATGTTGAGCACATATTCGTGGCCTGTCAGCACCACATGCGTGATCAACGCCACAACACGCATGTTCACCCGCAGGCGTGAACACAGACAGACACGCACACAAGACACGACGCACACGCACACACACAACATGCAACCGCTGCCTGTGAATGCAAGACAAATGAAACCAAACATCTTCATTAATTGGAGACCACAAACACACACACGTGCAGTTACCGAGCCCGTCTCCAGGACTAGCTGTGACAAAGACAGGATTGAGTCTGTGGAGGAGGAAGAGGAAGTGTGAGAGAGAGAGAGAGAGAGAGAGACAGAGAGAGAGAGAGACAGAGAGACAGAGAGACAGAGAGAGAGAGAGAGAGAGAGAGAGAGAGAGAGAGAGATAGATCAGTGGTTCAGACTCGCACAGACAACCCATCCCTGGGAGACAGCCAGCCTCAGCTGGGGCCAAACAGACGCTGGCTCCAGGCAGCTGGGGCGTCAGACCCCCCCCCCCCCCACGCAGCTCCAGAGCTACAGAGCCCTCCCTGTGGTCACACCATGCACAGTCGCACACACACACACACACACACAGGCGCACACACACATGCACACACACACACACACACACACAAACACACGCACGCACGCACGCACGCACACACACGCACAAACTAACTTTTCTGATTCATAATGTTCTCTCCATGTCTATTTCTGTCCTCTCACCCCCCCCTCACTCAGGAAACCGGCTAATTAGACATTATGTAAATGACCCTGTTACAGAGAGAGAGAGTGTGTGTGTGTGTGTGTGTGTGTGTGTGTGTGTGTGTGTGTGTGTGTGTGTGTGTGTGTGTGTGTGTGTGTGTGTGTGTGTGTGTGTGTGTGTGTGTGCGTGAATTATGGATGACGCCTGTCCCAAAAATAATAACTACCACACACAGAGAGACTTTAAGAGACACAAAGCCTTGCTCTGGTCTCAGAGAGGAGAGGGACCTGGAGGGGCAGTACACAAAAGGTCAGCTCTGGACGCCTGCATCGCTGCTGACACAGGAAGGGCAAATGACTCGTGCATTACAGTGCTTCCCCCAACTTCCCAAGTCAGAGCTTCACCTATTTCTGTGGTGATATTAGGACGAACACGCCATCAGCTTTTTCCCTTGAAACATCTTGTAGCTTCCCTCCTAAATATCCCCTGAGGTGATTTGCATATTAATGTCATATTAATAACATGAAGGAAGGAATGCTTGAATCAAGTAGGTCGAGTAATCTAGCACAGACGTACTGCGTGACAGCATTGGGCAGACAGGGTGTTAAAAGTGAACTTGTGGAGGGTGGTATGGTTTTTATGAGGACTCCACGCAGTCCATGTGTTTGCTATGAGGAGCTAGACGGTCCAACAGTAGGGAACAGGACATCGATACCCACAACAACACAACACCTGTAACCGCTTCCCATACCTGTCCCACACACACACACACACACACACACACCCGGAAGGGAAGCGGCGATGTGAAAGAGGCAGTAAAATACAACAGAGCAGGTGCGGTGAATTAAAACGGCGGGGGTCGCCATAACGACTGTCCTGATGAGGAGAAAAGGACTCTTTGTTGCACGGCAATGTGTCCGCTCAGGTTTACGGAGAAATCAAAGGGGGAGTGGGGGGGGGGGGGGGGGGGGGGGGGGGGGGCGAGAGAGAGAGAAAGAGACAGAGAGAGCGACAGAGAGAGCGAGAGATTAAACATACTCATTAGCTTTGTTATAACCCCGGTGTGTGGGAAGGTGATCCACATCCTTTGCCTGAGGAGAACTACCCCCAAAATGGCGACTGCGTGCCGTCCGCACCGCAAAATGTCGACACAATACCCACTGCCATCAAAGGAAGGAGGACAGTCAAGGAAGGGGCCGGTGCTCAGCATCAGTACAGCGCTGTCTGGGCTGCATCCGAGCCTGCATCACACACACACCACACACAACACACACACACAGCCGTGCCCCGTCCAGCATGATGCTGCAGAGCCCGATGCAGACTGCTTGCTGCCGGCCGGGGCTCCGTCTCCCCGGCCGCCTGCTGTACGGGGAGCACACAGCGCCTCCTGGAGGCAGCGGCACGCAGCACACCGGCAGCACACCGGCGACGCCCACTCACCGGGGCAGTATGGGAATGCACGACGTCATCTGTTACCACGGCTCCTAGCAACCAGTGAAGGCGTGTGTGTGTGTGTGTGTGTGTGTGTGTGGTTGATGGGTGCCGGCGCTATGCACAGGAGCAGATGCCTCAGAAGGGGCGCCACTGCTGTGTATGGGTATGTGAGTGGGTGCCTGCTATGTACACATCACATCACAAGTGGGGTGTGCTGCAACGGTCTCATGGGGTGACAACACGCACACGCACGCCGATGACATCACAAAAGAGCTTAATTCGGGTGCGCTTCCTATTGGCTTGCATTGTCGCTGCAGTGTGTGTGTGTGTGTGTGTGTGTGTGCAGGCCTGCTGTGTGGCCACAGCTCCATGCTGTGGTCCTTTGTGACGCGGCTGTTTGAAGAGCAGACCGTCTGCAGGGTGCAGCGTGTGCCTCCATTGTGCCCCGCCCCTTTTATCCCCTCACACTTCCGTTGTGATTGGCCCTTTGTCTGCGCGCAGGCATTGTAATTGGCTGCCGTGGGGTCGGGGTCCTGACCTGGCAGATGGGGCGATGCCAGTGTTTAGATACATGGCTCTGATACGGACACCAGCACACTCTCTTTGTGTGGGGAGTGAGAGACACACACGCACACACACACACACACACACACACACACACACACACACACACACACACAGACAGACAGACAGACAGACAGACAGACAGACAGACAGACACACATGCAGATATATATATATATAGCTAACTAGAATTCTGAACAAAAAGTATGAACATATCTGAATAAATGTAAGATGTATAGGCCCTGTGTCTGGAATGTGTGTGTGGTGTGTGTGTGTGTGTGTGCGTGTGTGCATTTGCATGCAACTACACATCTGTTCAGAGTCCATGTATTGGTATGCAAACGCACACCAGTGTCCATGTATGGAATGCACACATCTAACATATGTGTGTGTGTGTGTGTGTGTGTGTGTGTGTGTGTGTGTGTTGATGGCTGCAGTGGGGTGGGGGGGTGGTGGTGGTGGTGGTGGTGGTGGGGGAACAGAACAGAGAAACAGCGACCCAGACAGACAGGAGGGGAGCAGCTGTGAACACCCTCCCTCTGCTGTTGGGGACCCCCCATCCCCTCCCCCCGTGAACACAGTGGCAGGCTAAACGACAGGTCAGAGGGTGAGGGGAGGGTCCCCCCAGCCTCGTGGCTGGGCATTCAGTCACACCGCTGGGGCACAATGACTCTCCACCACCAGCTTCTCAACGGGGCCTCCGGGGCTTTAAAAGACGTGACGTAGTGGGGCCTACAGCTGGGAGGGGAGGAGGCGGTCGGGGGGGGGGGGGGGGGGGAGGCAGAGGGGGGAGGCAGAGGCCGTCACAGTGGTTACGGCGGCCCTCGTCAGAAGCCCTGGGGTCTGAGGCCCCGAAGATCAGGAGGACGCGTCCACGACGCGACACCTTCAGGCAGATCAACGCTGCTGACGTGTGTCAGAAGATGCAGTGAACTTCACCAAACTCAGAGGAAACGAGGAGCCTGAGATCAGCTCGTCTGGAGGCATACGGGTCTGTCTGAACTGGATACGTTTCTACAGTGGTTGCAGGATCCATATGTAAACACGTAGCAGTTACATTTACATTTAGCAGACGCTTTTGTCCAAAGCGACTCATAATGAGTACTGTACATTTGTGGGGTTCGACATGGGGGACGGTTGGAGGTGGGCATCGAACCACCGACCCCTCTGGTTAGTGGATGACCTGTGCTACCCACTAAGCTACTGTCAGGGCGTTAATGGGCCTAGTGAAGCCATATTCCCTTGTCAGTACCTCTGTCTATGTTTGTAGTACAAATCAGGACTTTGATTCGTACTCCTAAACACATGGCGAAATCTGAATGTTCAGACACATTTACAAGATGATCTTGCAATGTCAAATTGTTTGAAACGGGAACAAAGTCCACACATTTCAAAGAATGCTAGTTAACGGTCTCCTGAGAACTGTGCTCTCAGCCCACTTGTATCACGGGATCAACATGTTTAAAATTGAAGAGCGAGAAAAAGGGCACCCAAAAACTAAATCAGTTTAATGTAAAAACTGAATCTAAAGAGGAAGCTGACGTAGTTTCATCCAAACAGGACACTACAGTATTTTAATCTAAAGAGGAAGCTGAAGTAGTTTCATCCAAACGGGACACTACAGCAGTTTAATCTAAAGAGGAAGCTGAAGTAGTTTCATCCAAACGGGACACTACAGCAGTTTCATCTAAAGAGGAAGCTGAAGTAGTTTCATCCAAACGGGACACTACAGCAGTTTCATCTAAAGAGGAAGCTGAAGTAGTTTCATCCAAACGGGACACTACAGTAGTTCCATCTAAAACCAGGGGGAGTGCCAGGGGGGTCAAGACCTTTCAACGCGGGGGTCCTGGGGGCCTTGGGAGAGCGCTGGGCCATATCATGCTAATGCGGCTCACGAAAGGCCCAGCGCGCGTCTGTGCTGCTGCTGGCTGCGGAGCCCCCACTGTGACGGCCAGCTCATGCATTATGGAGGAGGCTCCCAGAATAGGGATGCTGAGTACATGGTAAATAAAGGGGGCTGTGTCTGGACCCCGGGACGGGACATACACCCCGACCAGACCGCCCCTCCCCCGCCACCACCCCGCATCCGCCCGCAAGCGCTGCCAAAATGAGACGCGCACACGCACACGCACACACACGCACACACACACACACACACACACACACACACACACACACACACACACACACGCGCACACGCACACGCACACAAGCACACACACACACACGCACACACACACACACACACAAGCACACACACAAGCACACACACAAGCACACACACAAGCACACACACACACACACAGGCACTCTCTTCCATTGTGTGTTCTCTGGCTGACGGCTCTCCCCAGCTGTGAAGCCCACGTGGCTGTGCAAGAGAGAGAGCCCTTCAGTAGTCACCAGTCATGGAAAATAACCTGAACAAAATAACCTCCCAGTGACCAGCCTCCCTGAGTAAGACCTATGAAATCAATTCCAAATCAATTCAGCGGTGCAGACACCGACCGCTCATATCGCTGTCCAGTGTTGTCTGTCTGGAATGTAGAACTCAACGAGCATGTACGTCACGGAGTGAAAAGCACTGGCCTCAGACACGTACTGGAAGAAGAGATACAGCATCAACGCCGAGCTGTGAGACGAGCAGGGAAACACGACGTGATGTTAATGTGCTCTGAGTGTTCACACGGCACCCTGCTGCCCTCACTAACATGTGCTGTAACATGTCTCCAGACCCACCAGAACCAGGAGAACCAGGAGAACAACGGTGGGTGTTTGGACTATTTAACAGCTCCCGTACCGGCTGTAGTAACGTGTCACTTGGGGGGGGGGGTTTCAACCCCGTCTTACCCAGAGAACACCACACGCTTCCTGTTCGCCACATTAGGCAGCGTCAAGGTATTTGGGGGAGGCTTAACCTCAGAATGCCTGCCCCCCCCTCCCTCCTCCTGTTATTTTCCTCTCTTTCAGAGAGCTCTGGCTCCCCGTGACTCCGCCCCCTCACACACGGAGGACCACTCAGCGTCTCGCCGCTCGTGTTCAGAGTCAGAGTCCGACGCCTTCAGAGGAACCCCCAGAACACCACGACGGAGAGGAGGCTGCAGGGGGCCACTGGAAGCTGGGGGTCGAGGGACCGGCAGGGGGGGGGGGGGGGGGGGGGGCGGGGTGCAGGAGTGTGGGGGCAAACAAGCAAGGAGAAGTTAAAAGAGACAAGATGGCAGAGAGGGGGAGAAGAGGGGGAGAAGAGAAGGAGGGAGAAGGAGAGAGAGAAAGAGAAAAAGAGGAGAGAGAAAGAGAAAAAGAGGGAGAGAAAGACACAGAGCGTGTGAGACAAAAAATCCTCAAACTCTGGACTCTAGTTTGAGATAATTCAAAAATCCACTCTGGGCCATTGCCCCACATCTGGCTTCTATTGAGCAAGGCATCAGGTTACACATCCCCCCCGCCCCCCCTCTCTTCCCTCACCCCTCATACTCCCATTATGTGTGAACACTGGCCATGCGTGGGGCGAGCACCCCCCCCCCCCCCCCCCCCCCCCAACCACACGTGGTCCAACACGCGCCTCCGTCCTGGTGCTGCCCGGCTGGCCAGACAGCCAGACAGGGAGGCCCACTGGGCCACCGACCAGCACCCACAGTGCTGCTGGGTACTGCTGCTGGGTGTGTGGAATGAGACAAGAGAGAGAGAGAGAGAGAGAGAGAGAGAGAGGAGAGAGAGAGGCGAGAGAGAGAGAGAGAGAGAAAAAAAGAGAGCAAGAGAAAAAAAGAGAGCAAGAGAGCGAGAGAGAGGGAGGAGGAAGATAGAGAGAGGGAGACAGAGAGAGAGAAAGAGAAAAGAGAGAGAGAAAAAAAAAGAGAGAGCAAGAGGGAGAGAGCGAGAGAGACCACAGTGTCCAGTGTCGGGGGAGTGTGTAACTGGACTGGGCAGCAGGGGCTAACCGGGTTAACAGGGTTACCGGATTACAGAAGAGGTCTCAGGGTTTGTGGACAGCGGCAGTCTGGATCATAGAGCGTGTGAACCCCCGCCGAGACACTGGGAGACACTGGGAGACACCCGAGACGGGGGATTGAACTGTGGTGGGCCGGTTGTCTTTCGGGGGCGACGTAACGGGCAGAAGAAGCTGGGGCAGCTAACTCAACACATCTGGAACTAAGGCCAACTTGATGAGGACCCCGACAGTTCAGCACACCGCTTTGGTCCAGAGATGAGGTCATAAATAATGCATCTTTACATACCTGTCCTCAAACCCCAAAGATGATGTGTACCCCCCTCACCGTTCACACCATGAAGACAGACGAGGCTGCAATGGATCCATCCATTTCTACACATTTAACTGTTTTATTGTTTCTCTATAAAAGCAACTCAAACCGTCAGAGCCCGAGGGAATGCTTTGTACATCGCTGGGCTCCTTTCACAAGCTGCCAAGAAAAACCACAGATTTGAATAAGGACATGTATTTGAATTCATGCAAATATTATTATAATATATAGCCAAAAGTCACAAATGCTTGTCAGTTCGACTCGTTAAAGATCAAAACTGCTGACTCGGTCATGGAAACCATAATCAGTGAAAGCTGTGGTGGTGATTGGGTTGGAATACATGATCACACACTGGTGAGGTCCTCACCTGGCCCATTCACACTGAGCTGCCCACTAACGTCTTCTGTTCCCTTAAGCCAGTGCTAATGCCCGGGCCTGCCCTCCTCCTGTGCAGCCAGATGAGACACAGGGCCCCCACCCACCCCCCACCCCCACCCCCACCCCCACCCCCACCGGAGCCCTGCCAGCCAGGCCAAGGTCCTCTGTGGCCTGGTCACGCCCTGGGCACACAGCAGATGGGCGAGAGACACCAAGGAGCACAAACAAATCTGTTGTTGTGCAGTCATAGAGACAGAGAGAGAAAGACACACCAAGTTATAGGAAAAATCAGAAGGAGCAGCAAAACAGGGAGAGAAGAGAGAGAGAGAGAGAGAGAGAGAGAGAGAGAGAGAGAGAGAGAGAGAGAGAGAGAGAGAGAGAGAGAGAGAGAGAGAGAGAGAGAGAGAGAGAGAGAGAGAGAGAGAGAGAGAGAGAAAGAGAGAGAAAGAGAGAGACTCACTTACAGGGGGGCGTGAGATAGAACCACAAGAGAGAGAGAGACACTTCCGTACCAGGGATCAGTACCTGCACCCGAGCAGTGAACACTCAGCAGGTCTCCGTGAGCCACCCGGACCAGAAGGCCGCGTGTGTGTGTGTGTGTGTGTGTGTGTACCTGCTGGCCGCGGCCCCCTCTTCCTCCTGAACGCGGCGCCAGACTGCAGCGCCTCCAGCAGGCCATCCATGATACCAGTCTCATCACCCTCTGTGGAGACACACAGCATCGCCCATTCAGTACAGGAGACAGTGAAACCTCCATGCGGCTCCCTGCTCAAGGGAAGACACAGCTGGAATAGATAGGAAAGGTGCATGAAAAAAGTCTCAGTAAATAATAGATGACTGTACCTGTATCTATGCACATCACTGGTGGTCTGACAAAGCACATGCACAATAACATGCAGCACACACCTCCACATGAATGATAATTATGCCTGCTAATGCATACCATGTGTAATAACCTAAGTTACATCATCAACACGATCAAACACAACAGTACACTGATGAGTGGAATTGACGATCAAGTCTCTCTCTCTCTTCAACACACACACACACACACACACACACACACACACACACAGGGCAGAACAGGCTCATGACCCCATTGGTGTTGTTAACCTAGATAGGCAGTGACCCAGTTTGGCGCCTGCCATCACTAAAGAGGTGGATGTGTGTGTGTGTGTGTGTGTGCGTGTGTGCGCGCGTGTGTGTGTGTGCCCTCTCTCTACGTCACAACATCAGATACACCGCGACCACCTCTACGAGGGCAGGCTTAATGATGGAGGCATAATGAAAACAATCACCCACACAACTACAAAGGCCAGATGTATGTGTGTGTGTGTGTGTGTGTGTGTGTGTATGTGAGCTGCATGGCTATCCAGTGTGTTGCCTGTGTGTGTGTGTGTGTGTGTTTCAATCTTTCCCTCAACAAGGCGTTGTTTGTTTGGGTATGAATCCTGAGTTTGGTGTGTGTGTGGTTGTTGTGTGGGAGAGCAGCAGGACTCAGCACAGTATGTGTGTGTGTGTGTGTGTGTGTGTGTGTGTGTGTGTGTGTGTGTGTGTGTGTGTGTGTGTGTGTGTGTTTACATCTAGCTCTGAACCAGGCGGTGTGTGTTTGTGTCTGAGTCCTGAGCTGGGAGGAGTGTGTGTGTGTGTGTGTACTTGGTGGTAATACCAGAGTAAGGGTATGAGCAGTGGTGATTGCTTTGCACAGCAGTATGTGTGTCAGAGGGGAGAGAGGCAGATGGTTTTCATTATTTCTACTTTGAACCTGAAAGCAGAGAAGGCTGGATGTGTGTGTGTGTGTGTGTGTGTGTGTGTGTGTATGGAGAGAGAGAGAGAGAGGAGAGAGAGACAGAGAAAGAGAGAAAGAGAGAAAGAGAGAGAGAGAGACAGAAAGAGAGAGAGAGAGAGAGAGAGAGAGAGAGAGAGAGAGAGAGAGAGAGAGAGAGAGAGAGAGAGAGAGAGAGAGAGAGAGAGACAGACACAGAGAGAGAGAGAGAGAGAGAGAGAGAGAGAGAGAGAGAGAGAGACACACACACACACACACCGGAGGTTAAAGGTTTATGTTCTCTCCCCGCCCCCAAACCATCCCTCTCCTTCCCCTTGTTCTGAAAACACACACAGGCATATGAATCGGTGCACATATACACCGGCTTAATCCCACAGTAAGCCTCACCACAGATGGCTGGCAAGCTCCGCCGTCACGGCAGAGAAAGTCACACACACACACACACTCTGTGTGTCACGTACGCCACTCAATGGCCAAACACAAGCACTGCAGCAAAGAGAGAAACAGTGTTTGTTTTTTTCCCCCTCTGTCCCACATCTGGAGAATTCATCTGGCACCATTTCCGCCCTTTAATCACATGGCCTTACATATCTGACACAGTTACACACACAAAACCTATTTATGTAATGTTCCGGTGGTAGTGGCTTAGGGCTGACCCACTGAACTACCTGATAAAAGTACACACACACACACACACACACACACACACACACACACACACACACACACACACACACACACACACACACACACACACACACACACACACACACACACACACACACACACACACACACACACACACACACACACACACACACACACACACACACTGTGTGTGTGTCCGAAACACATTGACCTCTAATGCAATAAAGAAATTCTCCCTGACATTTTAATTTAAATAACTCTCCTTATTCTCTTATGTTTTTTCATGGGCCACATTTGGCTCAGATTCATATATTGATTATTGCCCCTGTGAACTCGTTACGGCTGTTTCCAATGTGAGATCAATATCCACCAGTCCCATGGTGTGAAGGACGAGGGCATGGTGCCAGCACACTCTGACCCACAGAACATCCCTGGCTGTTGGCCCGGCCGTGCGGAAGAACATTAGGCGGACTCCTTGGGCTAATAGCATTAGGGAGTTATCTCTTCGAGATCCCTTTAGATCCCTTCCACCTAGCTACAGACGTGGCCAGAAATCATCTAGCGCACACACGCGCACGCACACTCACGCACGCACACACAGAAAAGTGTCTTCCACAGGGCATTAGCACCCCTAGTGGCCGTTCACACGCTAGGAAATGAAAGGTTTAAGTAAAACTGGGTGAGGGTATGAATGAACCGCACCCCGTGAGGGAAGGAGGAACAGAGATGAGGGGATCGAGAGAGAAAGAGCAGGCAGGTGGATGGGAGAGGGCTGAGAGGGACTCCCTCTTCTCTTTGTCTTTCACTGCCCACTTAGCCAGCATCCCTCCTCTCACCCTCCGACCGGGGGTCTGCTCTCCACCCAACCTCCACCAACCCCACCCCTGTCACCCAGGCCTCGCCCTGCTGTAATCCCCTGGGAGACATCTGTTGCCCTACTTCTCTTGAGTGTGCGTGTCTCTCCCTCCCTCTCTCTCTCTCTCTTTCTCTCTCTCTCCCCTCCCCCCTCTGCCTGATGCTTCCCTGCCTCCTCGATTCACCGTAGAGCAAGATCGCCCCCGGTGGCCGTTCCCATACTCACAGCCCCGGTCTGCGTTTTCAGAGCTCACACCCACAGCGCAGACACATGCGCACACACACACACAGCGCAAGTACGTCGCCCTCTCTGGGCCAGCAGTACCGACACCTAGTGGTGAGGACGGGGACACCGCTCGGTTTTCTCTCCGTCGGGCCGTGTGGAAAGTCCCAGAGGAGAGCTGCGTGAGTCATGAATCCCTGGGCTGGCTGGCGGCAGCTTGTTAGAGGGAGCAGTGATGGATGAGGTCTTACAGGAATAGCTCGAGGTCTGTGGCCACATGTCATGCTCAGTCAGCCGCGGGGCTGGAGAAGGAAAATAAAGTCAAGTAACAACGAGTTCAGGAACACGTTGTCGCCCCACGCTAGAGTCCAGTGTGGTACTTCCAGTTTCACAGGACAATGTGTTTTTTTGCAATGTACCAATGCTGCTATTTTGGAAAAGTGGAGTGTCCTCTATCACATGTTCAGAGCATGTGGTCGCTCTATCACACTTCTATCTTCTTCATGTTCAGAGCATGTGGTCGCCGAGGGCTAGGCTGACTGAAGGGATGGGGGTTGTCTACCGGTATGTGTGTGTGTGTGTGTGTGTGTGTGCGTGCGTCTGTGTGTGCGTGCATACGTTCGAACATACCGATGTGAGTCGCCCATGTTCACATGGGAATGACAAGGCCACAAAGTGCAAACATTCTCTGACCTCACATATTCAACCTCTGGGATTCAGAGTGTGAGAGTGTGTGTGTGTGTGTGTGCGCATGCTTGCGTGCGTGCGTGCGTGTGTGCGTGCGTGCGCATGAATGCCTGCATGCAGGAGGAGGGGTGCTGGTTAAAGTTCCAACAATACAGAGTGAGCAGCAGATTATGGGAGCGTGATCAACAACAGATGCATAAACAGAGCGTTTGTAACGAGGCCTGCTGAACGGAGGGCCAGGTGCGTGTACTTTGACTTTGAACTTGAGTAGAGGATGGGGCCACAACACCTGAGGGCTGCGAGGGAAGGCAAATATGCCACCTGTATGTAAATGATCTGTAGCTCGGCCACACACACACACACACACAGACACAGACACAGACACACACACACACACACACACACACACACACACACACACACACAGACAGACAGACAGACAGACAGACAGACAGACAGACACACAGACACACACAGACACACACAGACACACACACACACACACACACACACCCACGGAGGCAGTGTTGTGTTCCCATAAGGCATGCCTATAGTGGCTGGCCATGAAATCTGAGTAGCTTCCGTCTCTTGGCTGTGGTCGAGTGAGGGGTGTAGCACCATTTGCTAACTTTTGTCGGTCGGTGGACAAAGCAATGTGTTGTAGTGACGGTGCGTGCGTCTTTAAAATGTCCTTCAGACCGGCAAGCCGAGGGGGGAGGGGGGGGGGATGAGAGGACAAGTGAGAGAGGAGAGGGTAGAAGCCAGCTGGAATGTGGAGAGGGAGAAAGAGACCGTGAAAGACACTTTCTGGGAAAAACAAGTAGATAAAAACACAAGAGTCACACACAAGCACACACTTAACAAGGACATCTAGATGCGTGCACACACACAAACACACACAGACAAAAATGGAAAAACACAGCACTCACTCACACACAGATAAATGGAAAAACACAGCAATCCCCCAAACACGCACACACACACACTCTTCTGCCCTCTCAGCTACTTTACAGCCGGTGACATGGAGTTGCTGAGGAATCCTGATGACCACAGAAATGTGTCCCAAGAGCCCAGCAGAGCCGAGGAGAGGAGGGAAGGATGGAAACTAGGCCACAGTCTGAGGAGGAGGCAACGAGACTGCTGTGTGTGTGTGTGTGTGTGTGTGTGTGTGTGTGAAGAATTACAGATTTTAAAGACTCCAAACGATGTATTTGTGGTTCTACATGTTGCTCAGTGATGACTAGCTGTAGCGTTTCCTCCTGGGCTCTTTTAGGGACAGCCAAGCCCCCCTTTCAGACCATGAATAGAGGGAACTCTCTGCTCTCTGCTCTCATAGAGAAGCTTCCCTCTCTGTGTGTGACTGTGCCTTTCCCTACCCAGTGGAGGTCAGCACCATTTGATTAACTTTGCTTAACAAACAGGGAAGTGTTCCTTCTCGCACACACACACAATTTTTGCGGTCATGAATGTAAACGCACGCACACACACACCCTACAATGCGCACGCACACATCGACACACAGGAATGCAAGCCTGTGGGCACACACACACACACACACAGACACACAAAGAACTGCAGATTCAAGTATGGGCTCTGAGTGCCCCCAACTGGTCTCTTTGAGAAATGCCAAGAAGAAAATGTTCTCTCTCTTTGTTTGATTGTCTCACACACACACACACACACACACACACACACACACACACACACACACACACACACACACACACACACACACACACACACACACACACACACACACACACACACACACACACACACACACACACACACACAGAGGTCAGGTACTGGTGACCTGCGTTGATGTCCAGCAGCTGGTTTTTCTTGGCCTTCTCCTCCTTCTCCTTCTCAGCCTTCTCTCGCGCCAGCTTGGCCCTCTTGATCTTCTCCTCAGACTCCCTCCTCTTCTGGTTCTCCTTCACCGCTTGCTGGAGATGACAGAGAGAATTTGTGAGTGTGTGTGTGTGTGTGTGTGTGGATTCGCGAGGAGCTGCAGAGGGCTTGAAAAGTCAAATCTCTGACAGCCTCCATGTTGAGCACTGGAAGGTTAGTTCTAATATTAGTAATACTGTATGTTAGGTCATTGTTAATTATTCATTGTGAAAGGATTTGCTATTCTGGGGAGCGTCAGCCTAGGTTTCCGTGTATTTATAGGGATTAAGGATTTCACAGTACTAGGGTGGTGGTGGTAGTGGGGGGGGGGGGTACCCCTGTACTACACAAACCACTAGCTTCATGATGCTGTACACAGACTTCTGAGAAGGGCATGGTTGGCATGGTAACCTGGCGGAACAGGTTATCACCTTTGACGTGTTAACACGCAATGCAGCTGGGGTACTCACACACACGCACACACCACAAACACACGCTATTGTGTCAATACAGAGCGATGCGGGCACGTTGATCATCAGAGGCCAATGTGTACACAATAAATCAGGATCCCTGGAGGGTGTTCATGTGCCTTCACACCATGGCTACCGACAGTGATTACACATTAGTCATGTTCCCCTAGCACGCTATGGGCTTTTCATCAACGTAATCAGCGGAAACTAAAGCACTCCTCTGTGGTGGTTCTGAGGCGTGCCGTCACTGAAAGGCAATGCGACGCGGCGACGTAACGTTGAGACACACAGACCTGGAACATGGTCTTGAAGGTGTTGAGGTCGCCGAAGAACTCCTCCACGGACATCTTGCGGGGGTCGAACACAAAGTACTGGCCCAGCTTGCCGTACTGCTCCTCCATGTTGTTGTGCATCAGCTCCAGCTTCTCGTGCTGCTCCTTCGCTGTGCCTATGAAGCTGTGAGGGCCCCCCGGGGTCAAGGGTCACACCTTAGCATCACCTCCACCCTCTCTCAGGGACTTGGAGTCTTACATTCACATTTAGCAGACGCGTTTATCCAACGCGACTTACAATAAGTACATTTGTCAGAAGAAGGTGAAACATTTCATTGCTGTTTATACAGTAAGAAAGTCACCAGAACAAGTTTCATTTGCATTTCAATTGCTAGGTTAACCATTGCTAGGACTGCTGGATTATGTGTGGGCTTTCTTGCTTGTTGTTGTTGTTGTTTGAACAAAACAAACTCCGACAGACGCTTCAACACCAATTGAACTGTCTATTTCTATTTGGTCCCAGCGCAGGGCTGCAGGCCAGAACGTGAAGCGCTTGGTGCTGAATCCTACGCTCAACATCCACCAGCAGACAACGCCTGACATGAGCGTCAGGCCTGCAGACCATCTACGGGCTGGAGTGTGCGGACACGCATGCAGACAGCAGCAACGTGAAAGGATATCGACATCTTCTCGGAGAACAGGTCCTTGTCGTTCTGGGGGGGCGGGAAGGTTTCCAGGTCCTTCTCCAGGGTCTTGATCTGACGACCCATCTGCTCGATGTTCTTCTGCAGCGTCTCGGCCGACACTGACAACAGAGACACAGAGACGCGCTGATCAGCGGCACGCACTTAACGGACCTCCCGGCCCCACAGTGTCCGTACCGGGTTGAACGCACACACACACAGACACACACACACACACACACACACACACGCACGCACGCGCACGCACACACACACACACACACACACAGCTGAGGAGCCTACCTCGGCTGGCCTTCTCCACGTGGACCAGCTCATCGGCGAAGCCCATGACCTCTGGGTAGCTTTCCTGACACGTGTCGGCCAGGAAGTGGAGCAGGGTCTGCTTCTGGTCAGCTGACTTGGTGTCACGCAGCTGATTGGACGGAACAAAACAAGAGGGTTGATGTGAGTTACTCGGCGCCACACGTTACGGCCTTCAGGCGCGGCATCGCAGAACAGTGTAACGCCAAAAGACCATCGACATAAAGCTATTGTTATATTCTACACATTAAGGAGGTGGGGAGTGTTTGCACTTGTGCTGCGCTCCTTACTGCACAGACAGTGTGGTTCTGCAGATCTAGCACTATGGCAGATGGTACTCAGGTGGCTCTCTGTGTGCTTGCGAGTCAGCAGAATCTATCCATTTTCTACCTCGCTGAAAACCTTGACACGCTTAGACGAGCGCATCTCTGACACATTCCTGCCTAGATCAACTGAAAAACACACACACACAAAAACCCTGTTCTATACTGCTGAATGCCACAGCCCTACGGGGGCCCATCAACACCACCTATTGTAACACTGTGTTGTTCCTTAAAGGAGCTGAAGGTAGGATTTAAGAGCCATCATTTGAGAGCATGAGTGAGTGAAAGGCACAGTGAGAATCTATGACATTATGTTGGGGTCAATTTAGATTGTAGACCACTCCCAGCTTATTTCTGACCAATCAAGGCACCTATTTCCGTGATCGGTTTGGGGAAGCCATCTTGTCAGCCCTGAGTGTGTGAATAGAAGCCTACGTAGGGAAAGGTATGGAGGGAGTGCACCTTTACATCTCACTCACTGCCTTCACATCTCTCAAGGCTTACCCTACAGCACCTTCAAAGCTTGGCGGGGTGTTTTACCTTGCAGAGGTAGGATATGCTGAAGCCGTAGGCCTTGCCGTTGCGGGAGCCGGCGTTCATGAAGTTGCCCATCAGCAGGATGATCTCCAGCAGCTTGGAGAAGGACTGGCTCTTGCTGAGCTCCTCGCAGGCCGCCGTCACCGACACCACGTCGGGCTTCACGTTGTTCAGCTGCTCCTCGAACTGCAGCCGGAACAGGATGGACTGCAGCCGCGTCTTCAGCCGCTTCACGCTCGACATCTTGGGCCCAGGGAGAGAGAGGGATTCTTGTCGGGGCACCAGGACTCTGTGTGTGTGTGTGTGTGTCTGTGTGTGTGTGTGTGTGTGTGCGCGTGTGTTTGTGCGTTGCTGACAGGGGTTTCCCCTCCTGTGACATTCAGTGTACAGATGAACGGTTCCTTTGTGGGACCATCGGCGTCAGTGTCCTGCTGAACACGTCATATCCTATGAGTCATCGTCTCCAGTGAAGAACACTGATGTCCGCCACGGATGTCCTGCTCCGCTCACGTCCAGTCGGACACGTCTCCGCCTCCTGCATTTCCTGTGTGTGTGTTTGTGTCTGTGTGTTTGTGTGTGTGTGTGGATGGTGGATGCGTGTGTGTGTGTGTGTGTGTGTGTGTGTGTGTGTGTGTGTGTGTATGGATGCGTGTGTGTCTTCCTCACCACGACCCCAAACTGCTCGGCCTCGGCCAGGTCTTCATACTCGTCCTTCATGTCAGCCAGTGTGTTCAGCTGCTCATCGTCAGGCATCTGCTTGATCAGGTTCTACAGAACACACCCAGACCCGCGTCAACCACTCCGGAGGTCCACTGTACAGTGACCCGCGTCAACCGCTCCGGAGGTCCACTGTACAGTGACCCGCGTCAACCGCTCCGGAGGTCCACTGTACAGTGACCCGGGTAAACCGCTCCGGAGGTCCACTGTACAGTGACCCACGTCAACCGCTCCGGAGGTCCACTGTACAGTGGACCTCCAGCGTCGACCGCTCCGGAGGTCCACTGTACAGTGACCCGGGTCGACCGCTCCGGAGGTCCACTGTACAGTGACCCGCGTCGACCGCTCCGGAGGTCCACTGTACAGTGACCCGCGTCGACCGCTCCGGAGGTCCACTGTACAGTGACCCGCGTCGACCGCTCCGGAGGTCCACTGTA
>JAXIVH010000016.1:5885666-5890666 GCA_036785325.1 Urophycis tenuis | reverse complement strand
CTGACCAAATTCACTGAAGCTGTGCGTTCACAAGCTGAAAGGACTCGGCTCTGTGGAACAAAGCAGAGGCGCTCCTCTCTGTTTGCCCTGTTCACCCTCTCATCACCACTCCCTTGCCTGATGAAGAGCTACAGTTTATTTTAACTCAAGCTAAAAGCTTACAGATGACAGCTTTCATTGTGTGCGCAGCCCCTCGGGACGGCGCTCTTTGTGATGCGCCCTCTAGCGGCCACGCTGCGGAACAGCACCCTTTAAACTCCTTATAACTTGGACCGCAACTTTCGCAAAAAGATTCCGTGTTTCAATGAAAACAGAGGAAACCGTCTCATGACTGAACAGGGTAACATCCAAACGTGTGTTTGACGAATCAAGTGTCCACGTTTAAGACTCAATGAGACACACACAGTCGACATGGTACATATTTAGGACAATGCCATAAAGATCTCATTAAGTAAACTATATCGATTATTTCACCTCCAGAGATGTTTCTTATGTGAAGGAGAAACCAGAGGAACTGGCATGTGTGTGCGTGTTCGCATTGAGAAAGAGTTTCGGTGGGGGTGTGGAGGAGCTCTTTGTCTAAACTTAGCAGAAGGCGAGCAACTATGCAGGCCAGGGACAGCTGGAAACTAGTCCCTTTAAACTTTAAATGTCCCACATTCTGTCACTCGCTGCGCTAGCATGTGCGTGCGCTACAAAGTGAGTCCGGCCAGACAAAGGAGAGAATAAAGGGGGGTTTCCACGGTAACTTCTCCGCTGAAAGAGCCCCCTTCATCTTGTTTTTTCCACTGTGAAAGGAAGCGGAGGGGGGGGGGGGGGGGGGGGGGGGGGGGGGGGGGGGGGGGGGGGAGGATTCCTGGCAGCAGTGAGTGTTTGTGTGAGGCAGACCAGATGGCAGGGTGGGGCAGGAGGGAGGGGGGAGGGAGGAGGGGGGAGGCAGGGATGTGGGGAGGGCCCGGGGGCCGGCGAGGGGCGGCCGGGGGAGGTGCCAGAGGCCTGCTCACTTGCGCACCCCTGGTGCATGAAGTCCGCCACTGCGCCTCGCAATTTAACTCCAGTGAAGGAAATGTCCCCTTTTAACACGTTTAAAGTGATTAAAGTGTGTGTGGGGGGGAAATATCGTCCGACCTAAAAATAAGCGTGGACCCCGGGGAACGTGAACGTGTGGCTGTTTGATATTTGTAGCTCTGTTGTTGTCGGCTAGGATTTTTTAAACAGTGCAATGACTTGGGGTGTTTAATCAGAATTTAATTTTAAAACACAGATTGAATCTTAAAACTATCTGATTTCACATCTCATTTTGAAGTAAAAATCAACATTATCAATTATGATACAAATCCAACGTGGAATTATGAAATCTTGCAACAAAATTGAATATAGATACATTTATATTAACTTGAACATATTTTTAAACACTACACTATATTTAATAATACATGTTTACCCCTAGTCTCACTGCTGTTGATTAACATTAGTATTCCTTAAAAATGTGCGTTTATAAAATGCCCCTGGCCATAATTTTTGTAAACATAATGTTCACTTTTATAAAATCTAATGAATATAAATTACATTATTGGGCACCTATCCATACAGTTTTGTAAATGTTTAATTGGGCATTAAATAATTACTTTTTGATTCATAATGTATTTATTCATATAGGTTTTCCACCTAAAGTAGACAAAAAGTGTGTGCCTTCCATGAACGCCACTACTTTTTGGTGGAGCCACAGTGCCCTCTAATGGCCACATTGAAGAACTGCTGGAGGCTGCGTTGTAATATCTCACAGTTTACCTCACAGCAACCCTCTTTGTGTGTGTTTGTTTACCGTGTGAGTCTACATGTGCACGTGAGAACACATGCTAAGACAACAAATTGTCCCTATGTATATATGTGCATGGATTTTAGAGAACTAATGCAGTAGTGTGTGTGTATGTGTGGGTGTGTGTGTTTGTGTGTGTCTCTCCTAGGGCCGTCCTGACCTCTCCCTTCTCCGCAGGCCTTCAAGGTCTGTGGCGGTGACGCACGTGTGTGTGTGTGTGTGTGTGTGTGTGTGTGTGTGTGTGTGTGTGTGTGTGTTGTGTGTGTGTGTGTGTGTGTGTGTGCAGTGGAGGCAACGCCGTCTGCATGGGCTGATAAGGATGCTACAGTGGCAGGCGCACACACACACAGACACACACACACCATCACCTTGAACTCATACTCACTGCCGCCTAAACCACACAAACAGCCCATAAATCCCGACAGCAAACAACAGAGGACACACACACACACGCACACACATGCGCGCGTGCACACACACACACACACACGTGTTCGCGCTGTGCGACAAGAGCTGGAGGTGAGCGGCGTGGCGTGCTTATTAAATCAGTCTTATATCAGCCCGGCTCCTTGGGACGGCAGCAAAGATTTACTACAGCAATTACACCAGCTAATTACAACAAGGAGGGGAGGGGGGAGCAAATAGAGACGGATGAAACGGAGGTGCAGCAAGAGAACAAATAGGAGAGAGAGAAGGAGGCGGGAGGGGGAGAGAGGGAGAGAGAGAGACAGAAGGAAGTTAGTGTGAAGGGCGCGATGGCAGAGAGAACATTACGGCCAAATGCAACAAGAGAGGTGACATTAAAAAGGAAATTGAGAGAAACTGGAGGCCAGACTATAAAGGCTGAGATACACGTGAAGGGGAGGGAGGGAGGGAGGAGGGAGGGAGGGAGGGGGTGTGACAGGAAGGGCAGGGGAGGATGGAGATGAGGCCAGAGGAAAAGGTGAAGCAGGCGAGTGATGTTTCACTCTGGAGGTGACTTTGGGACGCGGCCACGCATCGTCCGAGACTGCACCAGGAACACACACACACACACACACACACACACACACACACACACACACACACACACACACACACACACACACCACACACACACACACACACACACACACACAATGTTCACCCCCTCCACACACACACCACACACCACACACAGACACACAATGTTCACCCCCCTCCACACACACACACACAAACACACAGACACACAATGTTCACCCCCCTCCACACACACACACACACACAGATACACAATGTTCACCCCCCTCCACACACACACACACACACAGACACACAATGTTCACCCCTCCTCCACACACACACAGTGTTCACCCCCTCCACACACACACACACACACACACACCCTTGCCCATACACAAACACCTGAGTCATGACTTTGCCCCCCCCCCCCCCCCCCCCCGGGCCGGGGAGCCAAACGCGGAGGTATCTGGGGGTGATTCAAACTTGTAGCGACACACCTGCTCCCTGGCGGCCCAGCGGGCCCCTTTGTTCTTCCCAACCCGGCGTTCAGCCCCTCCTGTGTGCGTGCAGCAGCAGCGGCGGTATCGATGAGTCAGTGACACCGGCGCCGTGGCCCGTTGATTCACCCGTCACTGTCACCGCGGTTACAACGCCACGTCAACAGGACCCGCACACACACGTCGTCGTCTGCTGCCGAGTGGAACCCAGGAACCGCGACGCGAGGGAGGGCACGTCTTGAAGGGTTGGCCCTGCCTTTTACAGCCCAGCGTGAAGACGCCGCTACGGGGCGGAGCGGGAGGGGAGGGAGGGAGGGAGGGAGGGAGGGAGGGAGGGGAGAGGTGGGCAGTAGAACTGGGAGGGTGGCTGTGAAATCCCATTCTGTGCTCTTTGTTTGCTTTGGTTATTTCCAGTGAGAATGTCCTTGACTGTTATGAATTGGCCTTCACGGGCACGCACACACACCCACACACCCACACCCACTCACCCACCCCACACACACAGACACACACACCACTCCCTCTAGGGGGAGGAGAGGGGAATTACATCAAGGACACTGAGACACCAATCAATGTTGCCTTGGAAGATGTGCTGCCACACATGGGACCGCTACCCCCGGCGGGTCCACGCTGTGCGAGTGTGTGTGTGTGTGTGTGTGTGTGTGTGCGTGTGTGCGTGTGCGTGTGCGTCTCTGTGTGTGCAAGGGCATTAAAAGTCTGATGAGATCAGAATGACAACGGCGCGGGTTGCTCGTCATCGTCTTAAAGACAAATGATGAATAATAAGACGTTCCTTCATTCACTGGGGGGGGGGGTTTTGTCTCCCGGAGGGGGCCGTGCTCCGCGGGGGAGGTCATGGCGGGGCAAGGGAGGGGGGGGGAGGGGAGGGGGAGGGGAGGGGGGTCAGTTCTGGAGATGAGAAGCAGCGACGACGAGGGCTGGTTGTTCCAGGCAGGACAAATAAGTCGCTCATACATCACCGTAAGCTCTGCATTACGGCGCGCAGCGGCGACAGGCTGGGCCGCAGGGGGGGGGGGGGGCTGCGGGGTGTGGGGTGTGAGGGGGGGGGGGAAGGGGGGGCGGGTTCACTCCACTAACCCCGCCTCGCCTCGTTGGCATGCGGGCCGCGGCGTTGGCAGTTATTTTACATGCAAAACACAAAGCTAAGAGCGAAAGCGCTGTAAATTGGGCCCCTAACCCAATCAAATAGGTAGAAGAAGTGAGACGCACACACACACATAGAGACACGCACACGCACACACACACACACACACACACACACACAGACCCCTGAGGCCCATTCTGCCCCTGGCGAGAAGGATTAGGAGCCACACTCATGTCAGCCTTAAAATATTCATTATTCCCTTATGGAGATAGCAGAGAGAAGTGAGCGAGAGACAGCGAGACGCGGGGAGAGAGGGCCGGGGGGGTGGAGGGGAGCGTGAGCATTACAGCGAGACTCATGCGGTGCGTCTACCAGCCAGGCGGCGAAGATGAGAGACGGAGATGGATGGGCGCAGGGAAGGCAGGGCGGAGGTAGTTGAACACGGTGTCATGCCACAGAGGACAGCTCACATCCATCCTGTGGTAATCCCCCGCCCTGCACCACCACCACCCTGCACCACCCCTACTGCACACCCCGCCCGCCCCCTCGCTCGCTCGCTCGCTCCACCCGTCCGTGGCTTCATTCTTCTACATCT
>JAXIVH010000016.1:5870113-5885466 GCA_036785325.1 Urophycis tenuis | reverse complement strand
GTTCAGTGCACCTACACACAAATGTGACCGACGACGTGCGATATGGGTATAGTCCGATTGCATCACTTGTGCATAAAAGGGTAACAAAAAAATAAAAAACAACCACCCACACACACACACACACACACAGACACAGAGTTGTTGATACGCTGCAAATTAAGGTCAGAAAATGGAGCGTGGGCCTGATCCTTCTGGCCTGGTAAATACCACTGGTGTCTGGTGTGAATGCCACTGGGCCGGCCACACCTCCCTGCCTGTACTGCTGCAGGCCAGGGGCCACTGGACGCCAGGGGCCACTGGACCCCAGGGGCCATAAATGGTTGGGCACCAGACGGCGCACACACACGCACACACACAGACACAGACACAGACACAGACACACACACACACGCACGCACAGACACAGACACACACGCAGACACACACGCACACAGACACATACGCACAGACACACACGCACACAGACAGACACACACGCACACAGACACACACACACAGACACACACGCACACACACGCACACAGACACACACGCACACATAACAAGCCAGCACAGGGCGGGCCCATTCAGGGACATAATGTCCTCCTTCCGTAATAAAACATGATAATGTGTGCCATAGGAGGGCTGAGAGTGTGCAGAAACTCTGTGAGAACGCTGCCTATAAACGTGGAATTGATCGCTTTAATATGTGCGGCTGCCAGAGGACGGCGTGTGCACGGCGGGTGTGTGGAATCATTGGAATAATGGCGCTGATATAGTGGGACTAATAGCGGCGGAGCGGGCCGGCCGCGCCGCCCACACCTCAGGTAGCTCCGTCTGGAGACGGGAGGGTCTTCCTATCACACACCGTCCGGGTGCCGCTACCAAAAGTTGCTCCGCCTAAATCAGTGAAATGTTTCTTCTTCTGGTTTTGTGATCCGAGAGCAGACACTCCGCCCCGCTGCCGTGCAGCGACCCCGACCCCCCGGAAAATGAATAACAATGGCGGCGATGACTGGAAAGCAACGTTGCGGGGGAAACGGATGGCAGGATTGGGGCTCTGTGGCACCTCTTGTCTCACACAGTCACTTCTACCTCCACTCTCCTCTGCCTGCCGCCGCCGCCACCAGCAGCATCTGGTCTCCTTTTGACAAGAACCTTTCCAGAAGGCTTTGATATGGAAGACGGGGAGAGACGGTGATCGTGTGTGTAGATGTGTGGGCGTTTGTTTGTGTCGGGAGGCTGGGTGGGTGGGGGGGGGGGGGCGAGGGGAGGCAGGGGTTATAGGGAAAGGGGGTTAATGCCGCTATCTTGTCATCTTTACCTTTGAAGTTGTTCCTCTTTACTGCTTTGATTAGGTTTTTTTATTTTTTTTTCCGCTTCAAATCCCATGCTATCGGTGACATCAAAGTCTGGGCTAAGACTGCCGTGAGCACATTAGAGTGTGCGGGGAGGGAGGGGGAGAGAGAGAGAGAGAGAGAGAGAGAAGAGAGAGAGAGAGAGAGAGAGAGAGAGAGAGAGAGAGAGGAGAGAGAGAGAGAGAGAGAGAGAGAGAGAGAGGAGAGAGAGAGAGAGAGAGAGAGATGAGGAGAGAGAGAAGAGAGAGAGGAGAGAGATGAGAGAGAGAGAGAGAGAGAGAGATGAGAGAGAGAGAGAGAGAGAGAGAGAGAGAGAGAGAGAGAGAGAGAGAGAGAGAGAGAGAGAGAGAGCAGTATAAACAGAAGATCTGCATCAAGTTGCTGGTGGAGTGGCCTACAGCAGGTAATCTATCGCCCCGGCTCTCTACCTCAGCCTCACGCTCTCCTGATTTGGACACGCTCTCCGTATCCATGGTAGCACCTTATTCTCCATTAACATGCTTTCTAAACATAGAAGACACACAATCCCCCCAGGCCATCACAAAATCAAAGCCTACTTTGCCGACATCCACATTTTTAAAGAGACATGCGCACAAAATGTCAACACACAAAGACTGGCACACGGACACTCAAACGTCTCAAGGACGCCAGAAGGGGGGAGACGAGAGAGGGACAGACATTGGTGTGACAGAAAGGGGAGGGATTATGTAGGCAATAAAGCAGAAGATGGAGCTTCCTCATTGGAATGTAATGCAGCGCGGGGGCGATGATGCGGCCCCAGCCTCAGCCAAGGTTGCCTACCACCGTCAAAGCACATTATGGGTCCAACGTTCCTCCAGAACGTCGCGGGTGGTGAACGTGACGGTGGCCTCTTTGGCCCTGGTTTTTTAAAGTCGGCTCTGTCGCGCTGTCAGAAGGCAGAAGTGTCCCGGGAACGATTGGTCCACACTACCGACCAATCAGAATGCAGTGGCCGACAACGCTGTGAAGTGAAACGGATGAAACACATCCCTGTTCCGGCTCGTTCTGACACACATGGCCACGTCGTGTTCCCGCTCGGCCCGTCACTCAGACAGGCCGCACTCGGCAGCCAACCCCCCTGGGGGCGGAATTAGTCTGGTTAGGACCGGCCACCACCGGAATGACCACCAGGCTGACCACTGGGGACACACTGCCCAGTCCAGCACAGGGGAACGGGGAGAGAGAGAGAGAGAGAGAGAGAGAGAGAGAGAGAGAGAGAGAGAGAGAGAGAGAGAGAGAGAGAGAGAGAGAGAGAGAGAGAGGAGAGAGAGAGAGAGAGAGAGGAGAGAGAGAGAGAGAGAGAGAGAGAGAGAGAGAGAGAGAGAGAGAGAGAGAGAGAGAGAGAGAGAGAGAGAGACAGAGACAGAGACAGAGAGAGAGAGAGCAAGCAAAGAGACATGGAGGGAGAGAGAGAGCGAGAGAGAGAGACATGGAGGGAGAGAGAGAGCGAGAGAGAGAGACATGGAGGGAGAGAGAGAGCGAGAGAGAGAGACATGGAGAGAGCGGAGCTAGGACACTGGCCGGAAACACCAACAGGAGGCAGAGCGGCGTGGAGAAAGGCGGGGGGGGGGGGGGTTGGACGGGGACCGGCCCCCTTCACGTGAACCAGTAAAGAAATAAACATCGTCAGGCGGATAATCTCTCCGGAGAGGAGAGAGGGCGGCAGGGAGATTAGAGGCAGACAGGCGTAATGCAGCAGCAAGGCTGCACTTATTTCATTTGCATGTGGAACACAGAGGACAGGGCGGGCGGCGTTGGCGGGGGGAGGCAGCGAACACAGGAGGAGGAGGACGAGGACACACACGTATGTGTGTGTGTGTGTGTGTGTGTGTGTGTGTGTGTGTGTGTGTGTGTGTGTGTGTGTGTGTGTGTGTGTGTTTGTGTGTGTGTTTGTGTTTGTGGGGGGGGGGAGCGGCTGGCAGGAGACCGAGATGCGAGCTCTTGCACAGATGTGTTGCAACCTGATAAGGCCAGATGAATGACTGGCGTTTGTTTTTTGTTTTTTTTTTGCTGTGTTTTCTCTTTGGCTAAAAGGGGCCCCTCAAGCCTCAGAACACACAGGGGGGGGGGGGGGGGGGGGGAAGCAGAGCAAACCTTATGCATTGCTAATGTAGCGGCTTATGGAGTACAGAGGCGGGCTCAGGTGCCGCACTGGGAACAGGTAAACACTCACACACACACACACACACACGTGTGCGTATTTCCCTACACATCCTTCATATAAACACGCCATCGGCTGGCGCTCACAGAAGCACCAGAGCGTCCAGCGAGCCGCACCGCTTGAGGCATGAGCTGCAGTCAAGATACTAATCCTGCTCACGGTCCTCTGGAGCTGGTGGTCACGGGGAGACGATGAACATTGATTCATGTACACTCCGTGGACTTCTCTTTCAGACACCACGCACACGCACACACACACACACACACAGACATACGCGATAATCCAGTCCGAGCATCATTTGTCTGGGACATAAAGGCCAGTTACATCCTGGCTTGTGGATGTGAGGTGGAAATGGCTGAGCAGGAAAAGGCTTGAGTGGAGGCGTCCGGGAGAGAGGGCTGTGAAGGTGTGCACAGAACCATTTTCTCTGCCGCACCTTGTTTTGTGTTCTTTTCCTCGGCGTTAATGTCCCTCTGGCAGTCGCCCGCCTCTCTGCAGTCCCAACCCTCACGCCACATGATTTATTAACAACGACCAAAGCTGTGGTCCACACACACACACACACACACACACACACACACACACACACACAGACACACACACACACAGACACAACTTCAAAAGTAACTTCTAATCCAGGCAGAACATTGATCATCTCGAGCGAGTCCTGCTACCTATTTAGTCGGCTGTCCTTATTAGATGCCTTTTTAAGCAGCTCTCTTGTGACTGTGTTAGCAAACCTAAACTCTCATTTAGGGACACGCTTACACACGCGCACACACACACACACAAAGTCAACACATAAACCCTCAGGCAGGATACAATTTCTAATTTGGCAGAAACCAAAAATGTGAGTGTGTGTCTGTGGGCTTGTGTGTCTGTGTGTGCTATAGTGTGTGTCTGTGTGTGCTAGCGTATGTGTGTGTGTGTGTGTCTGAGTGGGTGGTGGTGGTGGTGGTGGTGGGAACGACAACAAAACAAAGCAAACAAGCAGGATATAGTTATGTGTACACCGAGGTCTATCCCATTCTTGTCTTTCGCAGAACTCCACTCCAGAACCGCTCCCCCGAGCCCGGGGCCCGTTTCCGCGTCAACACGGGCCCCGCCGCGGGGCTGGGACACAATCCACACGCTCGGCGGAGACATTTTACACCTCGACATGATTTCCTCTCCGGCTGTCCTATAATCAATTTGGCCCGCGGCCGGCGGAAAAAAACCATCATGACGAACAGAGTGGAAGCCATTCCGCGAGCGGGGGACCTCTCCCTGGATGGATGGTGTCGACCTTGAGTCAGCTGTGTGGGCAGCACAGGCAGTCAAATGGGGGGACATCAATCTATCGGTATGAATAAATATCTACGGGTTGTTGCAGGAGCCGGCGGCGCTGGGGACGGCAGCGGCAGCCCGCTCCTCCTGACTAGTGATGAGCCCTGAAGGCTCGGACGCCACGGCGCCGCATCGCACGCACACTCACATAAATAGTCGGTTTGAGAATAATGAGACGTGGGACACTCGACAACACGCTCGCACACACAAGTATGAGTACGCCTCACAAACACACGCACACACACGCACGCACACGCTGTGAGTACACGCACACACACACACTGAAAATATATGGCATGTTATACAAATTAAAGCTTCGTTTATGAGGTAGGTTTTGTGTGTGTGTGTGTGTCAGTTCTTAGGGCTCTTTATGGGCCACGGCTAACAGAACAGAGAGGTAGTGTAAACAACAGCATGGACAGATAGATGGGCATCGGTGGGACATGAAAATCACTTACATTATGAGGATTAATCACATATGTTTTTGGCACCATTAAATATAATTTGGCGTTACTGTGTACGCACGCACACACCCGTGTACGTGTACATGTGTACACACACACACACACACACACAGACACCGTCTCCCTGCCACTATCCAACCCACTCCAACATTCTGCTAATTGGGCTTTCTGAGGTACCGACATCAAAAGCCTCAGCTATCAAACACACAACTTGGACAGAAAAATAAAGAGGGAACATCACAGACCAGAATGACGCTAAAAAGGCAAAAGGAGATACACACACACACACACACACACACACACACACACACACACACATACAGACAGACATTGATGAGGAAGAGTAAAAGAACACAGCCTTAAAGAGAAGCCGGCCTCACAAACCAGGCGGCAGATTAATATACACAGCCTGGCGGCACGGGGCTCAGATCTGGCTGAATGGGCTGTTTGGATTTCTTTTGCCTCACATTTGTTTCGACTCATCGTGTTGCTGGAGGCGGGGCTCCGTTAGCCCGCGATTGGCAAACACACACTCGTCCAGAACTAGCCCATTGTGAAAAATGAAAAAAAATGAGCTTGTGAAGGTTTCAAATCAACACAGAGGAGACTGGCCGTCGTGGAAACACTAATTAAACTCTTCTGAGAGCTTCGTCCACACGCGCAAATGAGCATCTCGTCGGTGCAAATCTCAGTAACAAAACAGGAAACCAGGTGCCACTCTGCGCTTTCTGGTTCTGGTTCTGGTTTCTGGCCCAGGACGGGCACCATTACCCCTCCCCCCAGTAGTTCTTCTAAAAAGTAGAAGGACTGCCGGATCCTACTGGACTAAAGACAAGCTAGCATGAGAAAATCAATGTTCAGGAAGTTCTGGAAGCAAATTGGACCTTTCCCCAGTACATCAGGAAGAAGTGTTCTGAAACCTACAGCCTGACAGAACAGGTATGTGTTCTGAGAGCCGCAATATCTGAAGATAAACAATAAACAACAGAGATATTGGATCGTCGGCGCGGCGTGTGTCGGGGAAGGCTTCTTACGATGATTAAAAGCCAACGAGAAAGAGGAAATAAAAAGAGACAGGATTAAATGAACAAACAATTAACTCAACGCAGCCGCATGAGACGGCTGGCGGAGGTCTCCGTCTGCGGGGCGGTGGCGCGCGGATCGCTGGCTGGAATCGTTCAACCCCGCGCTCACGAGAACCCGCTCCAGCGGGCGGGGCGCGGCGGGCGGCCCCCAATTAAACCGGCGGTGTGTTTTTCGAGAGTTCCTGGAGAACTGGAAGCGTTGGTGTGGCGCGACGACGACGTGAAAAAGCACAGCTCTGTGACGGGCCAATCATCACAGACCCCCCGCCGGCAGCCTTACAGGGGCTGGCGCCGCCCGCGCCCAAAGCAAAACAAATATGTTTCTGGTAGCTGGAGACGGCGTGACGGGGAGGAACGCGCCGGCTTCAGAGCGCCGGGCGCGGCGGGTACCTGGGCCGCCCGGCGCCACTGGATTAACCAGCAGGTAGCTTACAAAACACTGGGAGATCATTTGCCGGAGCACAATAAAGGCCCACCGCGGGGGAGTTGGCGGGGGAGGAGTTGGGGGAGGAGGCGGGGGAGGAGGGTGGGGGGGGGGGGGGGAGGGCGGTTGGACCAGCAGGGGGTGCTCTGCCAGCAGGGGAAAATAAGGGGGAGACTTTTGTAATTTTTTTTTTCTTTAGATATATTTTTTTTTTCCCTCAACGGGTAACTTCAGCTTTGTGTACTATTTATGAAAAGCAATCAAGGGAAATGGCTTCTCTAGCAAGCTCAATATTAATAATGGTGTTCCCTCGCACCGACTCTCCCAGCGACGAGAGCTCTAATATTGTGTGTCCAAAACATATTGCTCTCCCCCTCCCGGGGGCTCGGCTGTCAGGCTGCTAAGCAAAGCAGGAGGAAATTAGAGAGGCAGTGGGGAAGGAAAACACTGGCGTCTCGAACCAGCGCCGTAAAAACAACCTTCAACGCGAGTTGAGCTCATTTTCAGCACTTTTTGGTTTCCCTGCCCAAAGCAGAAGCCACTTAGACACGCGCACCGCGGAACACCGAAGGCAGCGCTGCCGAGGGCGAAGGGAGTTGTGTTGTCACAGCCAGGGAGACGCACACACAGTCAACACACACTCCCCACAAATGGATGCCAAGACTCAGTAAGAAGGAAGACTGGATGCAGATACTTTTGGGGTACGGTTAAAGAAGGGAAATGATGACACACGTAGCAAATGTCAAGTTTGTGTGAGTGACAACAAATGTTTACAGAGGGGAGAGCAGATGTATATTCTATCTATTCTATATTCTTCTGTTCACAGCAGGAGATCATGAACCATGAACATCAACAAGAAATGGATGGAAACACCAATGGGAAGAGGCAGATTTCTGTTGAAATCAGCGGTTAACCAGTCAGAGTCAGAACAAAACAGCATACAGAAAAAGCAAGGACCATGGAACGCAACAGGCAGCGCCACAGTGACGGACACTGGAAGAATAGCTGTGTGTGTGCGTGTGCGTGTGTGCGTGTGTGTGCGTGCATGTATGTGTGTGCATGTGTGCGCACATGATTAAATATCAATGCACATGCATGCTGGTTCATGTCCAGAGGAGCTGTGCTCGGTCAGATTCAACGCATCCCCTCTGATCAGAGTTCTGCTCTGCCATTAGGAATCAGAGGTCATCACCTCATCCCCCTCACCATCTTACTGGCCTCCTGAGGAGGAGGAGGAGGAGGAGGAGGAAGAGCCAGAGGAAATTCAATGTAGGGTGGAGGGGGTTGCCTGTAGGCGGCCAGAGTGGCATCAGTGGTTGGGTGGTGGTGGTGAGGTGGTGGTGGTAGCGGTGGTGGTGGTGAGGTGGTGGTGGGGGTGGTGGTGGTGGTGGTGGTGGTGGTGAGGTGGTGGTGGTGGTGGTGGTGGTGGTGGTGGTGGTGGTGGTGAGGTGGGGGTGGTGGTGGTGGTAGTGGTGGTGGTGTTGAGGTGGGTTCTCAGAGCAAGCAGAGGAAGATTCTCAGCAGAGTGGAGAGAAGGTGGGAGGTCAGAAGGATGCGACTGGCCTTGAGCACTATTCATGCGTGTGTGTGTGTTTGTTTGTTTGTGTACAAGCGGTGGGATGGCGGGTCAAACAAGCTGCGGAGAGGTCAATCTGCCCCACATTGAGTTTGAACTGAAAGGACAACTCAAACATTCACTTGCATAACCCAAAGATGAGTGTTTCTTTCTTTCCTTTCTTCTTTAGCTTGACCTTCCCTCCGAACTGCAGGAGTTTGCCGTATTCAAGACACACAAACTAACGAAAAAAAACTTGGCATTCGAAATAATGCCAATATTAATTATATGCCATATTACAACCTAACCTGAACTTGGATTTGTTGTACGTTAAAATGGCACGCTGCCCAAAATGTTTTCCAATCTGCGTTGGACGACTTGAGGTAAACGTTGAACAGCGCAGTTCAGCCGCCTCAGCAGCCAGTAAGTGGAGCAGCAGCAGCAGGGCGAAACATGGCTGCCACAGAACACAAAATCAATGCAAAAGACCCTGTGGGTCTGCATGCTGGGCTGGACCATTGTGAACCACGCCCGCGCAGCTGACATTACGGGATGACCGCCGATCACCCCCCCCATTAAGGTCAGTGGTTTAGCCCCGGTTTGAGTCCCTACTGCGGCGCTACTCATTGGCTGGGAAAGCAAGTCGACCAATCAGAGGACGTGTCAGCGAGCCCGACTGGTGGCGCACTGCACACTGAAACCTGGTAGGAGCGACCCATGTTCTCTGTGTGATGAAGTCACACATGTAAATACGCTGCCAGACGACGTGGCCGTTATTCCTTCATATCCTCGACTGCGGCAGCAGAGACCATGCGGCTGTTGTATAGCATTCTGAGGGCACGGAAATACCATCACC
This sequence comes from Urophycis tenuis, assembly GCA_036785325.1. Classification (NCBI taxonomy): domain Eukaryota; kingdom Metazoa; phylum Chordata; class Actinopteri; order Gadiformes; family Phycidae; genus Urophycis; species Urophycis tenuis. The sequence goes on along the minus strand of JAXIVH010000016.1, from coordinate 5,876,237 downwards.
CCGTCAAACTAACAATACAAAACAACAGACAGGAGAAGAAAAGAGAGAATAACATTTGACCCAGTTAAAAGAAACCCCTGTGTACGGGGTGAGCAAACACACAGGCAGAGAGACACGCGGGAGACACGTCCTCCCTAAAAGGGGGAGACGTCACCGCGTCTCCCCCCCCCGGCAGACATGCAGACAGGTGCGGCGCTCAGGGAAAGGCCAGGGTGTCTTTACAGTCGGCGCTCAGGAAAAGGTTAGGAGACATCCAGGAGAACAGGCGGCTGCCACGGCAAATCATAACCCCGGGAGGGAGAGGGGGGGCGGGGCAAATCAGCGGCTGACAGGCCAGCTTAATGCCCCCTCGTACAGGTGAATGCAGATGAGACAGCTGCCAGCGTTGACATTTCACTGGGGCTGGCAGCTGGCGGGGCCCACGCGGGCAGAGCGGCCGCGCCTTGTGTATGCGGGGTGTGGAGAGTGCATCTAAACTGAAGATCAGTCAGAATCACATGTGCCTATTCACAGGGGAGCTCCAGCGCGCGGACACACGCGCACACACGCACGCGCACGCACGCACACATTCACACACACACACACACAGGGTTTTGGCTTTGAGCTGTGATTGTCCTGGCTCCGTTATGAATATGGAAAGAGTGCGGCAGAAGGCTTAGTGACACCGGAGCAAGGTGATAGAGGTGGACAGGTGTGTGTGTGTGTGTGTGTGTGTGCGTGTGCGTGTTTATGTTTGTGCATGTGGGTGGGTGTGTTTATGTGTGTGTGCGTGCGCACGCAGGTGTCTGTGTGTGTGCACACAGGTGTGCGTGCATATGTGTGAGCATGCAGGTGTGTCTGTGTGTGTGGGCGTGTAATTGTGTGGGTGTGTGTGATTATATGCGTGTGTGCCTGTGCACGCTTTAACAACGAAAGCAGGTGGCAAGTCAAAGGACATGGGTGACCTTCTCCCTGGTCATGTATTTCTCCATCTCTCCCTCCATTTATCTCTCTCCCTCTCCAGCTATACCTTGAATCAGGGTTCATACACATTTAGACCAAAAGATTTCCATGACTTTTCCAAGACTTTTCCATGACTTTAAACCAAATTTCCATGACCAAACATTTGGTGAAATCTCGGTGTATACATGAAAAAGTGATCAAATGTAGTGTTAAAACTAACAATGAGAATTCCAAAGCATACAGTATATCTCAAATGCTGCTTTTTATTTTGACTACGTGTGTGAGGACTCCAATTTATGTTAGGCAAAAAATGTACATAAAACATAAGAAGAATTGTAATTTTTCTGTTGGACTTATGTATATGTGTATACAAATACACACACACACACACACACACAGATAAGTGAAAAATAGCTTAATATATATATATATATATATATATATATATATATATATATTATACTGAGATAACTGAAAATCTGTCTATCTAGCTATTATCGTAAAAGTCGAATGCAATTTAGTTTGTCCGAGTGGCGTTGCTGTAGATAGCGTATTGTGTGACGTCATCAGCAGACGAAGGACCCCGAGACGATTTAGAAGCCGAGCCGATCTGGTACCTACACCGGTAGCGGAGAACACGCGCATATGTCAGCTTAAATATTGCTTAGGGACTAGGAAACCTCTTCATTTTTTTTTTACCACGTGAAACGTAATTAGGTTCGGACGTAGTTCTATGTAAACAATGCGGCATTTTTTCCCAGTGAAACGCAATACTAGTCAATGCGGCATTTGAAATGAGTATTCTTTATTCGAACGTGTCACGAATATTCGACTATTCGAAAATCGTGTCCCAACCCTACTCAGCATAAATGAACGACCTGAAAATATGAATGTTACAAATTTCCATGACTTTTCCAAAACTTTTGCGATTTTATTTTTTTCAAGCACTTTTTCAGGCCTGGAAATGATCATTTTAAAATTCCATGACTTTTCCAGGTTTTTCATGACCGTACGAACCCTGTTGAATGTCATGGACACAGACAGACAGACACGCACATACACACACCTACACACACACACACACACACAAACACACAGTGCTGCACAAAGGCAAGGATGAGAACACGCATAGATGTGCGTTGGTTCGCAGAAACACTCACACACACAGCAGGGAGAGAGACCCAGTGTGGACATGGAGGGGTGTGCTGAGCTGGTGTGAGAGGTTGTGTGGACACTATGCTGCTGAAGGAATGCAAATGTGCAGCCTGTCCTCCACAGGGAGAGAGAAAAGGGTGGAAAAGTTTGGCTGTGTGTGTGTGTGTGTGCATTGGAGGGGGGACTGATGTGTGTGTGTATGTGTGTGTGTGTGTGTGTGTGTGTGTGTGTGTGTATTTGAATGAGTGGGGGTGGAGGTCCTCCTATGCCAGGGCGTGGGAGGAGAGAGAGAGAGAGAGACAGACAGACAGACAGAGAGAGAGAGACGGAGACAGAGAGAGAGTGTCAGCATACGTTCTTACCTTTAGAAGCTGATCACAGGATTGGGTGGTACATAGGGAGAGAAAGGGAGACAAACACAACGTCGTCATGAGAACATCGAGCCGCGGTGACAACGTTCTGGATGTTGGAAAGGGAAAACCTTCCAGGAAAGTGAAACGTGGCTGAGAATAGACTCACTTTTGGTCTGCGAGGAGAAGGCCAGAGTGAGCTTGGCAAACAGTTCATTACTCTCGTAACTGGCCTCTTTGGCCTTGGTCCAGAAGCTGTTCTCATTCAGGTCCTCCGGTCCAATCTGCCAGACGAGAACAGACATTAAAGGATAGTACAGACAGTATATTCTTCAGCCAATGTTGATTTTTTGTATTTCTTCTTTTTTTTTTTTTTTTTTAAATCAATGCTATTGCATTTTATGGAAAGAGAAACTAGAGATAAGGTGGGCGAGTGAGAGGGCGGACAAGTGAGAGAGAGCGAGAGAGAGAGGAATAATGATTTATAAGCCAGCAGCTCAGTGGGCCGGTGTCTGAGAGGAGCCGGCCTCAGACAGAGGAAGAGTTCATTAGGAACCAGAGCTACAGGTTGTGAAGGGGAGAAGTGGTTGTTAAATAAATGAGCAGAAACGAAGAGAGGAGGGAGAACAGCAGTGGTACTTTGCAATATTCTCTGCTCTGTGCCTCCGGTACCGCACACCAGAGCTCCACGCTGTCCCGGTGCTGCATCCATTACCCAGCCCGGGGACACAGCCTCTGCACCACTGAAACCCACCACCTTCACCGCCTCAAACTGGATGCCTGGCAAGGCCAACCTCAAGTCCAAACCCTCCCTCCGTATGTTTTAGTTGACGCCGAGTGCAAACAGAAAAACAAATAAACACTAAAATGTTAAGAAAGGCCAGCATTGAACACCTCGGGGGGGTTTTGATGGTTCTATCTGGAGCGCTGATCTGCTGCACCCAAATATAAACTTCTCTGTGGAAAACTGCCTGATGCCGCGTCTCTCCCCAGACACTCAGGCCCCGCCCCATTCATCTTCCACCATCAGTTATGCATCCCCGTTCCCTCTCGATCTCGACCCAAAACCTACAATTAACTTTGTGCCGGAGCGGGGGTTCTTCTTGCGAAGAAAAAAATAAGAAAAGTATATCCTTGAGAAAATCAGAAGCAAGACAAAGGGAGAGAGAGAGAGAGCGAGCGACAACAGAGGAGGGCGAGATGCCTGTGTCATGAGGGATGAAAACCTCGACAGAACGGGTTCGAGTGAGCGCGTGTCAAACGGAGGCAGCGCCGCCGCCGCCCACGGGGGCTGAAGGACCCTGGGAGACAGGCTGGGGAGGGGGGGGGGGGCGGCGGAGACCGGGCTGGCGCGGAGGAGAGCGCCATGGCGGCGGCAGCGTTGATGCGAACGGAGACAAAAAAAAAAGTTAATTTAAATCACAAAAGAATGCTGTCCTTCCAGCACAATTTAATTATCTTTCGGCGGCGCAGTTAAAAGGAGCAGCCTTATTAAAAAGCAATTTCTGTGACACCCTCGTCAAAAGGCCACTCACACGCACCCGAGTGAAAGAAGAACGGCACGCATGAGTGTGAAAGAGAAAGAGAGGTAATGAGAGAGGGAGGAGGAGAGAGAGAGAGAGAGTGAAAGCACTAACTGCTGACGAAGCCGAGTGAAGCCATTAAACAGTAGCTTTAGGCTAAAGGGAGACAGAGGGCCGATTTGATGTTTTAACCATCACAGATGAGGAGAGGACCGCAGCACAAATCATGTAGTCATGACACATACACACTGGGTTGAAACCGCTCCCTCTACCGCGCTCACAGCAGGCTGGCTAACTCTGTCCTCCTCAGTAGCACACTTCCCAATGCACGAGAACTCTGACATATAATGTAGTTACTTTAATGAGCCTAATGATTCTAGAATACAGTTGTTTCATATAATGGGCCATATCTACCAAAATCTATCCTTTACTATGTTGGCATTTTTACAAGAGAGCAAGTTGTGAAAACCACAGAAATCTGACAGTTGGAATGTGGTGTGCTTCCTATGCAGGGAGGGCTAGGGATGCTTTGCAGCCACAATCATTGCATTGTCATGGTTGACGGTTTTTCTTTTACGCCACAAATGTCAACATCATCTTTGTGCAGGGCAATGAGTGGTACTATCCTATAGAGGGCGCTAGAGTGAATCCTTAGAGATGCACCGTTGGGGGTTGCACTCAATGGCTAAACGGCGGATCAGGCGGATGACGTGTTAAAAAATTTATTTTAATTAATTTCAGGCGGGTGGCGGTTTAACCAATCAAATAAAAACTATATACTCATATATAGTTTTTATACTATATACTTAAATATCGTTACCTATATCCTTTCAAGAACAGGGGATAACTCTCTAGCCTGGCGTAAGCAGCGCCTCAAAGCGCCTACAGACCTAAACACAACCAGCAGGATGGCGGCTGCGCTTTTGAAGATTGGTCAGAAAGCGTCGGTGCAGATGGACGGCGGACGGACGATGAGGTTTGTGATGCGGCTGCAGATGAAATGATAGTCCATCCACACATCTCTAATCCACATTGAGCCACTCTCGGCCCTGCTCAGTCAAACTCTGTAGCACCTGAACCCCAAAGTCTGGGTGTACCCACACATCCACCCACAGAACGTACAAAATAAAAACACCCAGAGAAATCCTGCAGTGGAGTGGCAGTATGAAGGGAAGCACAGTGTCTACAGAGCTGCGACACGCCCCGCCCTCCTGATGGTATGACTGTGCTGTGACCAGGCACTGTGAGCCCCCTGCTGAGACCCCCTGCCGAGACCAGCCTTAGAAATATACATGTTTATGTAGCAACACAAAAAAAAAAAGGGGTCGGTAGGTAGGTCCATTTTTTTTTTTCAAAATTCAAAGTAAAAAAAAAAGCAAAGAAAAAAAAAAAGTAAAGAAAAAAAATAAAAGTTTGGTCCAGGGTAAGTGTGAATCTAAACAAATGTGCATATCGTGACGTCACTGACTGGGTCTCCAACCCGTAAAAGTGTAGCGGTGTCCTTGACATCAGTCGACACGGTCACTGTAAGACTCGAGGGAAAACCAAAACCAACATAATCATAGATGACGCCACAGGTTTTTATATAAGAGAAAGAGCGTAGTCTGCGTGTAAGGCAATTTTATTTGCGATACTTACTAGAATATAATCAATAGGGTTTTATTGTAGTTGCATTAGTTGTTTGAAGAGTTAAAAAAAAAAACGGTCGGTCTTAACGCAAGTTTATAACCGGCAAGTCGTCGGACTAAAAGGGAATATATATATATATATATTTGGGCTGGTCAGGTTACGGCAAACTGAAATATTGTTCAGAATGGCCTCAGTGCAACAGACAGGTGTTACCTTGCTCCAGTTGGCCCTCTTCATCTGCACCTCCGGCTTGTACTCCTTCTTAGGCTGGAGGCCGAACGGCAGAGGAGGAGGCGCGGCGCTGACCCAGTTGCCCATGGGGGGAGGAGGAGGCATGCCCATGCCCAAAAGTGGAGGAGGCGGCGGGGGACCACCCATGCCGGGAAGAGGAGGTGGGGGAGGTGGTCCTCCCATGCCGGGAAGAGGAGGCGGGGGAGGTGGTCCTCCCATGCCGGGAAGAGGAGGTGGGGGAGGTGGTCCTCCCATGCCGGGAAGAGGAGGTGGGGGAGGTGGTCCTCCGATGCC
>JAXIVH010000016.1:5860113-5865113 GCA_036785325.1 Urophycis tenuis | reverse complement strand
TGACCCAATCGGTATTCACCGGTATCACCGACGTGGTGGTGAGCATCATCTCACCACTCTACGAGAAACTCTGTGATAATACTAGTGCCCTCAAGGCTATGAATCAGTAGGCAATGTTGTGCTGGACTATTAGACCATTCAAAAAGAAAAGATGAGTTGAAGGGGATCATCAGATATCTGTAGCTAATGTCGGCAGCTCCTGTGCCCCAATGTGCATGTCAGGGGCCCCACAGTGGGGGGCCCCAGTGGGGGGCCGACCACAAGGTTGCGAGCCACTGACAACAATGCATCTGGCTGGTTATGCATGGCTACTGCTTGTCAACTGTCCAGAGAGACACTGAGGAGTAGAAACACACACACACGCACACACCTGCACAGACTTGCTGTCGCTGGCGAACACACAGGTTAAAACTAGATATTGTAGGCAGGATATGACCCGCTGGATTCTGGGACATTCGGGTTTTACACAACAGAATTACGAACACAGGGCACGGGTAAGGTTGAGGAAATACAAGGCGGAATGTTAAAAATCATTGCTCTGCCGGGGCCCAGCGGTTTCGGGGAAAGAAACTCCAGCGATTGTGATGTCAGTGGTGTGCAGCGGGAAGGAGAAAGGTCAAGTCATTCATAAATCATTCATTCTGAGGCGCCATTATTTGGAAAAGTTGGCCGATGGTGTGACAGCCACCGCTGAAGGCTGCGTGAAGCCCCTCCAGGAGGCGTTGGCGTGTGAGTGCCGCGTGCTGGCCCGTGCACACGCGTGTGCACGTGACGCGCTCACGCGCACACTGGCAGGCCAACTAACAGTCCTGAATTCCCCCTAGGGGATCAATAAAGTTTTTATTTATCTATCTATCTAAAACGAAACCTCGGTGGTGATGTGAATTCGTCAAATTCTACGTAAAATACTTTTTTTTACGTTTTTGATATTTTTTTGTTTTTTATGAAGCCGTAAAACACACCGTGGTGGTTATAGAAGCGCCGCCTTTTAAGTCGCTTTCTCCACAACGGCGTGAAAGCCATTCTCCACACGTCGATTCATAACAATGCACGTCTACAATGGGGCGTACTTCTGACCCTCTGGCCCTTCCGTACACAGGGACACGCGGACAGAGCTGCAGAGTTCACTTCCCCATAGTCCGGAGCCCAGGGATTTCATTGTATAATTCACACTGCGTGCTGGGCACCAGGGGGGGGGGCTCACTGCGGTCCCACCGGACCTCCTCCCACCCAGCCTTTCAGGGCCGGCCTCAGGGGAGAAGCTCCAGCCGCTATTGAGACATAATCTCAGTATTCCACACCGTCATCAACGTGGGAAGATTAATTTTCTTTAGGGTTCTAGACAACATTTGAGTTGAGACCATTTTGGCAAATGGGTCTCTCAACAAAGCTCCAGCAAACATCACAGTACACAGCACACACACACACAGCTGTTTAATTTGCTGACAGAGGATTCTTCTTTCCTCTCGCTGTCGGCTTCCTGACAGCCTCGTCTCTAATCCCGCCAAAATAAGACGAGCCGCAATTACCCATCATGCACCGCTACAATGGTCGGGCAGCGCGCGCGTGTGTGTGTGTGTGCGTACGTGTGGGTGTGTGGTCAAGTGCCACGTCAAAGTCCACACGTCTAGTGTGTATTTGTGAGAGAAAGCAAATGTTACTGTGTGTGTGTGTGCAAATGTGTGTACGTATGTGCGTGTGCGTCAGCGAGTGCGTGAGAGCTTAGGACTGAGCCTAGTTTCATCTCGCTTGTCGCAATTATCCTGTCACTTCTATAATAGGACAGAAACACCGGGGAAGCAGCCCCCCGCAATCAAGGCATTTACCCCCCCCCCGTGCATGTTCCGGAGCGTGTGCAGTGCGCGCGCGCGACCACAGGCGGACCAGGCTGGGGGCGTGTCTTCGCTGGGGCACTGTCACCAGCGAGCGCGTGCGCGTGTACTCAATTATCTCGGTTCCGTCCACCCCCCCCCCGCTCATTTGTGACTGCTCATCAACAGGAGACTGGGGGGGGGGGGGGCTGTGAGGAACGAGTGCCATTGGCCATGCAGTGATGTATAGACACCATTGGCTGTGTTTGGTCCATTGGGCAGAAGTACTGTGTGTGTGTGTGTGTGTGTGTGTGCCTGCGTGTGTGTGCGTGCGTGTGCTTGTGTGCGTGTACCTTCTTCTCCAGCTCCAGGGCCTTGGCCTCGCTGGTCTGCACCTTGGTCTGGTCCACCATGTTGTCTGACAGGTGGAGGGGGAGAGGGGGAGAAAGGGGGGGAGGGGTGGGGGAGGGTGGGGAGAGGGATAGGGAAAAAAGAGATAAGTCAGATGAGATGGATTTTCAGACAACACACCTGCTCATGTCTGGCTGTGAAGACTTCGTGCCCTTCAGTCTGACACATGCAGACCGCAGTCCCACACACACACACAGACACACACACACGCAAACACACACAAATGTATTCAGTCAGACACACTCAGCCAGCGTCCTATCTGTCTGCTTTTGTGTTTTCCTTATCACACTTCTCAGAGAGCAGATTCGTGATTTGATGGCAGCAGCATCTCATTACAATGGAATCCTATCTGTTGGACACTGCTGCTACCGGCTCTTCCATTCCCAACCACGCACGGACACACACACCAAGACAGAGACACACACACACGCCGAGACAGAGAGAGAGACACACACACACACACACACACACACACACACACACACACACACACACACACACACACACACACACACACACACACACACACACACACACACACACACACACACACACACACACACACACCTCGTCTTGTTTTCTCTCAGTATGAGAAGGGGGAGACAACACTGAGCTCATATTTCCAACTCATGCCAACAGATTGACTCTGCGCAGCCGGACGCGTGTTTCTCCCCATCCCCCTCGTCCAGAGATACAGAATGAACGGGAAGATGAAGATTGCATGGATAAACAACAACAACAACGCCGCCAGGTGGATGGGGGGGGGGGGTTCGAGCCGTGCCATCAACAGAGGCTCCGGTTGGCCGAGGACGGGGCGCGGCCGGGGACCAGCCAATGGCGGAGCTCCTTGGTATTCTCCCGGTGTAATTGCGGGGGTCCACAGGTGGCGCGGGGGCCTCGGGGCAGAGTGTGCACGTGCAGTGAATAGGACAGCTTGGCACACAGATAAAGGCTGCCGGGTAATTGGACGGAAAAGACAGTGATGCCCAATGCCAAAGAGCAGGACGGGATTAAAGTTTAACCAAAAGACAGAAGGAAGGAGGAAACGTGTGAGAAATGACAAGCGCACAAACTTCAGACCTCGCAGCGGGGAAAAAAAACACAAAAAAAAACAGGAGGGAAATGACACCATATGTTCCAGGGCCTAATGTAATAATGAAGACGAATTTGCAATTAACGTTGGGGGGTTAATGAAAGCTGTGGAATCTGGCTTAATGTGTGCATATGCTAAGTGAGAAGTGGACTGAGAGAAGATGGGGGAAGGAGCCAACGATGAGGAAGATGATCAGGAGAATGAGGAGGAGGAGGGCAGCGGTCTGGGCGGGGGCAGTGCGGGTCACGCAGCGTGACGGGTGGTGCATTGTGGGCGGGGCCGAGCGCGGCCTCGCAACTCCCAGAGGGCTCGGGGGCGAGGTCGGCTCTGTCATGGTGGTGCAGCTTTAAATGGGACACGCTCAACGGCAGGCTAGTATTGGAAGAGGAGGGGTGTGTGTGTGTGTGTATGTGTGTGTGTGTGTATGTGTGTGTGTGTGTGCTGAACAGGGAGGGCTGGGAGTGGGGGGGGAGGGGGTGAAGTGTGAAGAATTTTAAGAGTTCAAAGAAAAACACTAAATAATGTATGCGGGGCACAATTGGGCTGCTTTCCACTGATAACTCTGGCAGCACTAAAGGAGGCCATTCTTGCTCATATGAGTGACTGTGTGAGTGTGTGTGTGTGTGTGTGTGTGTGTGTGCGCGCACGTTCCTAGCGGGACACATTTAGCAGCGGCACAATTAAAGCCTCCTGCAGTGGGCTAGAGAGGGCTGCCATAAAAGAGTATTGAACTCTTGAGACGCGTGCTGTCGTCCTCTCTGCTCCGGTTTCCTCTGCGCCGCGGTGGCTCTCTCTCCCCCCAACGCGTCGGCCCGGTCCGCGGGTCCACTGAGCGGCCCGGGGCCCACCTGACAGCTCCCAGACGCTCCTCTGGGGGGCGCCGGCCCGGGGAGCTACGCGTCTGTCGCGCGGTGGTCTTTTAAGTGGCACTTTGGTTTTGTATACGATTATATTCCACACACACTTGAGGCGGAACCTTTATTGGAACTTAAGAGTCTTGACGCCAAAGGGGGGGGCGGGGAAGGGAGGGGTGTCGGACGCAGAAACAGAACACACGCAGAAAGAAAAAGAGGTCAGGGGATAATGAGAGATTCTATTGATCGTCGCTGCACCGCCGACAGAGTGATATTTTTGATCATGTTTTATTCCGACTCCCCGGCAGTAAGCCCAGCAGCGCGCTTGCGTGTAAAAAAAAAAAAAAAAGAAGGGGAAAAAAAAAAGGCCGGCTGGGCTCAAGGACACCCTGTCAGGAGGTTTGATTCCCGCTCTCAGCCAACGGCCGGAGACGTGGCGGGCGCGGAGAGAGGGGCCTTGAGGTCTGCTCGAGGTTTTTAGGACACGGGGCAGACAGGAATACATCGAGCAGGCAGGCATTAGCAAGCCAGTTAGAGCAATACTCAGACTATTTTGGGAAATACATGTATTTTCTGCTTAAAGTCAAACAAGGAGTACTGGAATGATGGAGGACAGTAATGGTACAACGCTTCTCGTGTGATTACGGGTTAAAAAAAAAAACAACCTTATTCCAGAAGAATTAGGCGTATTCCTTGAAACGTGAGTTTAAAGTTTGAGTTTAGGAGTTTAACTGCCCAAAGGACTTTCGGCTGCATTCAAAGCATGGTCACTGGGATTGTGGACATGGCTGAAACCCTCACATGTCTGAGTTTCTCAAAAGTTAATTAGAG
>JAXIVH010000016.1:5822613-5855113 GCA_036785325.1 Urophycis tenuis | reverse complement strand
AGAGAGAGAGAGAGAGAGAGAGAGAACGAGAGGGTGAGACAGACAGACAGACAGACAGACACGCTGAAGGATATTCCATCTCGAAGCGGATGTCGTCCAGGCGTGCTTTGAGCTCCTCCGAGTCTTCCTCCGCCTCATCGTCAAACACATTGAGCTGGACCCGCAGCTCCTCGTTCTCTATGGTCCTGACATCCTACAGGGGAGGGGACGGAGAGGGGCTGCTGTCAGCCACGCTGAGTTTGGACAGGTGGAGAAAGTTTGGAGTGGAGTAGGGTGTGTGTGTGTGTGTGTGTGTGTGTGTGTACTCTGTGTGTAGTTTTGTGTGTGTGACCACACATTTGTTGACAGATGAAGGCTGTCAATCGTGAAAAAATAAAAATATGTGACAGGAAAGGCGAGAGTGGTGATAAAAATTGTTCTTCACCCGTGACTGACTGACTGAGTAAGCATATTTGATGGCAGCCCGTAGAAGTAAGGACAGAAAACGTATGTGTGAGCGAGTGAGTGAGTGAGTGAGTGAGTGAGTGAGTGATCCCTACCATCAGGAGGTCTCGGAGTCCCAGCCTGAGCAGCTCCGAGCGGATGTGGACCCTGAAGTCCAGCTCCTCTCCACGGCTGATCAAGGCGTTGATGAGCTGCATGCAGCTGCCCTGTCCATCGCAACGCACAGAGAACGCGTCAGACACACGCACACAGCGGCCCGGTGGTACTGTAGCACCATGCGGGTTCATGCCTGGTGTGACCGGCCCAACCACCATGTATCCCATCTTCTCATCAGGCCCTGGACATCATGGGGATGACATCCCCCAGCAGGGGGAGGCGTCTGGCTTGTGTCTGCTGAGGTTCGTGTTGTGCTGTGGCAGTGCTGCCGTACCTTGAGAGTCACGCTGGGGTTTCTCATTCCCGCCAACAGAGGCTGGAACCTCTCGATGTCCTTCCTCTCGGCCTCCTCCGTGATGGCCTCCAGGACGCGTTCGTGGCTGCGGGCCACAGGACACGTGAGCATCATGAAGCCTCGGGACCCCCATGGGCCTCATGGAGACCAGAGGTTCTCCACTGGTTTAACCTCAGGACCCCCATGGGCCTCATGGAGACCAGAGGTTCTCCACTGGTTTAACCTCAGGACCCCCATGGGCCTCATGGAGACCAGAGGTTCTCCACTGGTTTAACCTCAGGACCCCCATGGGCCTCATGGAGACCAGAGGTTCTCCACTGGTTTAACCTCAGGACCCCCATGGGCCTCATGGAGACCAGAGGTTCTCCACTGGTTTAACCTCAGGACCCCCATGGGCCTCATGGAGACCAGAGGTTCTCCACTGGTTTAACCTCAGGACCCCCATGGGCCTCATGGAGACCAGAGGTTCTCCACTGGTTTAACCTCAGGACCCCCATGGGCCTCATGGAGACCAGAGGTTCTCCACTGGTTTAACCTCAGGACCCCCATGGGCCTCATGGAGACCAGAGGTTCTCCACTGGTTTAACCTCAGGACCCCCATGGGCCTCATGGAGACCAGAGGTTCTCCACTGGTTTAACCTCAGGACCCCCATGGGCCTCATGGAGACCAGAGGTTCTCCACTGGTTTAACCTCAGGACCCACATGAGTCATTAAGTCACAACCCAAAAATAATGACGTATGATAATGACAATATTAATTCAACAATATTGCAGTGATCAACAACACCATTATGTTGTTGGATAAAGTAGAAGTACTTATACTGTCCAGAAGGACACACTGATTCATGTTCTCATCCACAAGTTGTTTGACCTTCATTATGCGAGCCCGTCTCATCGAGGCCGAGGACCTCGTTCCCCCCAGAGACCCGTCAGCGCCATGAGAAAGCACAAGTGGGCGACCCCGACTCTGGGACGCGACCTTTCCAAACGAGCACTGGTCCAACGGTCTTGTCCCCGGGCCGCTGATGGGCGGCGTGGCGGAGACGGCGCCGGGGGGGGGACCGGTGGATGCATCTCGTTTGGGAAGACACATGAAGTCCTTAACCAGTCGAAAGTGACAGGGAGTGATGTCACGCTGACTGTCTACCTCCCCCCCCCCCCCTCCCCAGACTGCTTCTGCTTCTCAAGGACACGCTGCAGAGAGCAGGTCAGTGTTGCCTAACGACATGACAGCGGAGGGGGGGGGGGGGGCATCGCCTGGACGACCATCTGTCCCCCCCCCCGACTCCGCTCCCCTTCTGGACGCTGCGGGGGGCTTCTTCACGGGGGCCGCCATTTAGCACGGCTTCGTCATGTGACCCGCCTCCGCAGCTCCGATGAGACCCTCGCCCAGGTTCCAGCGACAGCCGGCAGCCCCCCCCCTCCCTCTCCCCCTCCCCAAACTCAGTCTGGGCACGGCGGTCTCCTTTGGGCGCGTCACTTCAAGACCCGGTCGGCCTTCATGTTCCACCGTCTAATGATGTGACATCCTCAAGAGGAGTGGGCCGCTGCATCATTCCACTTCATCGTTCTACTTGTTTACATTTGCATGGAGATAATAATGATTTGGTGATGAAAGTCCACTCGACCGTGTTCAACGCACTGACGAGAGGCCACGCGGGAGAAAGATGTGTTTGTTCACGTCTGGTCTTGGCTTGGCAGACATCTCACCCATGGCCTGATATTTTATGGATGTGTGGCTTCACTGAGAATGTATTAGACACACTTCATCCTACTCTCCCCGGCTTGAAGGGGGGCTACATTAATGTGATGAATCATGTGAAATGATGAGAGTCACTCGGTGACGTGGCGAGTCCCGAGCACCCTTGGAGATGACAAACTCTGGCCCCGGAGGACCGCCTCGCTGGCACTCACAGTTTGTCGCCGTGGTCCAGGATGCAGATGGCCGACAGCAGCTTGATGGCGTCCACCATCATGTGAGGGGCTCGCGGGTTCACGGCTTTGACCAGCAGAGGGATCCCCTCGTCAGTGGCCAGCATGGTTTTGAGGCCGTACTGTGGAGGAGAAGGAGGAAGGGGCTTTCAACCTGAACTCAACACCAGGGCGGGAGGACTGGTCTGATGAGCTAAACATTCAGAAGACCTTTTAGTCAGTCCTAAAGTTTGCAGAAAGCGTGGAAATAGACATTTTTTTAAAGAGAGTTGTAATTTAAATGCCAACATGTCGAACCAATGACAATCAACATTCTAGATGTCTAAACCCTTGGACAGAATCAATGACATTTCCTCAATGATGCACAGAGCAGCTGAAACACTGTTGTATGCTGACCCCTAGTGGACCCGCTGCTGTACTACAGCAACAGAATCGAAATCCTATTCGCCTATTATGTGTTTCCAGTCTTGCATTAGTCAGATAAAGATCGCACCTTGTTGTTCATGAAGGCCTTCAGACATCGGATGATCTCGTGCTGACATTTCCCCGATATGTTGCTAATGGCGGACAGAGACAAGAACAGAACAGACGAGGATCTCAAACATCAGAGGAACAGGAAACATCAGCGCCATTGCGACCGCAGAACACGTTCATCTCATGTGGTGATGCCGCTGGCCGTGCGAGGGCGGGGTTGGCTTACGGGTACTCCTCTCTCTCCTCCTGTAGTCTCCTCAGCAGGTTGAGGAGCAGCGCCAGGCCTTCGTCTCCAAAGTTCTGCATCCAGCTGGGGACGTGGGGACAAGACACCGTCAGCCAAAGGGGAATAGAGAGGCACGCTATTATCTCTGTGGCCAAACACTGTGTTGCTGCTGTGCTGTGAATGTGCATCGTTCTATGCGTTGCACATCAGTGTCTGCATTGTTGCATGCAAAGTGCTGTTGCCAACATATCCCCCCCCCCGGTGGGATAGTAAACTCAAACTTGAATATGAATGCCTGAACATGCAATGTCATCAGAGAGAGTAACTTCAGGATTTCATGTTATAATCCCACTACCATATTCTTTGTCCTTGTTTTATCACTCCTGAGATGTGGTCTCCCTGTGGAGAGGGGCCATGGGGGAAGGCATGGGCAGGTGCTGTTCAACACACTGGCCTGCAGGGGGCACCAACTCTACATACAACACCCTGTTTAAAGGCCACTCCCCTTATCACTGAAAATGAGCTATTCATTCCTTACTGTTAATAAAAAGTTATTGCCCTCAGCAGCAGTCTATAAACTATTAAACACCTACTATAAAACTATAGAACTATAAAACACCCGCAGGTCACGTTGCCAGCACTAGACCGATTCCAGAGGGAAAGGTATGCTCTCAATGGCTTATTTGGTAGCTGGCTAACGGAACCGTGCTGAATGTTGATGAGAAGTCAAGCACTCAACATGTGGAGGAAAAGTGAGTGAGTGAGTGAGTGAGTGCAAATATGCAGTCTTACCTGACGGGGTTGTTGTTGAGTGAGACTCGCAATGACTCCAGGCAGCCTAGCAGCTGTGTGTCTCTGATGTCTGACTTCAGCTCCTGGATGTACATCAGGGCTGACTTGGAGCTCTCCTTCTGGTTCTGGCCCTACAGACAGATAGACAGACAAGGTAGTGAGAGATAGACAGAACAATGAGAGAGACAAAATAAGACAGGGGAAGAGAGACAAAAACAGGCAGAGACAGAGGCAGTTTGAGACAGACAAGAGAGACAGCCAGAAGAAGAAACAAATCAGTCGAATCTTTAAGGAGGGCGACTAACGTTCAGCCAGGCTATACTCATTGTCAATTTGAAAGTGATGAGTCCAATTTAAAACTTGTTAAAAGGTTAGCGCAGAGAGTTTATCTCAATGGGCCTATTTGAGTCTATTTCGCTGCCAAATTAGGCGTGCTACCGACCATCTGCACATGGCTTTGTTAGCCTTCTCTCTCCCTCCTGGAGCCGTTTAGCATCAGCATATCGGCCTGCTGTTCCTGCAGCACTCACTTAGCTACCGGCCGCAACATGAGGCTGGCTTCCCTCTGTCGACGTTGCGTTATGTTGGAAGTAATTGGTTTGTGGGCATGCTCGCTGGGAGAGCCACATTAAAAACTATTTCAAAATAAAAACCCTTGTAACGGAATAACCACAGCAGACGGGATGGAAGATGGAAAGTCCAAAAAATGTTGCAACAAAACACCTGAATGTGTCAAGCGTCAAACACACAGCCTTTGTCGGGGAGGGGGAAGCGACACAGGGAGGGAGCTACAGAATGAGGGACGCTGGGGAATAAACAATGTAAAAATAAAGACAGACGACTGAATGAGTGATGTTTATATAAAGTACGTCTCCCCTGCCATCCACAACACTGCCATCCATCCCGTTAACGTTTGGGTACTGACTGCTTTGGAGGTGTGGAGATACTGCGAGACCATCTCCCGCTTAATGCCGATATCCTTCTGCCTCAGAGGCATCTGCTTCTCCCCGTTCAGGTTCATGTCCACCTGCATAGCGAGAGAGAAAGAGAGAGGGAGGGGGAGGGGGTGGACATAGCAGAAGGCAGCACATAATTAATAAAGACAGAAATAGACTGCGGAGAAAGAAAAAAAAAAACTAGAAAAATGGTTGACAGTTTAATTGGAATCCATCCTAAAAATACATAATTAATTACATCTAAAATCGAATCGGCAAGGTGGGCCTGATGAAACGGTCGCTTTTTAGAACACACCCAAAATTGTCAGCGGGAATCTCAACAGTGTGGGAAACTGGGAACCCTTCAGGATAACTTGTGACTGATGCTCCTTCTCACACATTCTCCTGGAAACCTCGACACTGGGGCCAACAAGCGTCCTTGTGTCAGAGATGCAGTCAGTACGTTTACATGCAGCAAGAAATTCAAATTTCTAATCGTATAAGACATCGTTCAGACTTTTTAAGTGCATGTAAACACCTTAATCCGACCTACTTCGGACCTACTTCGGACCTATTTCGGACATCTAAAATCGGATAACTACACCTGGATAATTCGATCATAGTCGGACATTTAACGGCATGTATACTCAGCAATCGGATCTGAATCGATTTTGCATTCTGCGCATACGCATCGCCATTCTGCACATGCGCAGAGCGCCACACAGCGTCCGGAGTCAGCCACGCTCCGGCTGTTAATCGGATTCCCTGAACGGCATGTATACTCGGACAAGTGATCCGGTCTTACGCATGTCATTATCTGATCCGATCAGAAATTCGAATTTCTTGCTGCATGTAAACGTACTGAATGTTATCTCCTGTTACAGGGGCTGGCGGGCCGTGCACACATTGTAGAGGCGTGGCCCTCCATGTCAGGATATAGGAGGCATTTGTGTCAAATGTATTTTCCTCTCATCTTCCATAGATCCGGTCCAAATCTCAACGTATAGCCCTGCTCTGTTTCACTCAAAGTCTTTGATAGTTTAACCTGTATCACATACAGTCTGTGTGTTGTCAGTTTAACCTGTATCACATACAGTCTGTGTTTAGTTTAACCTGTATCACATACAGTCTCTGTTTAGTTTAACCTGTATCACATACAGTCTGTGTTTAGTTTAACCTGTATCACATACAGTCTGTGTGTTGTCAGTTGAACCTGTATCACATACAGTCTGTGTTTAGTTTAACCTGTATCACATACAGTCTGTGTGTTGTCAGTTTAACCTGTATTATATTGTCTATGCTAGGTCAGTTTAACCTAAATTATGTAGTCCATGATAAGTCAGTTTGACCTGTATGATATAGTCCATGTTAAATCAGATTTACCTGTATTATATAGTCAATGTGAAGTCAGTTTAGCCTGTATTATGTAGTCTGTTTAGCCTGTATTATAGAGTCCATGTTAAATCAGTTTAACCTGTATTATATAGTCCATGTTAAGCCAGTTTAACCTGTTATATAGTCCATATTAAGACAGTTTAACCTGTATTATATAGTCCATGTTAAAACAGTTTAACCTGTATTATATAGTCCATGTTAAGACAGTTTAACCTGTATTATACGGTCTATGTTAAGGCAGTTTAACCTGTATCATATAGTCCGTGTTAAACCAGTTTAACCTTTAGTCCATGTTAAGACAGTTTAACCTGTTATATAGTCCATATTAAGACAGTTTAACCTGTATTATATAGTCCATGTTAAAACAGTTTAACCTGTATTATATAGTCCATGTTAAGACAGTTTAACCTGTATTATACGGTCTCTGTTAAGACAGTTTAACCTGTATTATATAGTCCATGTTAAGCCAGTTTAACCTGTATTATATAGTCCATGTTAAAACAGTTTAACCTGTATTATATAGTCAATGTAAATCAGTTTAACCTGTATTATATAGTCCATGTTAAGACATCTTAACCTGTATTATATAGTCCATGTTAAACCAGTTTAACCTGTATTATATAGTCCATGTTAAGGCAGTTTAACCTGTATTATATAGTCCATGTTAAAGCAGCTTAACCTGTATTATATAGTCCATTTAAGCCAGTTTAACCTGTATTATATAGTCCATGTTAAGACAGTTTAACCTGTATTATATAGTCCATGTTAAGACAGTTTAACCTGTATTTTACGGTCTATGTTAAACCAGTTAAACCTGTATTATATGGTCCATGTTAAGCCAGTTTAACCTGTATTATACGGTCTATGTTAAGCCAGTTTAACCTGTATTATATAGTCCATGTTAAGACAGTTTAACCTGTATTATATAGTCCATGTTAAGACAGTTTAACCTGTATTATATAGTCTATGTTTAACCTGTATTATACGGTCTATGTTAAACTAGTTTAACCTGTATTATATAGTCCATGTTAAGCCAGTTTAACCTGTATTATATGGTCTATGTTAAACCAGTTTAACCTGTATTATACGGTCTGTTAAACTAGTTTAACCTGTATTATATAGTCCATGTTAAGCCAGTTTAACCTGTATTATACAGTCTATGTTAAGCCAGTTTAACCTGTATTATATAGTCCATGTTAAGCCAGTTTAACCTGTATTTTCTACAGTCTAATTGCGTTACACCCACACCACAGCTCCACTGGCCACAGTTTTTCCCGCTGAGTTTTACTGTTGCCGCGCTGGTGGGATGCACTTCAAAACAGCAATTTGAATGTAATATCCATTGGGAACACTTAGAAACGAGACACAGATCCACGTTCATGTACTTCAGCCAGGCTATTGTTCAGTGAAGGGTACTTTGTGAGAGCCCATTGTGTAGAAACATTGACCCAACGACGGCTCTGCAGAGAGAAGGCCCGTCTCATCGCGGTGCTTCAGAGCGTGATGAATACTGTGGAATACCAGAGATCTCTCTAACTTGTGTTGGAAACTACTGTGATGTACTTTACAACTACAGACACTGTTTAAATACAGCGTCACAGCACCGCTGCCTACAGATGTTGTTTGTGTTAGTTTTTGCCATTGGTTGTTGTGTTGTATAGTCTGCGTCAAACCGCGAACAAAATATACCTCATCTTAGCAGAACATGCAGTCACAAGATGTTGAAGGATGAATAGCAGGAGGAGTGTCTGTATTTTTGACTGTGGTGAATAATACCTTCTGTGTTTCCAAACACCCTGGCATACCATAATACAGCCACATGGGGATCAAACCCCTAACCCCTAAGACTCTGTTACCAATTGCACTATTCATCTATTCATCTACCAATTGCACTGTCCATCTCAATGATGACTACTATGTATGTTCATTTTACCAATTGCACTGTCCATCTCAATGATGACTACTATGTATGTTCATTTTACCAATTGCACTGTCCATCTCAATGATGTATATAGGTTCTCATTTTTTCACCTGATCTGATTTTAAGAGCTTGCATATAATTTTATCTTGTTTAGGTAAATCTATTTATTGTTTATTGTCTATAGTCAGGTTGTTATCCCACTCCTCTATCCCCTTGTACTGCTTGTACTGGTTAATGTGAATTTCTCCTAAGGGGGATTAATAAAGGAATATCTTATCTTATCTTAACCCTGTCAATACCTTGCTTGATCAGTTAGTGCTGATAGATTAGGCGTACACTCAGTGCAGTATGTACACACAGCGGCAGTAGCTCAGTGGGTAGAGAGGGTGGACAGAGCAGTTCGTCCACTAACTGTAGGGTCAGCGGTTCGATCCCCTTGATCCCTCCTCCTCCAACTGTCCACATGTTGAACCCCACAAATGTACTGATTGTAAGTCGCTCACAAAAGCATCCGCTAAATGCCCCTTTACCCTTTATATAGTACATAGTATAAGTACACACTATATATTATGCTATTAACAGGCTCTGTGGATGGACGGCCGGTGAAACAAGGTCGCCCTCCCCGTCCCTCAGGGACCCCCCTGGCGGGGGTCCGGGGGGGGGGTCTCACCAGCATCTGCTCGAACAGCTCCAGGACGGACTCGTCACTGAGGTCGTTCAGCATGGCGCTCTGGCCGCTGAGCTCGTAGCTGGCGGCCGAAGAGTGGCGCTGGGATGGCGCCGGGCCCCCGCGGTCCTTGTCCTTCTTGATCCTCATGCTGGTGAGACGCTCCAGCTGGGGGGGGACGCGCACGCACACACACACACACACACACACACACACACAGTTCAGAGGGGCGTGTTCCTGGAGGGGAGCACATAACACTCGCAGCGTCAAGCAGCGAATCCGTAATCATCTCCGCAGTCTGAGGCGAGCGGGCTAACGTCTTGAGTGGCGCGTGAATCGCCAGCAAACAGACGCTGGGAGCACGCGGGCCACGACGCTAGCGGGCTCCATCGCTCTTTCAGCGTCAGCGGCAGATGATTAGGGATACAGCAGGTGAACAGGCTGGCTGTTAACGTACGGCGAACGAACGACGCTGATGGCCGGCTGCGAGCGGCAGAGTGCGAGGCGCGCCGCAGCCTCAAAACACGCGCGGACACGGCGCTCCGCGAGGCGCTGGCTGTCGGCGCAGGGAACGAGGCGTTGGGCCGGTTTGCACCAATCGACAAAGCACACAACGGCGGGACGGCCGGGGGCTCGGCCACGGCAGCTGGGAGCCATCGTGGTCGGGCGGGGCTGACCTCCTCGACAAAGCGCGCGCGTGTGTGTTTGACAGGTCGTTGCGGGGTGACGGTGCAAGCAGGTGGCTGTGGCGGCTGTTCTGGCAGGCCCGGAGCGGCGTGGAGAGGGCGTGCTTCGCCGCCGCATGCGGAGCGGGCCGGGCGGTACCACGGCACACAGACAGACACACGGTGCCGGGGTCGGTGCCGGGGTCGGTACAGGGGGGGGTGGGGGGGGGTGGGGGGGGGGGGTTAGTGGACTGAGCAGTGAGCGGTGAAGTTAAGGTGGGATGGTCGTGGGCATTCGGGAAGCACACAGATGCACATACACACGTATGAGCGTGGTGACACGCGTGGAGGTGTGTGGGGGGGGGGGGGGGGGGGGGTCACGTCACCAGACCTACCTCTTCAGGAATCAGCCGTTTGAGTTTCTGTGCAGAACGGATGCAAAATGGGGGAGACACAAAACAAATTGGAAATCAAAACAATGCACGGGAGGATTAATCACAGTGAGTGGGGAAAACCACCGGGCAGACAGGAAGTTGAGGGGAGAGTCGGTCAATTAAATGGGAAATCAATTAAGAGTTATGAGGGATGTGGCTGGTGAGGTGGGCTTTTCAGGAGCAGTCCGTTTCTGGGGAGTTCATTACTGATGGATCACGTCAGGATAGAGGTGGGCAACACAGCGACATGCTCGCTAATCAATCGTCCTATTAAAATTGGGATCTATATCAGTCCATGGATAGTCTGGGCTATCGAACATTGTAGAGCGGATGATTGAAGGCGTGACCTGGTGGTAGAGGATCGACGGGGTCTGTAAATGTTAGCCTGGGTAAGCGTCAATACGTTGATGTCGCTTTGGCCAATAAGATGCACGCACTTGCAGGTCATGGCCACTAGATGTCACCAAAACACAAATAATGACGGCCCCGAGGTAGAACCTCTGCAATACCACTTGCATACACTAGGGGGTATAGCTCACCAAATATGTACACATTTGAATTAAAGGCTGAGCCCTCGTTGTTTCTTTGAAGGACACACACACACACACACACACACACACACACACACACACACACACACACACACACACACACACACACACACACACACACACACACACACACACACACACACACACACACACTCCTTTCTGCTGTCTCCTTACAACTCTCCATACCTACAGCAGCTTTAGTGTCTGAAAGAAGATGATTTGTCACACAGCAGATCTGACGGCACAGCTGGGACAGACTCTCGCACTGGCTCAGTGAGAGTCCTTAGAAGGCCTGGCTACAAATGTCTTTTCACACTGATGAAATAACATCCCAACAAGAAGAACCATACAAGTAGATCCATGCAAACACAATAAAACACATTTTTCTATTCTTTGTAGATTCTAAGCCATTGTAGCGTTGACATTTTAACCAGCTTATCAGTGATAAACGGTAAACAGTACAAACGGTCTAACATCCTCTGAAGTTGCAGTCTCCCGAGCCAACGGCATTATGGGTAACCGGGTGGACGTAATAACAGGAAGCAACCATTAGCTTGACTCTTGCTGATCGTATGAGAATTCCCTGGTGCATCCAAGTGAAAGGTCTTGGGGGGGAAGAGTTTGTGATGCTGACACTGCAAAGCACAGCCAAGGCCCACGTAAAAGCCAGCACTTAACAGTGGCACGTTCCCTGGCCCCTGTGTTCTCCTGCCCCCCCCCCCCTCTCCCAGGGGAGTCATGGGCCTATTCAGGGCCTCGCAACGGACCGCAAAACAATTGAACTTTGTTGGGCGAGACAGAAAACGAGGGAAATTCCGCAGCACACAAGGGGTCATTCTGCTTCCACAAACAATATGGACGCGGACTCCAGGACTAATTATTTCAGACACGTTTGCTCAGCGCCGATGTCGCTGACAAAAGTCGCCAGAATGCGCTGACAAAACGCGGTGATAATGAGCATGCTGAAGGAATCCCTCCCAGGAAAGTACCCAGCGCTGACCCAACACCTGTAATTACAGAGGCTGGGGTGTGTGAGGGGGAGTGGGGGGGGGGGGATTCTCCGGGAAGCCATTGGAGCAATTGCAGACACACAGGGCCGTATCTGGGAATACGCTCAACACTAGAATCTTCTCTTCATTGAGAGACTGCAGGACAAAAATAACCGTGCCTTTTCCTGGCCAGAAGCAGCATATTATTAGGACTGGGCCTGATGTGCCCTCGGCCATGTGAACATTCAGAACCCGCTCGGCGCCAGACCCGGGCTCTTTACACCGCGTGTGTGTAATGATGGCTTAACGACGTGTGCTAACGAACCGAACCACTGTCACCATCCTCCACCTCCAGCACCTCCACCACCCTCTCCTCCTCTACATCCCTCTCCCTGCTTGTTAGCACTCGGTCTGCAGCGGCTCTTCACCCAGTGAACCGTGTAGTCCTCCCCACGGCTCATTGGTCGCACTGGGACCCAACCCGCCTGGGACCAGACCTGTATGGGACCCGAACAACACTGGGACCAGACCCGCGCTGGGACCCGACCCGCGCTGGGACCCGACCCGCGCTGGGACCAGACCCGCGCTGGCACCCGACCCGCGCTGGGACCCGACCCGCGCTGGGACCAGACCCGCGCTGGGACCCGACCCGCGCTGGGACCCGACCCGCGCTGGGACCAGACCCACGCTGGGACCAGACCCACGCTGGGACCCAACCCGCCTGGGACCAGACCCACACTGGGACCCAACCCGCCTGGGACCCGACCCCTTTGAGACCCGCACTGGGACCCGACCTGTATGGGACCCGAACCACACTGGGACCAGACCCGTCTGGCGAACGCCGCGTACATCTTCCTATGATTCTCCTTTCGCCATTCCACTTTTTTTCCCCTTCCAAGTCCTTTGCAGTTATAGTCTGCTTTAAGCGTTGACACGGGTAGCACTGGGAACCTGGATGGGTTTCATGACGGAGTAGATTGCAGGTATGTGTTTGGAAAGCGGTGTGGAATTCAGCCGATAGCAGACAGAGTTCCTCATAAGGCTTCTGAACACAAGGGTAAAGTACTGGCCCCAAGCCAACTCGATGGTGAAAACAGCCATTTGTTCTGCATACCGGCCCGTGAAGCACAAAGCAGTGTGCGTATACCGTTAGCATTCGGTACAAACATCAAAGTGTACAGAACACACCAGATTCTAGCCAAAATATTTCTAGTGTTTTTACAAGTGTTTATGACGCTCCAAACACACCAGGGTTGACCTCTCCGTTTCACAGTCGAGAAGAGACAGATAATCAGGGAAATTATTCAAACAGGGCCACAACAACAACGATCAGACTACACCGCCTTGACTTTTATTGCTTCAAACGATGTTCCCCCACGACAGGCAAACTGTTCCGCACGCAGAGAGATCACATTTTCAGGGGCATTTGGCATCGTGACTCCGGTCCAGACTTTGGTCTAATGAGACCTCCAGTCTTTGTGTGTGTGTGTGTGTGTGTGTGTGTGTGTGTGTGTGTGTGTGTGTGTGTGTGTGTGTGTGTGTGTGTGTGTGTGTGTGTGTGTGTGTGTCCAGTGGGTTCTGAGGTGGTGGATGAGAGGCGGGCCATCTCTTTGACTGCTGCCATGTCTGGACAAGCTAATTGGCCCTTTCTGTTGCAGCAGAGAGAAGTTGAGAGAGGCGGTGGGGGTACCAGGGAATGGTGTGCAGATGGAAGGATGGGGAGGCCACTCATGATAAGGTGGTTGGGGGGGGGGGAGACGCCTCCACGCGCACACACACACACACACACACACACACACACACAAGGGGATGGGCGATATGGCCTAAAATCCATATTGCGATATACATTGCAGCCTCTTGCGATAACAACACATATCACAATATATAGTTAATAGAACCATTTCAGAACAGGTTACATAGACCCTAAGGAATATAGTTATATACAGTGAATGGTCAGGCTGAGGAAAGGCTCCATGGTACGGCTCGACCAGGTTCCGTTGTAGTGTCAAAGTATTTCAAGTCACACGGCTCTTTTTCAACCTTTTCGCGGAGCTCGGCATACAATTTTGGCATCTGTTTCTGTAAAGTTTTTGCGGCTAGGCACTTCGTATCGTGGATCAATAGCTCTGATCATTGCTTTAAAGCCGCGTCTCTCCACCATTTGAAAAGGGACCATGTCCTTACACAAGCTCTTCCTATTGTGTGTACCCTTTGAAATTGACTGTTGATGAAGATGTTGATGACATGTTGCAGCCGGTTGCAGCTCGTGGCTCTAAATTTCGCGGGTCGCCGTTAGATTGCGTCATCAACATGCGTTATCTATCTTCTATCGTAGGCCATTTTTATAATTTATATTATATATCGTTTATATTGTGCATTAGTAACACACACACACGCACGCACGCACACACGTGCCATCCAGACGACGCAGCGGAAACAGAGGATGTGACAGTGAGCAGGGGGTTCTGGGTAATCTCACAGGAAAGAAAAATACCGTTTCAGTGGAACAAAAAGCCCGCGCAGTACAGAGTGTCGGGGGAGGGGGCGGAAGGAGAAGACATTAAATAGACCCGAAAAATACTAAGGAGTAATATTAGAATGCAAATGCCCCAACATTTGCTCTGTGGGTGTGTGCGTGTGCGCTGAATGGCGAGGCAAGCTCATGACCCAGAATGGGCCTTTAAACCGTGCGCTGTGATTATATATAACTATTAATTAGCACCCTTGTAAAGGAAGAAGCCACCGTGTGCGACGCAATTTGGCCGCGAAGGGAAGGACAATGAAACGGACGTAGTAAACACTTCCACCACCAAGAAGCCGACTGAGGGGAGCGACATCAAATGGACGACAAGCTTCTGCATTCTGCGATGCTGGGGGTGATTCAGCAGCGATGGCGGTTGGCGCTGGACACAGGAGGCCGCTCGGTGCTCTATATCAGGCCCCGACCGCAGACGCGGGCCGCTGCAGTAGCCGACGCATGCGAGATGCTCTGTAGCTTCCCTTGCAGCTGCAGCCTCACGCTCGCTTCTGCATGCGGCACTTATTTAGCTCCTCAAGCCCTTTCACCCGAGTCCTGGGAAGGGCTTACTGGGGTTAATGGCATTAGGTGTTTCATGTGAGCGAAACACAATCACCCGTTGACTTACAATCAACCACGAAGCTCATGTTAAGTTTCCCCATTCAAACGGCTGCCATCGCCAGGCGTCACACTGTGCACCTTGACAGCATACGGGAGGCAGCGCACGAGAACATCAACCAACGCCTGCAGGGTGACGACAAAGAACGGATTGTAGATATGTAGATATACATATGATTGTTGACATTTCCACGTTCTCTGCTAGAAAGCCAAGGCTGGCACAAGACGAGGCTGTCCGGTCGGCCATTAGCATTGGACGTGCAAAAACCACTGGATGGTTGTCTCTCTGACGCAGATCAGATTACCTATTCGCCGGCAGGAGTGTTTAATGGACATTAACCTGTGTGTGTGCGCATGTGTCTGTGAACAAGAGTGGCTGCAGGTGAAGAGGCAGAGCGGGGGCTGGCTGGCCCAGGGGGTGAGCCACGTCTCTGATGAGAGGCCGGGGACGGACGTGAGAGGGTTCAGAGGGGCCTCCGCGTCTCTCTCCAGCCCGCAGCTGCTCAGTGAGAGGCTTTCGCTGAGAGCCCGAGAGTGAAGCTCTGCATTTACAAGAATGTGGCCGGGCTCTCTGAAGTGTTGTGCGCCCGCCTTCCACGTTGACAACAGCAGAAGGGGAGAGGCTGCTTCCGCTTCTCGAGGACGCCTCGAGAGGAGCAAACAGACGACCCGTGGACGCGGCAGGACGCAGGTGGCTGCCCGCACACGGCCGGCTCACCGGAAACAAACCGGTGGCCTTCTTTAATAAACCAGAGTTACCTCAGTGAGGGGCCGTGTGCGCCTGACAGGCGACAGCTGCCCCAGCAAAGGACCCCGTTTGCTGAGATTCTTCTGAGGCTACGCCCAGAGAGGTGAGAAACGGGGTCAACCATTTGGAATGAGGAACTATCTCTTCGGCGTGCTCACCAACTCTCTCGCACGCGCGCGCACGCACGCACGCGCGCGCACACGCACACGCACACACACACACACACACACACACACACACACACACACACACACACACACAATGACATCAACGGTCGGTCCACTTAAGTTTGGTGACTTCATGGGAAACTCGGGTAATGAAAAAATCCTAACTATTCATAGAACCACTGAGTGACTGCAAAATATATATGAGCCCCATTTGGCTTAATTTGTCAACATGGTGTGTGTGTGTGTGTGTGTGTGTTTTTTTGTTTACAACGTTGCCATGGCTGCTCAGGGGAGAGTGTTTTGCGCCATCACTCAGGGAAAGGCAGGGTGAGTGAGCAGCAGGCATACCCACTTGTGGCTTTCTGGTTGGTTTCCTGTTCATACAGTTGAAACAGGAAGTCACACGCACACACACACACACACACACACACACACCCCATTCAACAGTTGCAACTGCCACACATGTCACACACTTAGACACACAACAACAAAAGATTCCAAAAAGTGCAGCAATTACTAACAACCAAGAGAATCAAATAATCATGTCTCAGCCATAAGCAGGTAAAGGGAGACAGCCACAGGTGTAAAATAGGAGGGTCATGTATGTCAAAGATTGGAGAAGACGATGTGCTCAGCGACCCGATAATGTAGTGATCAGACTGAGGAGTGTCAGAGTGTCTGAGGAGGGTCAGAGTGTCAGAGTTTCTGAGGAGGGTCAGAGTGTCAAGTGTGCTACAGCAGCAGGAGGCGAGTGTCAGCAGGAACACTTCCACGCTCAAATAAACCCCTTCACGTACCTTCCTCGGCTGACCGGCCAACCTTTTATACCTGCAGGCTTCGCTAACGCACTGAGCTGGCGCGCGCACACACACACACACACACACACACACACACACACACACACACACACACACACACACACACACACACACACACACACACACACACACACACACACACACACACACACACACACACACACACAGTGCAAGTGGAACATGTTTGCTGCATGACTGAGCTGTAAAGCAGCACACATCCACAGTCTAGCATCACGAAAACAGAATGAAACAGCCCATTAGTCGTCAACCACCACCACCACCACCTCCACCACCACCTCCTCAGGCCCCGTAAAAAACCACAGAGGCAGCAGTGACACTGTCTGCAGGCAGGGCCCCATGTCTGTCTGTGCCACCCTCTGTTGTGGTTGCGTTTAGACGGTCTAATTCCCACACTGTCAAAGACAGTGCCGGTGGATCTCCCTGCATGCCATGTGTTCTGGAGTAGGCACATGGTGGACATGTTCATAATTGGCAGTATGGCTGGGAGGATACAGACACAGACAGATACATCCATCATGTTATTGGATTTTTTTCCCCCACTTATAATAGTACATAAAGTTAGCCTCTGAGCACAGACTATTTGCAAAGTGCTCAAGAAAGCACAAATGCATTTGAAGTCGAGTAATCAACAGGCGCCAATTAGCATTGGAGATTTTCTGCGTCATTCTCTGGTAGAACGTCTTGCGCAGGCCAATCGGTGACAGGCCTGAACCTCGCTGTCTCCGGGAGAGCAGACTTCTGTGAAACGTCACCCAATGTGGGCCGGTCACCCTCAAAACACTTGTGTCTGCTGGCGATGTGGAGGCAGCCAGGTCAAAACACCAACATGGCCGGTTCAGAGCGGCTGCCGTACAACCAGCGCGATGCGAGTGTGGCCATGCGCCGCTGCTGCAGTGCATGGCAACAGGGTGGGCGTGCAGACACAGCGGAACCACCAGTTGCATGCACCTCACAAATGCCAAGATTGATTCGTCTCGACGCCGTGACAGCAGCATGTAAACTTCCTTCTTGCCAGCCCCTCGCCATCACCAAAACCTTAAGCGCTGCATTAACAATTAGTCGTTTCCTGGGCGACCACGGCCAGACAACAGACAATGGTCCATGGTGAGATGCTGACACCAGCCACCCTGCTCCCAGAGAGACCACCGCTTCCAGACCAGCAGAGCATTCAGCAGCCGTTCCTCCCATGCATCGGTGTTCAGCAGCTATGGAACCAAAGCTGGGCCCTCTGGGGGAGGTTATGCCCCTCCATAGCTCTGGGGGAGGTGATGTCCCTCCATAGCTCTCGGGGAGGTGATGTCCCTCCATAGCTCTGGGGGAGGTGATGCCCCTCCATAGCTCTGGGGGAGGTGATGTCCCTCCATAGCTCTGGGAGAGGTGATGTTCCTCCATAGCTCTGGGAGAGGTGATGTTCCTCCACAGCTCTGGGAGAGGTGATGTTCCTCCATAGCTCTGCACCTTATTGAGCCCTCTGGGGGAGGTGATGTTCCTCCATAGCTTTGGGGGAGGTTATGTCCCTCCATAGCTCTGGGAGAGGTGATGCCCCTCCATAACTCTGGGGGAGGTGATGCCTCTCCATAGCTCTGCACCTCACTGGGCCATCTGGGGGAGGGGTTGTCCCTCTGGCACAGGATGACAGGGGCCTCTGATTGGGATGGAGAAGTTCAATGTGTGCCCACATGCCTGGAGCCACTACATGGTGCTAGGGCCTGAGAGCCAACCTCAGGAGGAAGACACACACAAATGTCAGGAAATAGGACCTGATCATTTACTAGGTTGCTGCAACAGCAAGCGAGTCACAAAGACTGCTCAATTGTACTCTCGTCTTAATGGCCATTTCTGTTGTGGTCACGTGTGTGTGTGTGTGTGTGTGTGTGTGTGTGTGTGTGTGTGTGTGTGTGTGTGTGTGTGTGTGTGTGTGTGTGTGTGTGTGTGTGTGTGTGTGTGTGTGTGTGTGTGTGTGTGTGTGTGTGTGTGTGTGTGTGTGTGTGTGTGTGAGACAATATGGGTCAGGACAGAACAAAAGGCCCTGTACTATAAAATGTAACACAATCCCCCTTGACAACCTCCATCTTCATTCTCCTGTTTCATGAACATGACTATTCAGCCTTCACCCAAACACCAACACAGGGCATCTATGTTCACCCTCCCACCAGCACAACGCCAAACAATGTGTGTATTTACATAATGATGTCAACCTTCATGTACGAACTGGCAACCCACGAGTCTTGCTCATTGGCGATGGTCAACCCCTTAAGGATCCCGCAGCGCTGTAACAATGTCTGAAGTGCCTCTGGTTCTTCCATTAGCCTGAGGCAAAAAATGTCTTCATTTCAAAACGCAGAGAAGCAGTGGCCTCTGGAATCAATATCGACCGGGCGGCAAACAACCTGAGAGGAGACGTTCCATTAACCAAGACACGTTGAAGAAGGAAGCTGAAACGGCACCTTTTACACTAACGATAGGACGCTCCTGCACGCATTCCCATCCAATCAGCCCGGAAGGGGGAGTCGATTCTTCAAACGAGCCAACTGAACTAACGTGGCCGCCATCCGAGCAGAAAAAGATCATCAAGCAGAGGCGAGGGTGAAGGCGGGGTGGTTCGTCTGGAGCACACCATCATCAGTGTGCATTTTCTGCCTGTTGACTCGCGGGCCGTGGTGGCCAGCGTGCCCCTGAGCACTAATGAAGCTCTCCGGCAGCCACATCGGCTTGATTGCCACGGCAGCAGATGCGCAGCGCGTGGCCCTGAGAGAGAGAGAGACGGCGCTCCCCTCGCCGGGCACAGCTGACACCGCGCCTCAGCAACACCTTCCAGGTGAGCGGCAGGGCGGAGTGGGTGGGGCATGGATCATGGAGGGGGGGTGGAGGGGGTGGGCATTCATCACCACTCAAATGATGAAGGTCTAATTTCACTGGCGACGTCTCTGGACTGATGAGTGTGCAACACGGAGCACTCCCCCCACTCGGCGCCGCAGACAGCAGGAGACGCCGGCTGCCTCCAGCCCACTGAATGTTTCATGAGGACGATTCTCAGACGTCACCTGCCGCGTGCTCACGCAGCGGGATTCTGCACAGCGCATTCACGGAGAACGGAACAATTGCAGTCACAAATAATCTGTTTGATTCGGGATGTTCCGCGCCTCTGAATTTCCCCGACGGCGACCGGGACGTTTTGTGAGCGAGTCCTGAGCCCATGGTGATCAAAGAGGCAATATGGGGTTGGGAGGCTGTTTGGTGTGTATAATAGGAGCCACAGCAAATGTTCAATATAACAATGTTTTACAATGAAATCCTGTTTTAAATTGGGCCACAAATCATTGTCTGACATGCATCAATGCGTCATCTGTACGGAACCACACAAGTCGACGACAAAACAGTATCTAGCCTTGGAGGTTTGAAGCTATATGTGAATGCTTCTGGTGATTATGGAGCAATTTGAATCCCGGCAGACTGATTTAAGGGTTGCTTCTGCAGAGCCAGGGAGGCCCCTTTTCACTGAGATAAAATGTTCAGAGTTCATCGCTACATTGACATGTTGCCAAAATAAATAAAACCTAAGTTGAAGGTTTCCATGCATAGCAGATATTTAGGGCTATCTCCAAGAAAATGATATGTATGTAGGCATGGGAAGAACAACAAGAGGGGGTAAGGAGGGAGAAATGGGGAGTCTCCAAAGTAGTTTTCTGTACACAAGCTCAACATGGCAGCCATCCATTTCCATTCCCCTCCCCTCCCCAGGCAGTGATGAGTCCTCACTCCTGCTGCCTCTGACCCTCCCTTTTACTCACTTTCTCCACTTATCTTCAACGTGTTGAGCCAACCTGTTGAGTCAACCTGTTGAGTCAACCTCCAGAACACAGTGAGATTATACCAAATCTTTGTGGACCGCCAATGGATCAGTTGATTTCCTTTGACAATAAAAACACATTGAACCCAACGCAATAACCTAAACCCCAAACAGACCCAAAGAACAACTAACAACTAAAACGCACACAAGTCACTGCAATCGCGATGCGCATCTGCAGAGGATCCCCGCAGCAGCTTTGTGCCGAAGAACACAGTCGACACACAGAACACTCACAGCATCAGTGTTTAGCAGAGCTGTGGAATGACCACCCAAGGTTGGTCCCTGGCCGGCTCCACACAGGAACAGACACTAATGAATTCATAGCATATGGGTGTCAGTGGAGCAGTCGCCGCTGGCATGCCTGCCAGGATGACGTGACCTTCCTCCTCGTAATGCACCTTAACCACAGGTCAGATTCAGTTAAGAATAATCTTCTCTTCCCCGCACACGCTTTGTCACGTGTGCGCGTGTGGACGCATGTTTGCATGTGTGCCGGCTGGGTTCCCTGATTCTTGACCCGTCTGACCCACGGGCGGCACGGCGCCATGCGTGGGGCCATGGCGGGGCCGGGGTCTCCTCTTGTTTACACCACGATGGAGACTGGTGTGCAGCCCAGTGGGGGATTAGCTGTAATCTGACAGACTGGAGAGAGTCCCACTGGAGGGCTGTCGGTGTAATCCCAAATAAGCCTGAAGCAACCTATATATACAATCGGTCTCCGTGACAACCTACACGTCTCACACCACCTGACAAGATCAAAAGTTGCCGCGTGGACTTGAGTTTCGACAGTGCGAGTGCGCCGCCACTCAGTCCCATAGCTAACACAAGTTGGTTTCTTCATTCACTTTCTCTGTGTCCCCTGAGGTTATTGCACCTGGCGTGTTTTCAGCGGTGCCTCAGAAAGAAAGAGAGAGGGGGCAGAAAAAGAAGTAGACCGCGCACAACCAGAGTCTCATCCTCTAATGCTGTTAAGGCACGGCGTCCGAGTTAGGCCACTCTGTACATAGGGTAAAGAGTGGCCCACCACTCTTTACATAGGGTAAAGAATGGCCCACCACTCTGTACATAGGGTAAAGAGTGGCCCAACGGAGCAAGCACAAGCCAGCAGGAATGGGCCTAACAGAACGCATAATTCACTCACCAGGGTTGGACTTTAAATGGGATTTTCCTGGTTTATACATTAAAAAAAGCCCACTAATGGCCTAATAAATGATGTAAATGAACATGTGTGCAACACATGCATAGCGCTTGATCTTGTAGCTCACTATAGGCAGCGCTGACATGTCCTTTCCTGCTCTGTCGTTTCTCAACACACGCGCACGCACACGGCTAAAGAAAGGAAATTTGTTAAAATTAGCATTTTACTGCCAAGCGTAATTAGAAGCCTGCACAACAGAGCAGAAAATAGAAAATCATTTATGAGGAAATGTTGAGTAGATGATGACTAGCAGCATGGATGCTGGATCATGGCGTGCTGAAGAACACGATGACAATGTCGTGAATAGCTTCTCAATATCAGCCTCGAATATAATGCGTTCACTGTAGACACACGAGATGAGCAGGGAAAAGTAAACTTCCACCTGCATCATATTTGTGAGGCGTGTCTGCACATGGGCCACACAGCTGACTATCAAACTATTAACGTGATTTTTTTATGGCCCCTCACACGCCCCAGTCCCACACACGTGAGTGTGGCCAAACAACGTTTGCCTGTGGGTCAACGACCCGGGGAGCAGAGGCACACCGCACCAGACGTGTTGTGATCAGCAGGAGTCCACTGTGGTCCCAAATCAGCTGTTCAAACACACGAGGCCTTCAACAGACGCTTTCAGTCAAGTTTCACACAAACTGCGTCAAGACTCAGACCCTGCGGTGGGGAGACACTAGACCCGAATATAGACCAAACCTTTGTCTGGGTAACAAGATCACAGGAATATTTCAGTTCCTGCTTATGCCAAACCGCCATGCCAACTTTACTTACTGGTGAAAGGAAGTGGCACACGGGCTGCAGACGTCACAGAACCTCACCCACACACACACACCACGGCAGCCAGCAATGCGGCACACATCTTAATAGCCCACTCAGGATGATGCATGGCATGGGGAGGGGCAAGGGGGGAGACGGGGGGAGACAGGGAGAGAGAGAGAGAGAGCACTTTCAGGTTACTGACAACTCACAAAGACGACTGTGAATCGCACCTAATGAACTTTGCACCTGGGGCAATTTGCCTAAAGTGATTGCGTTATCTTCATTCCTCGCATATGTATCGGGCTAAGTGGTTCCTTCACTGGCTGGCAACAACCCACTTCTCAGGAACGGATGAAACGAAGACTATTGTTGCAACGTGGTGTCGACGTATCATTCTAGCACACATTCACTGAAAGCTCCATAAACGTAGCTTCCTTCAATACATGTGAATGATCTTTAACCCTTCTATGACCCACGTGAGGCTGTGTTTACCAAGTGGTGGGCGCAGATGGCCTCGCCACGGTGAGTCACACGTTAAAGCAGTATTGTATCCACAGTCCATGAATAGCATCCCCAGGAGTCGCCGTTCACCAGCCACGTGACCCACAGCGCCGGGATGGAGTGCTCCAGTGATGAAGGTGCCGTGTCCACGACCACTGAGACCCAAAACAACCATAAACGGACTTCTTTTGCCACTCGTCACCGTTAAGCACCAGGGTCCAAAAACAACTCCGTACCGCAAGTACCAGCAGCAAGAAACAAGCCCACCGAGTCAACGCTTCCCCGGTATCTGAGAGGCTCCAGATCTGCCCTTTCTGCCCTTCCCTGACGTATGGAAGGCCCCTGCGTGTGCGGGGAACTGCACGCCATATTGGCACCTCTTGGCACAATGGGGAGAGAGCCATTGTGAGCCAGATAAAGAGAAGGCAATACAGAGAAAGGCCAAATAGGGAAGAAAAGAGGAGGCTCCTATGGGCTTACGCAACGTCCTGTCTTAGACATACAGCGTTGAGTAACAGTGCAGCCCAGTTGAAGACATCATGACTGTGCCCATTAACTCACGTACTCTCACACACACACACACACACACACACTGTGTGTTTACATGCGCATACATGTGTGTGCATTTCAAAGTGGCAGAGGTGGGTCGAGGATGATGCCCCATAAAAACAGAGAAAGGTGTTGCTGAGCCAGGAACAAAGGGGACTTGATGACTGCCCGTGCAGACTGTGGACACAGACAGATAGCGCAGTGTACACACTAACTTATTTGGCTAAAACAACCCCAGACAGCAGACTCCCTCCTCCACATGCCATCCAGCCGCGCGGCCCAGATAAGATGGACAGACTAAAAAAAAAGACACCGGCAGGGAGTGGTTTCAGGAAGAAACATAACATAAGGCATTATTTCCACATGCATTCTAGTTCGATCATAGCGCTCCAAGGCGGGAAAGCCGGCTGGCGGTCAGGTGAAGTGCTGTGAGCAGAGGAGGTGCTGTGAGCAGAGGAGGTGCTGTGAGGAGGGGAGGTGCTGTGAGGAGGGGAGGTGCTGTGAGGAGAGGAGGTGCTGTGAGGAGAGGAGGTGCTGTGAGGAGGGGAGGTGCTGTGAGCAGAGGAGGTGCTGTGAGCAGAGGAGGTGCTGTGAGGAGGGGAGGTGCTGTGAGCAGAGGAGGTGCTGTGAGGAGGGGAGGTGCTGTGAGGAGGGGAGGTGCTGTGAGCAGAGGAGGTGCTGTGAGGAGGGGAGGTGCTGTGAGGAGGGGAGGTGCTGTGAGCAGAGGAGGTGCTGTGAGCAGAGGAGGTGCTGTGAGGAGGGGAGGTGCTGTGAGGAGGGGAGGTGCTGTGAGCAGGGGAGGTGCTGTGAGGAGAGGAGGTGCTGTGAGGAGGGGAGGTGCTGTGAGCAGAGGAGGTGCTGTGAGGAGGGGAGGTGCTGTGAGGAGGGGAGGTGCTGTGAGCAGAGGAGGTGCTGTGAGGAGAGGAGGTGCTGTGAGGAGGGGAGGTGCTGTGAGCAGAGGAGGTGCTGTGAGGAGGGAAGGTGCTGTGAGCAGAGGAGGTGCTGTGAGGAGGGGAGGTGCTGTGAGGAGAGGAGGTGCTGTGAGCAGAGGAGGTGCTGTGAGGAGGGGAGGTGCTGTGAGGAGGGGAGGTGCTGTGAGCAGAGGAGGTGCTGTGAGGAGGGGAGGTGCTGTGAGGAGGGGAGGTGCTGTGAGGAGAGGAGGTGCTGTGAGCAGAGGAGGTGCTGTGAGGAGGGGAGGTGCTGTCTATGTGCCTCCCGAGGAGAAACAGAAGGTGAATATTCATCAGGGCCATATGTGCACACGGTTCGTGTTAGGAGTCCTTCAGCCGGCCTGGGAGGCCGTCCTTGGGGTGGAGCTGACTGACCTGGCTGTGAATTGACAGGGTGGGGGGATGGGACCAAACACACCGATGACAGCGCACTAGAACACTGGAGAGGAGCACTTAGCGCAGGATCACAGCGAGAAGCCAAGCGAGCCCCAACAGGGCCGAGGGGTTTGTAAAGTAGCCTGGATTCAAAAGGTGTGCGCACACCCAGTCAGGCCACATGTCCCTGTGAAATAGTGTACATCGACGTGCCCTGTTCTTTATCAAGAGTGCCAAAAAGTTTTTTCTGACAGATTCCGTGCATCACTGCGCCTCCTTCTGCCCCTCCTCCTCCATTCCTGCCCACACGCGTGCCTCCTGGGTGTGGGAGGA
Source organism: Urophycis tenuis (assembly GCA_036785325.1). Taxonomy (NCBI): domain Eukaryota; kingdom Metazoa; phylum Chordata; class Actinopteri; order Gadiformes; family Phycidae; genus Urophycis; species Urophycis tenuis. Next base: position 5,829,820 of record JAXIVH010000016.1, on the reverse strand, counting down.
GGCTGACACGCTGGGAGGAGGCGGACACGCTGGGAGGAGGCGGACACGTTGGGCGGCGTGCAGGTGGGCCGCGCGGATAAGGACGCTCACTTCCAGCGCTCGTTAAAGCGCCATGGCGGATGAGAGGCCACGGGAGGGCCCCCGTGTTGCACACGGTGTGCTCGGTCTGCACAACCTGCCAGGCGCTGTCGACAGCCCTTGTTTAAACATTCCTTATCTATGGTGTGTGGACTGCAGCAGCAGCAGCGCACACTCGTCAGAAAACCAGGTTCCACAAATACCCTGCAGGTACGCTCCTTCTGAATGTGCATGGAGATGTCTCGCGGAGGGCGTCTCGCCCCGGAACGCTTTGACACATGGCCGGCGTTTGATGTTTTTGCGGCTTCACTCTGTCTGCCTTTCTGAGGCCGACAGGGCGTCAGGATGGACGCATACCAGGGTGGTGTGGGGGGGGGGGGGGGGGGGGGGTAGAGCCTTGGGTCTGGTGCAGCAGGCTGACCTGAGCCCCGCATTACAACGCTCCACCGTCTGCCCACCGCTCCGCCGTCTGGGGGTCCCGTCCCCCTGGGAGAGAATGTCATCTCTCCACAGCCAGGAGAATAATCACAAAAACAACAGTCTGTGCAGCCGGTGTCAGAAAGCGAGCGTGCGTCAGGTAAAGGTGGGATTGCAGGCTAACTATGCAATTTGTGCACTGCGGTGACTCTGCATTCCTCGGTGTGTGTGTGCGTGCCCTGACAGACCGGCAGCCCTTTCCATTATGTGGCCCGCTTCACGTGTGCCGTCGTCGCAGGCCCACGAGCAAAACAAATGCAGTGCTCGGGTTGTGGACTCAAACGTAGAGGACTCAACCTCGGGATATTTCCCCACAGAAGATTGTTATTGCACAGGGACTTTATCTTCGTCACTGGTTCAAGTACAAACAATGTATTTGTTCCAGTCTGTCTCAAAAGCAATCTTATCAGTTCATCTGAATCATGACTCACCCTCAACGTTTGGATGTAATAAGGTGGGAGCATGTTCAGGCTGTCATTCAGGGGACGCAAAAGTTGGCCTTCAGCGATGTTTAAATAAATATAGATAACAGCTGAAGCTGACCCAGAACCACAATCAACTTGGAAGCGGACTACAGCGTTGTCAAGTGGACCGGTTTGTTTGTTAGGTCCACACCAGAGTTCACAGCGGTCAGGAGGAACCGTGGGGGGAACGCTCTGGGGTTCCATTAGAACCGACCAAAGACCCGAGGGGCCCGGCTGAATGCATGACACGGCGCTGCCCTCAGACACACTCCTGTTTGGGTTTCCACGCAGAAGAAAGCTGCCAGGTGAGCACACGCGCAGGTCTGCACATCCCCAACACCAGGTGTCCTCCATAGTTCTGGAGACTCAGCAGAGTCAGCTTGATGCGGCCAAACAGCCAGCGAAAGGCTGAGCTGGTGAAACAAATACATCATGACAAAGGCACTTCTTCATAATAAGCAGACAGACGGACGACAGGCTGGCGACGTGCCGGTCCACATTTAAGCTGTGTGATGGCTGAAGGATGGCTTTATGAAACTGACTCCACGCTACAGCGGCCGTACTCTGAACAGGCGCTACAATGCAGTTTGCTGAGGCAGTTTTCCAAATGAAAACTAAAATCAAACAAACACTCCTGATTCTGAATGAGTGAGAAATTAAGGTAATTATGGGTGTTCCCAACTTGGGTTGGTCCATTATGGGAGCTGACTCTTCAGCTTGTTCACGTACGCAAAATCTCAGGCCACCCGGGAGGTATAAATAGAAATCCCCGCACTGTTTGAACGTTGGAAAAAAAATCTCTGCATACGCAGATGTCCAACTTTCCCGCTGACCGTTAATTTGCAGCAACACCAACGCAGAGCTCTGTGTGCGCGGCCCCAGATGTAACAGCACCCTACATCGCTCTGTACAGGAAGACCAGGGTCCCCGCTTCACCTGCCTCCCTTCTCTCCCACCTCGAACCGTTCCACAGCTTTCTCCATGCACTGTATCTCCTCCCTCCATCTTCTCCCCCCCCCCCCCCCATTCCTACTCTCTCACCTGATCTTGGACTCTCTGGTTTCGCTCTTTCGCTCGCCCCCCTCTATAAAGTCCTATTCACCGGGAGCCAAGGGGCCCCTGCCACGACCAGTGCATTACCCACTCCAGTTTCACATTGGCACTCGCTCCGCGTCCTCTCTGTGCCACACAGTGTGCTCGTCTTCCCTCTGGAGACATCTGATGGCAATGAGGAAAGTTTCAAGACAGCGGAGCGAAAGCATGACCTATTAGATAAGAAGAAATTGTCAAAGATTTGCAAAGGACCAATTGTTCAACATGAAGGCTGGAGAGGCAGGTAGGGCTGAGCACACAGACACCGAGGAACATTTCTGTGCTTGGAATGAAGTGTATTAACCATCTTGCCGAGGGCTGGTGAACTAATCAAGAATAATGAGCAGGGTTAGCAAATTATTAAAGCAACTTTTTAAAAGGGGCAACTTTGCCGGCGTGTCATTTTGGCAATTAGCGAGTAAAAACCCTTCAAAACAAACAAATATTTCAGGCAACTTCACAGTGAAAACCTTAGAGGACTACTGGACTGCCAGAGGTCGAATATGTGAGGTTACTTAGCCACGGGAATGCGTGGGATGGCAGGGAAGGCCGGTGCACATTCCTCACACACATGGCTCTTTATCAATATGAGTGGGGGGGGGAACACCTTTCACCTAGACAGGCACACACAGGTGACGCTGTCGTTGCTCAGCGCGGTGCAGCTGACTCACGGTTCGAGTGCCTGAGACCATCTGTCAGAGGAGCAGAACCGCGGCTAGCCTCGAGGCGTCTGGCAGACCGCAGGTACTGTGTGGAGCGTGTACCACTGCACGGACCACGCTTTTACTTTGGAGGGGGGGGGGGGGGGCTGGCGCTGGTCCAGTGGCTGGCTTCACGCAGTGGTAGGAGCAGCAGTGAAGTGCTGACAGCATTGCAGTTAGCGCTTATTACTTGACCAAAACAAACAGCCCCTTTTTCAGACGGATATGCGCGCGCACACACACACACACACACACACACACACACACACACACACACACACACACACACACACACACTGTTTTGTTCAGTGCAGCTGATTGGGGTTAGGGAGGGGTCATTGCAGGCTAGTCGTCTCACAGTGGTCACTTCCCTTATGATTTGTCGACAGCCGATTACTTTGACACACGTTGGGAGACACGCCACAACTGTCTTGGAGATGGAACAGTGAGGGGACATTGTAGATAGATCCAACACCACACCCGTTACATGTCTTCTGATCTGATAGGATGGCGGTGGATAGGATGCTGCTTTGACAACATCCATTTAATCAATCCCATTAGAGTAAAATGATTCAAAATAACACATTGAGAATTAAGTTAGGTAGCAGAGCCATTATACAAATGGCTCTGCTTTAGCTTTACAGACAGACAGACAGACAGACATACTTTATTGATCCCTGAGGGAAATTGTCTAAAGCAGCATTTGTCAACACCCTGTGTGTGTGTGTGTGTGTGTGTGTGTGTGTGTGTGTGTGTGTGTGTGTGTGTTGTACTCAGTAGCTATGGTCACACAGCTCATTTGTGTACCGGATCGTTTTCCAGATATTATCGCCAGGGCCAAGAATCAAGGGGTTAAATTGCGCCACACTAACGCCTATCTGACGTCATAACACGTTTCCTTCCGATGACTCGTGCAGTCCACAACTCAGAAAACATCACAGAACCACACGCTCCTTTGCCGAGACACAATAGGAGGAAGTTTTAGACTTCTGCAAAGACACTTATCCTGTGCCTTTAGACGTCTTCTCCATCATTGATGTAATCACTGACAACTACGTTGGGATGTCCAAAACATACTATATTAATAGCATACAACGCTTCCATTTTATTTTATTTTTAAAGTTTCGTAATTAAACGTGTGTACGATGAGGACATGAACGAGGGTCGACGCGGTGTGTACTCTCGTTTAAACGCTGGGTGTGATATAAAGTTGAAACTAGATGATTCAGTGGGGTCTACTGGACACACAGGGCTGCTTCACCACTACTTCTACTTGTGCTCGGAAGAACTGCAACGATGCGCGCATCGCCCCCAAAGTTCTGCAGGGCGAACATATACTCACAAACTTCTTCTTCGTTTCTCCATCCTCGTAGTTTTTCTTGGACTTCTTGTCCTTCTTGGAGGCAGACGCCGAGGCAGCGTTCCCAGAGTACGAATCCATGATTGAGACTCGAGCCCTTCCGCCCGTGTGTGGACCAAAGGCACCGTGATCGCTCCCTCTACTCCCAAAAGAGATAACTAGTACGCAAGTAACACAAGTGTTGTGTTACTTGCGTATGGACCCGGTCTGTACGGATACCGTGGGCCTGGTGTGGTCTCTGGGCTCAGTATTCCCAGTTAGCGCGGTGCTGCTAGCGGCTCGGTCAGGAGCCCACACCGGTACCGATGGAGGGAAATTCAAAAGAGACCCCAAACGTGGGCTGGGAAAAGTGAGAAGACGACCTGTAGCGCACTACTAATGTCCAGCAAAGAGCGTGGATCCGCTCAGCAGCACACGAAATGTTTAACTACACGAGCGGCAACGGGGGGGAAATAAAGTTGAGTCCCACAAAATAGCGAGCTTCCAATTTCTGTTGTGGTAACCATCAAGTGCTAGCCTCCGTTAGCTTAGCTTCATTAAGTCGCACTCTGTTCCCTTCCGCGAGTTGGTTTTGGTCTAACATGAGCGATGCTTTCCTTTGAGTATTAAGTTCAAGTGAGTTTTCCAAGTGTCCAATGCCAGCGATGAAATAAATGAAGTCCTTTTACAAACGTGGACTAACCACAGCGCAAGCACCGCGTCCCACGGAGTAAGTTAGTGCCTTCCTGTTCTGACAGGTTGGCTGTGGGGGAGGGGACACGAGCTCCGGGACAACACCTGAGAGGATCACATACATTGGCAGGAAGAGGATCCTGAGTTGGACCGTTACCCCGGTGTACTTTAAAGCAATTTCCGGTCTCTTACTTCCTATTCGTGTCCCTGAGTGGTTCGAACAAGAACATGTCAAAAAATAACAATAACAACAAGGTGAATAAATTAGGACTTTTGACAAAGAATTAGACAAATGAATATCCCACAATCGGAAGTCCGCCCCCTCTTCCCATTGATACCTCGATGATCCAGCCGCTAAACATAGCAGAGTCCCGCCCTCTCTCGATAACGCTCATTTTGAGCATCCCTTTCCAGGCGTTCTGTCGTAAGAAGAGAACGCCTGGGAACGAGTTTATACTCAGCCCTGAATGTCCAGGAGCTCAATTTTATTTAGGTTTTTATCTGTCTAAAAAATGTATGACAACAATATGGCAGCAGTATGCCAACACATAATTTGTGATCGTGACCAAGTGTACAATTGTTGTTATTATTAATCAAATGACTAAGTGGACCATAAGTTGCCTAGGCAAAAGAAGGTTATGAAAGAGAGACGAAGAGGCAGGCAGGGATGTCGATACTATATAATACACCGATTAGTCTGTAGTTCTCCAAACTCCGAGTGACAACAATGATGATATTAATAACAACAACATTTACAATAAAACAAAATATATAGGCCATATACAAAAACACAAATAAATGAGAATGATATTTAGAATAAGAATACCCGTAAGAATCTAATGTCTTTTCGCAACTGATTGTCTGTAGTCGGTCTTCTGGCGCCGCTAAGTGGAGCAACGTGTGAACCACAGGCGGTTTGTTCCGTTGTGATTTACGCACAAACTATGTGCGGGCATGTGACATATATGATCATTCTACTGTTGTGTTGTACAATGTTCCTTGAAAATATGCGCGAATTATTTCTTATGTAGGTCTGGCGTGCATGCATTTACAAAACCAGCCGACCAGAGAACTCCGACTGTGCGCAGTCCACGGGGGCTTTCTCCAACACTCATGAAGCGCCTCAACATTTCAATTACGTTTAACGCCATATCTCCTCCATCTTAATCTCGCTCCCAATAGTTTGTGTAGGTATGTGCGGGCATGTTTTTACAGTAATAGAACCAGACGAAGACACACACACACACACACACACACACACACACACACACACACACACACACACACACACACACACACACTCGTCCGTGCTTTCACGCAGGCTAACAGAGATAGGCTCATCAGTCTGTCTTGTTTTGGAACAACAGGAGTTTGCGCACAGCGCCACTGTGTCTATGGGCCTCGTCTCACCGCGCACAGCACGTGATTCGGGTCCGCTTTAAACCCGCTCTTCTGTCTTGTCTCGCCGTGAAGAATTAATAATAAGAACGAGGAAAAACACGATTCCCTCAAGTAATGAGAGAAGATATGAGTTAAATTATGAACTAATTTCCTCATACTTTTCCATCCACACAATCATGCTTTGACCAAAATGAGATGATTCTAATGGGTTTTTTAATTCAATAATCTTTATGTGAGGATAAACAGCAGCCCATCGTGCGGTTGTTTACATTGAAGAAGAAGAAAAAGGTCTGTTGGCTCCATTGTTACACGTTACAAGACAGTTATAGTTATACAAAAACCTGTTATTTAGAACGGGAAAGATATAGGTCCGACACGTTGCGTTCACTGTTCCCACATTGACCCAGCAGTGCTTTGCCAGGGCGACCTAAAATGATAAGATTTAAAAAACAATGTCTAGTTGGTAGGCCTATATAGCCTTACTTACAAACAATGTGGTCGACTACAGGATTACAAATTAAATCAATAATGCACATTATCTTTTTAAGATGCTGGAATTATATCGAAGCAGTGAACGTTGCGCCCCGAGCGGCCATGTTCCATCCCGCACTGAAAAAAAACAGCTCTGGCCGACACTAGGCCTTTTCCACTGGCCCAAATGTCTTAAGGCATTCCCGTTTGCCGAAAGGAGCAGCAGTAACTCTCCCATGGCCAGAATCCTCTCAAGTCCATCTCCTAAAACACACTTCCAAACTGCCCCAAAGTTCTGGTCTACTTGTAGGAGGTGCGCGCCTCCCTCAGTGACCTGTCATATGGCATGGAGGCGAAGAAGGAGTTCCCTAAGTTGGCAGTTGATGAAGAACACGATGAGCAGCAACCAACAGAAAGAGCACCAGGCACATGATGATGTAGGTCGTCAGGTCCGGCTTGTGGAGCTCGCCCTCCCGCAGCCCCGCACCTCC
>JAXIVH010000016.1:5815113-5817613 GCA_036785325.1 Urophycis tenuis | reverse complement strand
CCACACCAGGCTCCTGGGCTTAGGTTACAACGTGTCTCCACTGCATGTTCTCCAAATACTTTAACAAGGAGATCCACATTCACTCCGGGAGCAGCCTTGTGTGAACGACACGTAAACTAAAGCCCAATGGAGGGGTGGAACGATGTTACCGTGCTCCTGCCCATTGAAGACTTGAGGTTTGCGTGGGTGGTGGCTGGCCTGAGGAGGCTCCTGCAGAAGCACTGAAGGGGTTAACTGGTGACTGAACGGCAACCGCAAGCATCGTCCCAAGATCCGCTGTGTGATGCTGTGTGCTTTCATAGCGCGTGATGAGACAAGAAATATGCACTTTCTGTTAGCACATTATATGCTACCATTATATCAATTGACGTCAATACCAGCTTCATCGCGAACGTGCCACCTCTTGAAACCACTTAAAATACTCAAGAGCACCGCGGTAGTGTGGATCCACTACTCCTCTCACGTAGAGAGGTGCCATTCGCTCTGACAGTGAGATCATGAATGGACTGCTGTGGTCTGACTGGTGATCGTTGATTGGGCGAGGAGTCCAATGGAGGAGCTAAATGTACTTATCATGACGCGCTACAGATATATTATATCAACGCACTTCTAAATGAGGCAACGTTTTGACCCTTTTGGCCACACACACACACACACACACACACACACACACACACACACACACACACACACACACACACAGACAAACACACACAGACAAACACACACACACACACACACACACACACACACACACACACACACACACACACACACACACACACACAGAGAAACACACACACACACACACACACACACACACACACACACACACACAGGCATGGCAGCACGCACACACACGCACACACAACTGAGATAGTCAACCACAGAGGGTCTCCGGGCTCAGTGGAAAACAGAGAACCACGTTCCATCAAATCCATGGCAATCTGGAGTCATTTCTGAATCGATTTCCTTACCGCTGGGCTATATAGCCAAGTGGTGACCAATCACTGAGCATCGCATGACGACGACAGCGCAACTGAACGAAGTGGCTGTGTTCGGAGGGAGTGCCTGAATGAAGTGGCTGTGTTCGGAGGGAGTGCCTGAACGAAGTGGCTGTGTTCGGAGGGAGTGCAAGCTGCATTGAACAGGAGGGGGTTCAGACCACAGCCCCACAGCCCTCGAGCTGACTTTGAGATGGATAGTAATATTGTGTTGAAGATGTGTTGTGTGTAGCAGAGATCATGCTGTGACGTCACAGCTACGTGTTTAGATCCTGTCACTTTTGTACATGTTTTGATGACGTATTGAGTTGTGTGGTGTGCACACTCAACCTGATCCCTAATGGCAACAGAGAGAGCTAAGCATTCAGGGGTCTGGTCTCTTTTGTCAATACAATTCCATTTCCCATCTGACTGAATGACCACTGCAATCTCAAACAAATAGAAACGTGTTGCGCACAAAAACACCTACACAGGCATATGGCATCCACGCATCATTTCCATAATTGTGTTCATCTCCCCCCCCCACCACCAACCCCTCTTTAACCTCGCCACGGAAAAAAAACACCACCATCAAAAAAAAACCTGTTAGAGATGGGAGGCCTCCTTGCCAGGACATCAAACGCCTTTGTTGGCAGGAATCAGCCTCTCTACAATTAGTCACTTGATTATGTTGCCAGAACATAGCATGTTTTCTCCCCGTCCCAGTGAAAAGAGAAAACATTCACCCGCCCCAGCAATCAAAATAGAGTTGTTACTGAACACGTAAAGAAAAAAACGAGATATAAATAACAGAAGCAACCTCCAATTAAGCGATATGCCCTTCTGCTTCAGATGTCATATAATCCGGTGAAAGCTTCCGGAATAGCCTTTCATCCCGCAGACAGTTGACAGTGTTTGGCAGAGTGAGTGTCTCTGTCGACCATATTGACAACACATTCAGGAGGGCCTTGGTCTCTTTGGTTGGCTGCCACATGGCTGCCACACCAGATGTGATCTCCAACCTGCCGTGTGAAGAATCATCACAACACGCGCGTGTCCGCGTGTCCACGTCCGGCTCGCCAAATCAACAGAACGCGTCGGGGAGTCACCGCAGATCAACCTGCGCCGCACTCAGCCGAAGGTGCAGGGTCTTCCATTTGAAAAGCAGCCATCTGCTTTTCAAATGGAAGACCTTCTCTTTGCTGTGCTTGGCACCGCGGGGGAATGCTGAGCCAGAGGGAAGGCAACGGCTGCAGTTAAGAGAGATAGAGAGACATTGGAGAGAGAAGAGAGAGAGAGAGAGAGAGAGAGAGAGAGAGAGAGAGAGAGAGAGAGAGAGAGAGAGAGAGAGGAGAGAGAGAGGAGAGAGAGCAAGAGAGAGAAGAGAGAGAGAAAGAGACGAGAGAGAGAGACATAAAGAGAGTAGTGAAAGAGACATAGACAGATTAGAGAGCGAGAGAGAAGAGAGAGAGACAGAGAGAGAGAAGAGAAAAACTTAGGATAGTGGAAGAGAAGAG
>JAXIVH010000016.1:5794892-5814913 GCA_036785325.1 Urophycis tenuis | reverse complement strand
AGACAAATAAACTAAAACTAAAGTCATCAGGAGACGGTCGCTTTGAGACGGTATGGAGACAGACAGCTCATCATTGTATCCAACCGTGTGATATCCCATTCCATCGAACAATCTCAAGTCTCTACTGGGCGTGGTCAATAACCCCGTCAGCTAACACCTCTTATGAGCGTTCCCACAGCCGTTTGTCTGTAAACATCTCAACACGCGAGCGAGGGTACCTTCTGCCGGGAGTTGAGCATGCCCATCTCCACCTCGTTGTCGTGGCGCCGGCCGCCGGCCTTGCAGAGCCGCACCAGGCCGGCCTTGACGCGCAGTGCCAGGTAGTAGAAGGACTTGGGGCTGGGCACCAGGTTGAAGGGGGCCGGCAGGGTGCGGCCCTCGTCGAAGTAGGACAGCCACAGCTTGGCGCGCGCAAACTTCCACTCCACGTCGGCGTCCTCCTGCAGCAGAGAGAGGCACAGGGGCCTGGGGTTAGTCTGGAGACACGCTCGGCTGCACGGGCTCCTCGTCGCCTCCGTTGTCACTTTCATCGTAGTTTCTGCTGCATAACAGGTTATTCATTCATATTGCATAACTGGTCATTTCTTTTCATTTCACTGCATAACTGGTCATCTCTATGCACAACTGGTCTTTTTTACCACATAGAATCAGACATGCTACACCCTTGTGTATGCTATCACCTCTTAGTGTATGCCTGGATGTATGTACATTTATGTATATTTCTATATTTCTTTATGCATATTTTTTGTATATTGTATTACATAGGTTTTTATTATATATTTATATATTCTAACACTCTACTATACGTAGAGTGTCTGTCTTCTTTCTTTTTTCCCTGGAGTATTGTAACAAATGCAATTTCCCTCAGGGATCATTAAAGTATGTCTGTCTGTCTGTCTGTCTGTCTGTCTGGTTCTCAATCCTTCCCTCGCCGTGTCCGCGTCTACGAGAACCTTCCATGGCACTCGTCTTAAAAACAATGATATTCTTATTGTTGTTGCTAGTCTTTTGTCCTTTGAGCTTTGCATGCATCTTCCTGTATACATGCACAAAAAGGCAACCTATCTGTAATTAATGTCACCACTTACATTTACATTTACATTTAGGGCATTTAGCAGACGCTTTTATCCAAAGTGACTTACAAAAAGTATATTTGTCATAAGAAGGTGAACATTTTCATTGCTGTTAGTACAGTAAGACAGTCACCAGAACAAATTTCAATTCACTTCTATGCAGGCAAGCCCAGGCTCTACTCATCCAAAGCCCAAAGGAGCAACGTCTTTGTTTAACACAAGCACTGGGAACTGCTGATGGGCCAGCATCGTCTTGACTTGAAGTCACATGACAGCGCCTCACGCAAAGCCGGCCAGACGTTGGCGTACCTCGATCTCCTGGTAGGAGCTGTTGATCATGGCGATGAGCATGTTGAGCAGCACCACCACCATGGTGACGTTGTAGACCCCGTACAGCACGTAGCCGATGTTCTCGATGAACTTGTGGTCGTACTTCAGCACCACCGAGATGACCTCGGACAGCCCGAAGATGGACCAGAACAGGGTCTTAAAGCTCTCCTCCACCCTGCACAGAGGGAGATGGGCGCCATAGAGATAGAGAGACACAGAGACAGAGAGAGATGGAGGGATAGAGGTGAGGGAGAGGGGAAAACCAAGAGATAGAGAGATACAGCGAGAGAGAGAGACAGAGTAGAAAGAGAGACAGAGAGACAGAGAGGGCGAGAGAGAGCGAGAGAGGTGAGGGAGAGGGTAAAAGCAATAAAGATAGAGATAGAGATACAGACAGAGCGAGAGACAGAGCAAAAGACAGAGCGTGACAGATAAAGAGAAACAGACAGAGACAGACAGACAGACAGGGTGAGAGAGAGACACACACACACATTTGAGTACACTATTCAAAGCCACAGGGTCGTGTTTTCCTCCATCCAGACAGCTCAGCCCATGAGGTCATCAGCAGCCAATAGGAAGACACCGGTGGGCTGACCGCAACACAGGAACCCTCACGTGTGTTTTAACGACTCCCCGGTCGGAGCTCTAAAGACAAAGGGCCGCCCAGGGAGCCCTCGGCTGCCAGGCATCCTGGACCAGATTGGCGGGGAAAGGTGTTAACGAGTTAGCGGGTGTCAGGATGACCTGTGTGCTTGTTTGCTAACAGCTCATGGCGGCGCCGGGCGCTACGCAGTCGACACCAGGTGAGTACAGGGCTGTCTCCACGCTGCAAGCACACCGCGCGGAAAATAAAAAGAGCCAAAGTAATGTTCCTCGCAGAGGGGTTTATGGGGTGGTACTGATGAAATCACCGATGAGTCAGATCCAATTTAAACACATTATCCTTTCATCACGTGTGATGCATGCATGCACACACACACACACACACACACACAAATTGTGCATTTGCTACAACTATTAACTTCTTGTAATCAAGCCAAAGTCCTGCTTTGTAGCCTCGCCCGCTTCCTAACGGCCTGTTTACGTCTGGGCTGCTTCCGCTTCAGCGCCTGCTTCAGCATCTCCTCCTCCTCCTCCTCCTCCTCCTCCCCAGCACCTCCTAACTGCACAGCAGCGGCAGCAGCAGCTACTGACTGGACTTAACGTGCTGGAAAATGAACCGCAGCAGCGCGGGCCTGGTACGCATCCCGCTGGACCCGGGGGTTCTGATGACTGACCGCCCGGCGATGTAGCGGACGGCCGTGTTTGGGCCGTTCCACAGTCAGATCATGTTCTGACAACCAGCAACCAGAGAGAGAGAGAGAGAGAGAGAGAGAGAGAGAAAGAGAAAGACATGGAGATGCTAGGTCGCCATAGGGCCAAGTCTGCTGAGACAAGTGCTTGGAAGCCTGTCTGCAGATGAATAATCCATGAGCAGTGTCCAGGGGTCTCCAGAAGACTGGAGGGCACGTTGTGGAGGGTTCAGAGCCAGGAGGAAGCCCCCCCCCCCCCCCCCCCCCCCCCCCCACCCCAACCCCATGGCTTCGGGGTGGGGGGGGCGCTGTGGAGGACAGCTCCGGAGATCTGTAGCCTCCTTGACAGAGGGAAAGCTGTGGGCGTCCGACCAGCAAACGAGTTCTAAAAGGAGAACGAGACGCCAGAGAACCGCATGCAGTGGAGGGGAGAGAGAGCTAAATGAAGGCATGGCTGAGACGAACACACACACATACAGTAAGGCACACTCACACACAGATACATAAACACAGAGAGAACAGACATTTTTATGTGTGTGACTGTGTGAGTATGGATGTGTGTGTGTTTGAGTGCGTACGTGTGTCTGTGTGTGCATATGTGTGTGTACGTGTGTTTGGTATGTGTGTGTGTATGTTTATGTGAATGTGTGACTGTGAGTTTGTATGTGTGTGTGTGTGTTTGTGTGTCTGTGTGTGTATGTTTATGTGTTTATTTGTGTGCGTATGTGTGTAAGTGTTTGGTATGTTTATGTGTGTGTGTATGTTTATCTAAATGTGTGTGTATGTGACAATCCATTTTATGAGCTGTTGTTCAAACCAGTTATATTTAGCAGCAGTTCATCAGCAGTAAACCTACCCAACAACATCTGTCTCTAAACTGCTCCCTCGTGGAGGTTGTGACTGCAGAGCTCTCGAAATGAGGATGGAAACAATGAACCTGCAGGTGTTCCCCATGACGCCCGCGCCGCACAGTAAAAAAAAATATATTCTCGCCCTCGTATGGATTCACGTCAGGAGCGACGAAGAGCTGCAGAGCTACGCCACTCCAGAAACCATACATGGCCCTCTGACCTCTGACCCCCTCCTCAAACAGACGGCCCACCTGTAGCGCAGTGACACGGCCCTCTCCACCGTGAGGAACATGTGCAGACACAACGTGTGCGCTTTGTTCTCCGACAGCCGGGAAAGGACAACGAAATGAACGCACCTGGCAAAAATCTAAGCGCTGCATTTTCATCAGCAGCACTTTTGAATGATTCTGCAACGTCTTTATTACATGGATGGTTCAACCCTTTCAACGTATCTTCACTGGAGCACACGAGGGCTCTGTTCTGGTGGGTTGGTCTGCTTCTTGTCCGATCAACCATCGTCCTTGGTCACAACAGCACTGTGTTGCCTTCATCAGGAAGAAAGCACCTCTTGAACCATTGTTTTAGGGGGCGGGACATATGAAGGCAGATTGATTATGTTTTTGAGTGAAAGGCTATTTTGTGTTCGAAACATTCATTACAAGTACCGCAAATATTCAAATACCTTCTACTCAACAAATGTGTTGGCTTTTATAACTGTATGATTTAATAGACTATGAGACTCATAGGACAGAAGGTCTTATAAGTCTTATAGTCTGCACAACTTGACGCTTGACTTGACTGCTAGTTGACGGCTGGTTTTACTGGACATTTACTCTGGTTCAAACTAATTGACACCATGTCAAAGCAGCGGTCGGCGTGGCGACCAAACGTCTGTGTGCGCCTCATCTGAAACCAGTTGGCATGACTAAGGTTCTCCAAGTCTGCGATGCTCCGTCTACTTCTGCGTGACCGCTTCAGATTTGGCACCTCGGCACGCATCGCCAATGTAGGACCAGCTTTTTATTGGAGCTCTGAGGTAACGACGTCAGACTCAAACCAAGACGAGATACCGAACTTCCTCCAGAGTGCCTCCATGATATCTAGGCTGCCGGGAAGAGTGCACTAGTGCGGCCGAATGAGTTAATCTACAGACAATGGGCAGATTTTATCGACCAATGGATCGGTCGACGTGTACCTCCCATTCTCCTCGACCCAGATGTTCTTTGGCTGACGACGGCCCCAGAGCAGACTCTGTTGGAAACGCTGCACTGTCCCCCGGTGTACGTGTTGAAGTGACGGCCGAGCACAAAACACAGAAACTCCACGAGGATCCGCGCCTCGCCTCCGCGTCTCGACACGGGTCTCGGTGAACGCCGGGGCTCCTCAAGAGGCGTGACTTCAGCTTCATCTTCACACGTTAAGGACACGGGAGTGGGATCACTGCAGGACAATGGCTGGGCAGCGTGTGGCCGGCGTGTCTGATCCGTGACCACAGCTCTCCATTACCTGACCAGAGCACGAGCAACAGGCCAGCAAGGTTATCCGGTGCGGATGGAGGCGGCGTGCACGCCACACGCTGATGCATTACACGGTCTAAATGTCCGACTGCAATGCGCCCGGGGGAGAGAGGGAGAGAAGGAGGAAGGGGGAGGAAGGGGGGGAGGAAGGGGTGAAGATAGTGACGTCGGCTCTGGGCCGGGTTATTGTTTCGGGAAATTGCTTTTTAATTGTGACGCATGAAGTGTTGGATACACCTTAATCGCTTGGAACTTTAAAAAGAGTTTCATCACTGCAGAGTCGGGAGCAGTACGCAACACGAGTAGAAATGGATGGTACGCTTTCATCCATTGGCCAGCACAAACACACACACACAAAGTTGACATAAACGTTGGCCTATAAATAGCCAGGCAGGCCCCCTCCACTCAGGAGGCAGCTGAGGCCCTGGATCTCCCATCACACTTCACTCCTCAGTCCTCCACAGCCATCAGTAGGGAGGAGAGGAGTTGGATTTCGAGCTGTCTTGCCTTGAAGGCTCATTATTTTCTAGCACAATGTCCTTTCTTTTATTTTTATAAACGCCTCGATTTTTTCACACGTCTCAATTTCAAGGAAAAAAGTCCCATTTCAAATCGTGGAAAAGTAGCAACGCTAAAAGGGGAACAATTAGGTAGCCTTCCTCTCCGCCGCATCTCCATTAGCATTGTAATCAACGTTGTGCACCGGCCATTAGAACCACACACCGGCCATGAGAACCACACACCGGCCTCTCCCGTTACCACTCTCATTGTCTTCAGCTCCCCAATCAGGAGCAGGGAAAACACCGTTCTAATGGTAATCAAGAAGCATTAACCGAGGGTAATTAATGATTCAAATCAATTCAGATTAAACACAATCAGTGTGGGAGCCGCAGTGCTTGTGGACACAGTGTGACTGGCCTAATTAATTTTCCTGTTCTTTAAAACTGCTATTTCGCCTTGTTTTGAATTGCTAAAGTCCACCGCTACTGAGAGAGAGAGCTTGGGTTGGTGTGCTGGTGAGTGCATGTGTTTGTGTGTGAATGTGTGTGTGTGTGTATGTGTGTGTGTGTGTGTGTGTGTGTGTGTGTGTTCGTGTGTGCGTGCGTGTGTGTATGGGTGTGTTTATTCCATGCCAGTGATGACGGAGAGCATCTGAGACACAGATGGAGAATGGGGCATTATCTACTATTAAGATTGGCTGTTCACAATGTGTGAGCCTCTAGCGTGTGCAAACACACACACGCCTCGCGCGACTTTGCGTGTGTGTGTGCGTGTGTGTGCATATGTGTGTGGGATGGCGGTGACTCACAGCTCCATCAGTGCTGTGGGAGCGGTCCAAACCCAAATCAGAGACGGCGACACGGACAAATCCACCATGTCCCCCAAAGACACATACACTCTCTATCTCCCCCTTTATCTGTCCCCCTTCTCTCTCGCTCCCCCTCTCCACTTCTATCTGTGTCATCTCTCTAGCTCTCTATCGCCCTATCTGTTTAGCCTCTCCCTCCTTTTCTCCCCCTCTCTACCTCCTTCTCTCCCCCACTCTTGCTATGTCCCCCTCTTCCTCCCTCCTCTACCTCCCTCTATCTTTTCTCTTTCCTCTCTCCCTCCCTGTCCATCTCCTCCCCTCCCTCCCCCTCTGCTCCTGTCTCTCTAGCTCTCCATCTCCCTCCCTCTACACTAATCTCCTGTCTAAAGGTGTTCTCTTCATGTCTTCTGCAGTCAGTTCTCAATCTATTCATTTCGTCTGTCCTTTGTTATGAGATTTTTCTAATTTCGTTTCTGGCCCCTCTGCCTTTGTTCATTGTCTTACAGTCATGGACACGCGAGTCCGTTCGGGCCGTCGTAAGGAAACACTGTGTGTATTTATGGGAACGCCTCATGACTGTGTGTGTGTCTCATGGTAGGTGTGCACTGTGCTTCATGTCCGTGTGGCCCCTGTGTCCCTGTCCTCTGGCTGATCCTCACGCTGCTGATCCACAGCTTGGAGAAGGAACCTGCCTCCAGCACAAAGCCCCTGTAGCATCAAGGTCTTCTCTTCATGTGTGGAGCGCCCCAGCGCCCCAAAGACTCGCTCGCCTCGCCTCCCCTCTACACCCCCCCTCCCCTCCCCCCTCTAGACCTCCTCTCCTCCCCTCTACATCCCCCCCTCCCCCCCCTCTCTAGACCTCCTCTCCTCCCCTCTACACCCCCCCTCCTCTCTCCCCTCTAGACCTCCTCTCCTCCTCCTCTGCACCTCCCCCCCTCTCCAGACCTCCCTCCTCCCCTCCCCTCCTCTGCTCCTCCTCTATCCCTCTACACCTCCCCCACTCTCTAGACCTCTTCTCCTCCCCTCCTCTACTTCCCCCCTCTCCCTCTACGCCCCCCACTCTCTAGACCTCCTCTGCTTCCCTCCTCTACACCCCCCCCACACTCTCTAGACCTCCTCTACTTCCCTCCTCTACACCCCCCCCCACTCTCTAGACCTCCTCTACTCCCCTCCTCTACACCCCCCCCCCCCACACTCTCTAGACCTCCTCTACTCCCCTCCTCTACACCCCCCCCACACTCTCTAGACCTCCTCTACTTCCCTCCTCTACACCCCCCCCCCACTCTCTAGACCTCCTCTACACCCCCCCCCACTCTCTAGACCTCCTCTACTCCCCTCCTCTACACCCCCCCCCACTCTCTAGACCTCCTCTACTCCCCTCCTCTACACCCCCCCCCCACACTCTCTAGACCTCCTCTACTCCCCTCCTCTACACCCCCCACACTCTCTAGACCTCCTCTACTTCCCTCCTCTACACCCCCCCCCCCCCACACTCTCTAGACCTCCTCTACTCCCCTCCTCTACACCCCCCCCCACACTCTCTAGACCTCCTCTACTCCCCTCCTCTACACCCCCCCCCACACTCTCTAGACCTCCTCTACTCCCCTCCTCTACACCCCCCCCCCCCCCACACTCTCTAGACCTCCTCTCCCCCATCCTCTCCTCTGCTCCTCCTCTCCCCCTCTACATCTCCTCTCCAGCCCTACTCCACTCTCTCTCCTCTCTTCTACCCTTCCTCTATTACAGGTGAGACTGACAGGCCTGCATGCGTACAATCAGGCAGATGTCAGCAAATGTCTTTACATATTTAAGGCAGATTAAGTTTCCTCTCCTCCACATCCTGCAGCTGTCACCATGGTGAAGCAGGGGCGGGGTCCTTGCTTACCTCAAGGTTTAGTGAATTGTGGTAATCTTAGACCTGAGCACTACTCTGTGTGTGTGTGTACCTGCTATATGTGTGTGTGTGTGTGTGTGTGTGTGTATGTATGTGTGTGTACATTGTGTGAGCATGTGCATGACAGGTGGAGAAAGAGGATGGTGATGTGAGGGTGAGAAGAGTGAGGCTTACATTTAACATGCTCACACAATGTACACACACATACATACACACACACACACACACACACACACACACACACACACACACACACACACACACACACACACACACACAGAGAGTAGTGCTCAGGTCTAAGATTACCACAATTCACTAAACCTTGAGGTGTGTGTACATTGTGTGAGCATGTGCATGACAGGTGGAGAAAGAGGATAGTGTTGTGAGGGTGAGAAGAGTGAGGCTTACATTTAACATGCTTGGTTCGAAGTATTAGAAATGACATTAGTGTATCCACATACTGAAGACATACATGTGTTTTAGCGTTTTGTAAATGTCTATGTTTATGAGTGTGTGAGACACACATAAACACAGACATTCACAACACTGTGTGTGTGTGTGTTATTATGAAATGTGTTCATGTTTCAGAGCCAGGGAGTAATAAAAAGAGTGTATTCTACTCTGTGTGTGCGAGTGTGTGTTGGTTATTAGACCATAGTACTGTTTATAGTACTGTTTATACTTTTTATACACTGTTAAATAACTGTTCATAGTACTGTTTATACTTTTTATATACTGTTAAATAACTGTTCATAGTACTGTTGATACTTTTTATACACTGTTTAAAACTGTTTATACTGTCCATACTGTTCATAACATCCATACTGTTCATTTATTTATTACTAGTAGTATCATTACCCCCATAATGCACCTCTTACTGTTTACTGTTTACCGTTTACTGTTACTGTTCTCAATTTGCACAGTTTACTATTTACTGTTTATTGCACTCGCGACCACCTTAGTATTTTTTATTTTTATTCTTATTTTTTTTATACTTATATTTTTATATATTTATATTTATATTGCATGCTGTCTTGCACCAGGGATTGAGGGAAACGGCATTTCGGTTCTTGTGTATGTCCTGTACATTCATGAAAACTGACAATAAAGTTTACTTGAATCTTGAATCTTGAATCATACATGCACACAACAAATCACACACACACACACACACACCTCCCCTCTTGACCCATACGTGACATGTGTATCCCCCCAGTCCCCCCCCCCCCCCACATTAGCCCTCCCGTGGATCACTACTTAACCATTTAAACCACATCGTCTCCCCCGCTCCCTCCATTCAAATGTCATTGTAGCTCTGCATGCGTGGCTCTAATCTGATCGTGCACGCGGGGGCCCTTCAGGGCGGCTCCACTGTACCATCTCTCATCCTGTCTGCTGCAGACAATTCAAGGAGACTCAGCGGCCCCCCTCTCCGCTGCCACCAACAGACAACAACATACGTGTTGCCAGGGCAACGACATGACGTTATCGATGCTAAATCGCTTTTTGAAGTGAGTGATTGATTTTTCACTTTGTGCACACGTGTTTGTGTGTGTGTGTGTGTGTGTGTGTGTGTGTGTGTGTGTGTGTGTGTGTGTGTGTGTATGTGTGTGTGCGTGTGTGTGTGTGTGTGTGTGTGTCCCTGCACCTGCAGACTCTCTATGGGGCTGTCTTACCCTGTGAGGCGGTGGATGTATTGTTGTTCTGTGTGTGCTGTACGTCTCCCTCTCTGGCCCTCCATCATCGTGTCTTTCACCACCACTCACCACTCGTTCTGTTACCTTACTGCCATTCTGCCTCTGCAATCAGCCACAGAGAGAGAGAGAGAACATGCAGAGCTAGAATGACAAGAGAGAGAGAGAGAGAGAGCATGCAGAGCTACAATGACGAGAGAGGGAGAGCGAGAGAGAGAGAGCGAGAGTGAGAGGAGAGAGCGAGAGAGCGCGAGAAAAAGAGAGAGAGAGCTCTCCTGAACATACAATCAACACAATCTTTCTCTGGACTCTTTTGTCACCTCCTCTTCTCTCCATCCTTAACAGATGTCATCTTATTCATTCCCACAACTGCTGCCAAAGCAGTGAAGTGAAGTGTTTGTTTTGGCTTAGAGTTTTATTGAGTTCTTATTATGTGTGTGTATGATGTTTTGGACAATATAAAACAAAGAGCTAATATATCTTTATACAGATTATAATTCTCTCTGCTCTGCTTTGCTTTGCCTTCGGCTGGGAATTTTATGATTGGCGTTTATTTTTCTTTCTACAAATCTACCTTGTCAAATATGTGTCTGACTGCAGGCTCTGCTGACCTCAAAATGCACATCTCCTCCCCAGCCCCGTCAACCTACACCACCTCGTTGTGTTCTGTCACTCATCCTTCTTTTGGTTTTAACCTCCCCTGGTCCCTCGCTCGCCCTCTCTCTCACGCCGTGAATCCCCCCCCCCCCCCCCTCTTCATGCGTGACTGCCCGCAAAATAGAACCAGGACTACCGTTGCCACAGCAATATCAAGACCCGAATCTCATCGAGCCTGCCCTCTGCATGTGTCTATGTATGTGTGTGTATGTGTGTGTGTGTGTGTGTGATTGCACATTCATGTCTTAGTGTTACATGCACTTCTTCTTCTTCCACCTCTAAGTGCATGTGCAAATATAACCACTTGTGGGAAAAGAAAGAATAATGATTTAAATACAGTGTGTGTGTGTGTGTGTTTGTGTGTGTGTGTGTGTGTGTGTGTGTGTGTGTGTGTGTGTGTGTGTGTGTGTGTGTGTGTGTATGTGTGTTTGTGAGTGTGTGTGTGTGTCTGTGTGTGTTAATGTGTGTAATTACATGTGTGAGTCAGATAGTCTGCGCTTGAGACCGGGGATGGCTGCATGTGTGGCTACAAATGTAGTCATCATTAAACCCTCTCCAGCTGTTTGTGTGTGTGTGTGTGTCTGTGTATGTGTGCGTGCGTGCGTGTGTGTGTGCGTGTGAGCATTCATGAAACATGAGAGTATGGAACAGGAAAATGCTAGGGTCAGACTATACGCCATTTGTGTCTTTCGTGAAGGTCACATGGTCCAATTAAGCAATTATGTCACATGTTGCGTGGAGACGGGTCACACTACAGGACAACACATATAACATGATTAATTCATCAACCATCTGTGTAACCGCACGCCACACCTTAGCTGCACAGCGTGCTACAGTACGCTGGGCACCACAGTACACTGGGCACCACAGCTCCACAGTACACTGGGCACCACAGCTCCACAGTACACTGGGCACCACAGCTCCACAGTGCACTGGGCACCACAGTACACTGGGCACCACAGTGTGCCACAGTGCACTGGGCACCACAGCTCCACAGTACACTGGGCACCACAGCTCCACAGTGCACTGGGCACCACAGTGCACTGGGCACCACAGTACACTGGGCACCACAGCTCCACAGTACACTGGGCACCACAATACACTGGGCACCACAGTACACTGGGCACCACAGTACACTGGGCACCACAGTACACTGGGCACCACAATACACTGGGCACCACAATACACTGGGCACCACAATACACTGGGCACCACAGCGCCACAGTACACTACTGGGCACCACAGCGCCACAGTACACTGGGCACCACAGCTCCACAGTACACTACTGGGCACCACAGCGCCACAGTACACTACTGGGCACCACAGCGCCACAGTACACTGGGCACCACAATACACTGGGCACCACAGCACCACAGTACACTACTGGGCACCACAGCGCCACAGTACACTGGGCACCACAGCACCACAGTACACTACTGGGCACCACAGCACCAGAGTACACTGGGCACCACAGCACCACAGTACACTACTGGGCACCACAGCGCCACATCGCCACCCTGAACGGATGAGTGCGACGGCAGAATGGTGCCGGAGCCCTGAGACACACAGAGGAGCAGCGACGGAGGGGAGGGGCCAACCCTCCCCTCCGTCCACCTGTGTCCAGACTCCCACAGCGTTCTCCTCCTGAGGTACCGGTGCCTCCACCTGCACCTGCTGCCCGTTCTGTCCACAGCTGATCCATCACGCCCACCCTGCCACCCTGCCACACACACACACACAGGAACACACACACATCCATATACACTCACACTCATGCACAAAAAAAGCACAAACACATACACACGCCTACAAACATACACACACACACACACATGATGATGCATTGCACAGTTACATCTAAACATAGATGCACAAAAGTGAGGGATTAAAAGAGATGGAGAACTCAAACTAAAAAAAGAAGGGCAGCAGCACAAAACATTGGTGCCTTAAGAAACACTTGAGGCACACAGACACAGAATGGAGAGACAGACACAACACAAACACTGAAGAGAAGGCAGGACGGGGAGAATATGCATCGTCAAGGGGGGAAGACTGAACAGATGGGTAATAACATTTCTACTGTGATATATACGAGGAGCAAAGCACAAACATGATTACTTTTAATGGTGGTTTAATTCATTTTCTCAATATGCCCTTGTGTTTACTTGCCGTGACTCAGTTTGTGGTTTGGAGCTGGGGAGCCCCCTAGTGGCACAAGTGGAGAGTGCAGCCGCGACAGGCAGAGCTCACTGCCTGATCTGACAGCAATTTAACGCAGCTGCTGGCACCAGGCGAAACCATCGGGAAACTGTCAGGGAGGCAGCAGAAGTGACACCTAAACTCTGAGGCATTACGGTGCCATAAACACCGCCATTTCCCTGTCGGCGTGGGCAGCATAACAACATGGACGGTGACGCGCTGAAACATGCTGCTATTAGGAACTTGGATGCACCGCACAGATCCTAATCGTGGCCTTCAGGAGGGTGCCCTCCGGTTGAAGGGTAGCAGATCGTGTACGTGTTGCCCGGACAACAGGGCGTACACAAGCAACAGGGCTTGTTGCTCGTGCTTGCGTGACGGTGGGGTGTGGTTACAGCAGACACAAAGGAGACCATTTTGCAGTAAGATCTGCTCAAAGAGTGCAGACACGCCGTGCAGCACATACAGTCCTGGAGTCAGGAGGTGGACACAGACGGGCGAACAGGCTACAGAGTCAGTGAGTACCGGGCCACGCCGCGTCTGCAGGCATCAAACCCAATAGACAACGGCCTTAACTGGACAAGAATCTGTAAGCAAAATGAGTCATCCCGCCTAATGGACTCTAATGGGATCTCTTAAGATGTGAGAGCATCTTCGCCTCCAGGGTGGGGGGAGGGAGGTGGTGAGGTGGGTGAGGTGGGTGAGGGGGGTGAGGGGGGTGAGGGGGGGGTGGTGAGGCCGTCGCCTAAATAAAATTGCGCATCTCAAAGTCATTTCCGCTGTCACATGAGTGATGACGGAACGAGCCGACCGGGAAACCGTCCTGTCAGACCGGAGAGACGGACGGCTTCCGCCGGTAACTTAATACACACTGAATAAATACAAACACAAAGCAGAGAAATGTCCAAATGAAGACGGCATGACAGTGACCCATCGGGGCTGTCGCCGCGTCGCGTCGGACGGACCACGCTGTTGCAGAACCCACAGCAGCACCTTAAAACACATACTTTAGAACCCACAGCGGTGACTTTAAAACACACTTTGGAACCCATAGCGGCACCTTAAAAGACACACTTTAGAACCCACAGCGGCGCCTTAAAACCACATACTTTAGAACCCACAGCAGCGCCTTTAAAAAACACACTTTAGAACCCACAGCGGCACCTTTAAAACACACACTTTAGAACCCACAGCGGTGCCTTTAAAACACACACTTTAGAACCCACAGCGGTGCCTTTAAAACACACTGTAGAACCCACAGCAGCACCTTTAAAACACACACTTTAGAACCCACAGTGGCACCTTAAAACACACAATTTAGAAGCCACAGCGGTGCCTTTAAAACACACTTTAGAACCCACAGCGGTGCCTTTAAAACACACACTTTAGAACCCACAGCATCACCACGACCACTGAATCGTGCGTGACTGATGGTCTCCGGCAGCGCAGGACAAACGATGATCGATGAGCGTTGATGGGCGATAGAACCCCCGTTGTGTCTCCCTGGTCGTCCTTTAGCAGGGAACGCGTTCGTTTACACACGGGCAAATCACACCTCCTGATTCCCTCCCTCACAACGCATTACATTCACCTTCGTCAGACACGGAGCACACAAGCAACGGCAAGACACTCCTGATGAAAGCATCGCTAGGGGATTCTCCGTGTGACAGAGTACATCAATGTTAAGCGTGAGGGAGATGGTCGATCGTCTGAGGCAGTAGGAAATGTGAAGCTATTCTCTTTGTTCAGCCAACAGTTCCTCATGGAATCGTTAGCTGGCGAACAACTGGCCCTTATTCAATTGAATCAAACAGCCCGGCGTTCCCTGCTGAAAGCGAGGGACATTAAGGTTCAACCTGCCGCAGCCGATGCAACACAATGGACTCGATACAGCCCAGCATGCGCTCCCAGACCGGGAGGAAGTGAAAAAGGTCAATATCCCACTGGGGGCGTCTCCCCGGGCCACATGCACACCGCCATGTCCTTTAGACGGGATAAAAACACAGGACACTAATTGGAAACGCGCTGACAGGAGCGCTCTGTTATCCACGGGGCCCGATCGACCAGGGAAGGAAGCGGAGGATGCGTACGAGCAGGACAGTGTGGGGCGGAGCGCGGTTACGTTTCATATCAGCATATTTCTCCAACGTCAAGTCGAGATGCCGGGAGACGGCTTCGATCGCCGCGCGAAAAACCAGATCAATCAGAAGGACGCGGCCGTGACGCTGCCTTGCCCAAAGGCCAGTGTCACTCAAGTGTCTCCGCCCAATGGAAACATATGTACAGCAAGACCGTCGTTACCGTGGACAACGGCCACTGTCCGATTCGGGGGTCCGGCATCCATCACCCTGTAGGGGGGCTTCATTCACTTAATTCATGGTAATGACCACCTCACCATATGTTATCTTGCTCATAACACCCCTTCCCCCGCCTTACCCCCCCCCCCCCCCCCCCCCTCTCATCTGCCTAACCCCTCCCTTCCTCTGCCTTACCCCCCCACCCACTCTCCTCTGTCTTACCCCCTCACCCCCCTCTCCTTTGCCTTACCCCCCCACCCACTCTCCTCTGTCTTACCCCCTCCCCCCCCCATCTCCTTTGCCTTACCCCCCCACCCACTCTCCTGTCTTACCCCCTCCCCCCCCCATCTCCTTTGCCTTACCCCCCACCCCTCCTTTGCCTTACCCCCCACCCACTCTCCTCTGTCTTACCCCCTCCCCCCCACCCCTCCTTTGCCTTACCCCCCCCCCCCCCCCCTCACGGCGTCGGGCGGCGGTACTCACGTGGTGAAGGCGGGGTTGTACTTGGCCCCCAGGTAGTAGGAGTACAGGTTGAACATGCCGATCATGAAGGCCACGAACACCATGATGAAGATCACCATGAACTTGAAGATATCCTTGACGGTGCGGCCCAGCGAGATCTGCAGCGGCCCGAAGCTCTCGTTGGCCGGCAGGATGTAGGCGATGCGCGAGAAGCTCAGCACCACGGCGATGGCGTACAGGCCCTCCGAGATGATCTGGGGGTCTGAAGGCCTCCACTTGTTCCTGGCTGGAGACAGCAGGGGGGGGGGGGGTGTTGAAGGGAAACGGACTGAGAATGCAATGGGGTAATACTATTGGATGGCATGTTGTGTGATGTTTGCAGGAGCCAATCAAAAGGAGCAAATGAGATTCCAGAGACATTTGGTCCGATGCTAAGAATGCTGAGTAAGAATGCTGTTCCACAATGTCTATTCACTCAAAACTAAATCAATAAAGTCGAAAAACACTATAATGTTGTTCAATAAATCACACGTCTAGAGGACTCCTTGAGTGAGAGGACGAATCCATACCTGCTCATTGATGACCTCTTTGGGTCAAAAGTGCGAGATGATAAATCTATCTCAAGACTCACTTGTTCAGAGTTCACCTGAACCCTTCATAACATCCATCCTCTACCGACCCCCCCCCCCCCCCCCTTCTCCCCCCCCAAAGAAAACCAACCCTCATGCTCTTATTTGTTGTATGTCTTTTTTATATATCTATTTATCTATTAGTTTATTTGTCAGGGACAATGCAGCGCACATTATTACATACATAGCTATCACAGTCAATGCCATAACAATGTCTGTAGATGTGTTACATAAAAGGTTTCTAGCCAGTTGGCTTATTTGCAGCCCCAGTCCCTGGTCAGGCCTTTCTAAAAACATGTTGTAGTCTAAAAGTATTAGAACAGCCAGTCACACACACACACACACACACACACAGCAACAAAACATCACATCACGTACAACACAACCCCCAGATACCCAACCGCCCTCAAACTGTCACCTATGCGAACAGCCAGGCATCTACACAGACAGTACAGTAAAACATAAATATAATAGAGTGTGTGTGTGTGTGTATGTGTGTGCGCGTGCACACATGTGTGTGTGTGTGCGTGCGTACTTGCGTGTGTGTGCGAGGGTGTGTGTCTTAGTGGTCACATTCCTGATTTACTTTCAGCCAGTGTTTTACTTTACTGTTAAATGTTTTCAGCTCTGTTTGTGTTTTTAGTTCTGTCGGTGGGTCGTTCCAAAAGCGGGTTCCTATTACTGAAAAACATGACTGGCCGAAAGAAGTTTTGCGCCCCTCTACTGTGCAGTTACCACCCTCTGCTCCCCTTGTGGCCGCGCTGCTTGCCTTTGTTTGTTGTTGCCAGATTATTTGCGCATTTAAAATTTATTTTTAGAAAAGAAAAATTAATAAACCTGTCAAAACTTAATAACTTATATTTTTGTAAAATTAAACAGTGATGTGATGTTATTGGTTTCTGGTCCAATATGTTCAGTGCCTGTTTGAATAATGATGAGACTGGTTTGACGGGTGTCTGGGAGCCTTGGCCCCATACGGTAATACAGTATGATAAGTGGGAGAGCATCATTGCATGAAAGAACAATAAAGCTTCCTTGACCGGGATGTGATGTCTCATCATTCTGAAGCAGTTCAGGTTTGTCCGGACAGTCTTGCACATTTTCTTGTGTTTTTTGAAATTAAGTTGAGAGCCTAAAATAATACCAAAAAATTTAAATTCATCCACTTCCTTTATAGCCTCTTGGCCTATTTTAATTGTGCATTTGGCTTTACCTCTTATAGAGAAACACATTGAGACAGTCCTTTTGATGTCTTGGCACTTTATAATTGCTCCTTGTAACTTGGCACTTAGTCAGAGATGTTGTATACTAACAATGGTTAACCTAGCAATTGAAATGCTTGAAACTTGTTCTGGTGACTTTATTACTGTATTAAGAGAAATTAAATGTTTCACCTTCTTTTGTAAGTCGATTTGGATAAAAGCGCCTGCTAAATGCCCTAAAATGTCAATGTAAATCTCTACCTTTGTCCTCCATTGACATGCTGTTTTTACGCAGCGTAGTACATAACATAATCCTGCATATGGGTGGCATAGCTCAGTGGGTAGAGCGGGTTGTCCACTAACCGGAGGGTTGGCGGTTCAATCCCCACCTCCAACTGTCCGCATGTCGCCGCAATATACTGATTGTAAGTCGCTTTGGATAAAAGCGTCTACTAAATACCCTAAAATGTAAATATAATACTCCATAACAAAAAATAATCCTACGTAAACTTTACATAATCTTACATTACATAATCCACCTCCAGTCACCAACAACAAAACAAAAACACAACCAGTGACATTAGAGAGAATGAGCCCTTTGTCTTCCTCAGTACAGAAAGGCCCATCAGGTAATGAGCTCATAAGTGTGTGATGAGAAGCAGAGTCCGGCGAGGCAGGGCTGTCCTAATGAAGCCACCACATGTCATGACAGCTTCATGCCACAAGATGACAGCACTGATAAAGGCTCCCTTAAACAACACTGGGAGCTGAGGGCACTGCATTACATGTGAAGCCATAGTGAAGCAATAGAAAAGTACATACTGTCGAAATCAACAGATTTAGTCCTCTATGGCAGAATGTGAGGCGTAGCAATGTGAATACAGATGTTACCTTCTTTGAAGGAATGGCACACTGTGTTCACTTTCAATCGGTACTGACACGATGTGAATCTGTTGTGTTTCATATGAAGTATTGTGTTGTTCTACTCTGGTCTTTTTCCTTACTAGGACGCACTGCTCAGGGCCAAACAGCCTGCACTTATTCAACACCTTTCATCCGTCTCAGTGTGTGTGTGTGTCGGGGTGTGTTGGTGGAAGAAAACAGCGCCTTTGTAACACCCCAGGGTAACTGTGATGGAATAATACACAATAAGACACAACCACAGTACCTGCATATTGACTTCAAATCAACTTATTTGATCTTTTGGTCTTATCTCAACCCACAGTACCTCAGCTCACCTCTAGCCCAATGGCATTTATCCCATCCATACTGACTGACCAGGTTTGATGGCTGGCTCTCCCTCAGTATAGCCTGAAGGGAGTTGTAAAGGTTAAACTACTCAATAGCTCAAGAAAAACAACATAGTCAGAGTTACTGGTCCGTAAACCACTTGTTTGTCTTACATTGAACAATAAGAATTTCATTATTCTAACTTTAACCTTTAGCTATCATTGTTTGGTGAGTTGGGGCAGAGTGTTCCCCATCAATCAGTGTGTGTGTGCGTCTGTGTGTGTGTGTGTGTGTGTGTGTGTGTGTGTGTGTGTGTGTGTGTGTGTCTCCAGAAAGTGAAAATAAAGACTGCTGATTCACCACAGTGCCCTGTTATCTACCCAGTAGATAATCACAGTGTTCTTCTACAAGCGAGCCTGGCTTTCTGAAAAAGTTGTTGAATGTCAGACCAATTCCACTGCAGTCGACTAAAAGTAATCTGGTCTAACGTTGGCACAGAGTCACTCAGATCACCTGACATTCAAACGTATGAATTCATCTCTGTATGTGAGCGTATTCTTTAAACTTTACTTCATGATAATTATCAAAGGATATCCCCTTGAGACTAAAGCTCTTGTTTTCACAGGAGTCCGTTTGGAAGCACAAATACACATTACAGACAACAGAACAAAAGCCATCGATACAGCTACACAAGAACACTTTCACACCCTGCAGCTCCTCATGATGCATGGACTAGACTACATCAGTTATAAAGCATCCATTCTTATTCATCTAAGAAGAAGAAGAAGAATTACACCCAACTATATATTAAAACAAACCCAACACCCTCTGCAGCCCTATCCACAGTTTCCACCTGCCTGGAGGAGATAAAGGCGTGGATGACGGCAAATTTCCTGCAACTGAACAGTTCTAAGACAGAAGCCATTCTTGTTGGCACCCCACACCAGATCCGGTCATCCACTATCACCAGCATCACCTTCTCCGGTCACGACATCCACTTTTCACCCTCAGTCACAAATCTTGGTGTCAAAATGGACCCTCACATGACTTTTGAGGCCCACATCAAACATCTGTCCAAAACTTCCTTTTTCCACCTGAGAAACATCTCTAAACTCCGCCCCTCACTCACTCTCCCCGACGCCGAGAAACTTGTCCACGCCTTCATCTCCTCCAGGCTGGACTACTGCAACGCACTCCTCATCGGGATCCCCAGCAAGAACATCCAGCAGCTCCAGTACATTCAAAACTGTGCTGCCAGGTTCCTGATGAGGGTGCGGAAGTACCAGCACATCACACCCATCCTCAAATCCCTCCATTGGCTTCCGGTTCAGTTCAGAATTCAATTCAAGGTTTCCCTTTTATCCCACCAGTGTCTCCATGGCTCT
>JAXIVH010000016.1:5747392-5789892 GCA_036785325.1 Urophycis tenuis | reverse complement strand
CTGGTGGTGGTAGAGGTTGTTTTGCAGGTAATAGTGGTAGTGTTAGTGGTAGGGGTGGTGGTGGTGGTGGTGGTGGTGGTAAGGGTGGCGGTGGTGGTGGAGGGCGGAGCTCAGGTAGAAGATGGAGAATGAGTCTGGATTCTGAGCCCACAAGCGGTTCATGTCCCTGAGGCAGGGAAATGATGGTTTAAAAAACTGCATTAGTCTTCTGTTCTCTAAAGCCTGAAGCTGCTCCCCCAGCTGAACATGCCTGATTGTTTATTTTTCAGCGTGTATATTTTCTGCATGTCATGTTTGTGAGTGTGATTGGTGCGTAAGGCGGGCCTGTCGACTCATCACATCCGTCATGTTCCTCCTGAGAACCCAGGTCACTGCTGACTCCACTCCATCTGTCCCCCTCGTTTGGCCCCACTAATCCATTTCCTCCCTTATCAGTTCCACCCCACACATCCACCGCATCACTCGGCAGGGTGAAGGGCTCCTAATGAATGCATAGGACTTTTTTTTTTTTTTGCATCTTCATCATTTCGTGTTTCCACGCTGCAGTTTTGACCGAGTATGGCTTTTGTCATTTCCTGCGCTGTTGTTAGTTTTTTTGTCCTCAATTGTTCCGGGCCAGTGAGAAGAGGTTCTGCATCAGGGAACACATATGCTGTGGGTTCCAGCCCTCACTGCCAATATATCTAATTTTCCCTCTGCACAGGATGTTCCTCAAACAATTGCATCCGTGTTTCCCTTGACACTGTCCTCTGTGAGGGTGTGATTCATTCATAGCGGACACAAGAGCAATTTGATCTGGGCAAAGAAATTGACAACCAACCACGCAAAATGAATTTAATACGGTTTGGGCCTCTGTTGAGGTTATAATGAAATGTAATGGGGGAGGGCGCTTTGTGTGGCCTCCCTAAAACATGGAAAAACCACATGAAGGGCATCAGACGCACAGCAAGCACAACACACACACACACACACACACACACACACACACACACACACACAAACACACACACACACACACACACACACACAAACACAAACACACACACACAAACACACACACACACACCAGATCAATTCAGCGGGTTTATTGAAGTGGAAACCTGACTACCCTGGCCAAGAATGCAGGGTAATCTTACCACTGTCTTAATAACATCTTCTTTCATGATTTCGTATCAGAAATATTTGATATATATATATATATATATATATATATTAGGGGTGGGACGGTTCACAAAATCCTCGGTTTGTTTCACGGTTTTGTGGTCATGGTTTTCGGTTCGGATTGGTATTTTTTGTCATATGTTGATTGACTTTTGTCAACAACTTTCTCACCGCCGTCATCGTAGGTCACTCTAAATGCAAAGTAGGGTTAGGGTTAGCAGACCTAGGCAATCCTTAAAATAATTTCTGTTGGCCGTAACCCGACCGACCCTGTCAATTTAGAACCGACCCAAATGTTTTTTTTTTTTTTTCTTTTAGTCCGACCGATTGCCGGTTGTTTCAACTTGCGTTAAGACTGACCTTTTTTTGTTTACTCTTCAAACAACTAATGCAAATACAATAAAACCCTTTTAATTATATTTTAGTAAGTATCGCGAATATAAATTGCCTACATACACATGTAGGCTACATTCTTTCTTTTATATTCGCTTAATTTCATCAATGGTTTGCGCTTGTCTGTTATGATGGCTGCGGCTGCAGTAAAGAAAATGTTCAAAGTTATACGGGTTCAGGCACCGTAGCAATACATATACATATAAAAAATTAAAATATCTCGACACCGCTATAACGTGACACGAAGTTCTGGAAGAACTGTGCCCAGATGTTTACCCTTCCCTTCTCCCCTCAAGTCTTACAGTGACATGTTGACTGATGTCAAGGAGACCACTAAACTTTTATGGGTTGGAGACCCAGTCAGTGACGTCACGATATGCAAATTTGTTTAAATTCATAACGACGTATTCACCATACTGAGAATTTTGAAAAACAAAATATATAGACCTACCTACTGACCCTTTTATTTTATTTTTTGGTTGTTGCTGCAAACAGAAATATTTTTAAAGATGGCCCTATAAAGTGCTGCTGGCGCATCTTCTAACAAGCTAGCAACTTCTGGCTCTTTCCCACTTGCCATACCCACACAGTTCTCCACAACAACTGACCCAACACTCTATTTCTATCTGCTACAACCGGCTACACTGCTTCACTTCTTCTTCTTGTGTACTACTGGTGGTTGGCTTTAGGCGCACTACCGCCACCTTCTGCTCTGGAATGTACATGCTTCGCCTCTGAGAAAAAGGAGCAGCGTATGAACCGAACGCAACACACGCAAATCGAACCGAGACAGTCGAACCAAACGGTTCGGATGGTTTTCATAAACTGTCCGATCCCTAATACATATACATATATATGTTTAATATTTAATATAAACATATTGCTGTTTAATATTTAATATTTAGATGAATAATGTGGAGCGCTGCACTTTGTAACCTCAATAAACTTGGTGACAAGAAATGTTTATCTCTTTTTTGGCCAAGTGCAACTGGAAGACTGTCACACAATGTTCTCAATGTAATGCCAACTAATTTAACAGTCACACACGCACGCAGGCACGCACATGCGCACACACACCCACAAACACACACACACACACACAGTGTGTCATGATGGCCATGTAAGATTAGAGGCTCTCGATTCAATCTCCCTGGTGAAGAAATCCTCCAGAACTACCGTTCAGCAGCCGTTCACAGACTCAGTATCTCTCTCTCTCTTTCCTGTTCCCTCTCTCTGAGAACCCAGTGCTCAGCACTGACTCAACCTGCTCAACATTCCCCCTCAAAGCAGGTTCACCGCTGCACACACCCAGAGAACAGACACATGTGTCTGTTCTCATTACCATGAGCCCTCCGCAGTTAACCCTCATCAGCGAGTGTGTGTGTGTGTGTGTGTGTGCGTGAGTGAGCATGTGTGTGTGCTCACTGGCACCTGTGAGCGTGCCCCTGCTGTCAACGTCCATTTGCAGATTAGACTTGGTGTTAATGGGGAATTGCACAGTTCCATTACAGTATAATCACATGTGGGTAGTACCTGTCATTTAGGCAATACTGTCTGGCTACCTGCTGTGGTATATAGTAGCGAATACTAATACAATATATACATACACTGAATATGTATGTATGTATGTGTGTGTGTGTGTGTGTGTGTGTGTGGCGTGTGGGGGGGGGGGAGTGTCTGAAGCTGTGTGTGCCTCTGTGCATGTGTTAGTGTGTCTGTATATGTATGTATGCACCTATGTATGAGGATGGATACCCGATTTGAAATTCACCCGCGCGTTAACCCGCGCATGTTGCACTCATCTATTTGTTGACATCTCCAAATGCCTTGCAGTTGCTTAATAAAGGCGGGGCTTTCATAAACAGACATACATGTGTCATTAGCATGAAAAAAGCTTGATGCCTATCGGGCTCGGGTCGGGTTCGGTTACTGTTCCGTCGGACGCGGGCCGGGCTCAGACAGAAATTTCTGGCCCGATCCGCACTCTGCACTATACTACGTATACCTGCATGTGTCTTAGTGTGTGTGTGTGTGCATGTGTGTGTGTGTGTGTGCAACGCGTGTATGTAACGTGTGTGAGTGTAGCGTGTGCATACCTTGCTGCAGGGCATGACCCAGTAGGCGACCGCCAGGAAGGGCAGACCCACGGTGACCCCCAGCACAGTCCAACACTTGACCCCCATGGACTGCTGCCTCAGCCCAGACAGGTTCTCATACCAGATGGTGAGCAGCTGCTGCTGGCAGTTGGGATGAGCGACAAACTAGCGAGAGGGAGAGAGAAGATCATACGATCACAGGTTAAGATGGTGACCATCAGGCACCGGCTACTGTGCCTGGAGGCTCACCTGCAGTTCGATTGGCCCTCCAATGCCTGTTGTGAGACGCTACAGAAAAGGCTTTTACTGTGAAGTGCTTTCGAGTGGCCGTCGTGGTTAGAAATACGGCGATGTGAAAACTGGCCTTGTTCCCATTGACAACACTTCGGGGGCATTCATTGAGATGGATCCCCCAAGTTGCCAAGGTGGACTCAAAGTCCCACGGACTTGGCAGATGCGCTGCCCTCAGCGTGTCTGAACGTGTCACCTTTCGGCACTCGTTTTTAAGCCCAACACCCGGAGCCCCGGGCCGCTCGGCTGCCCCATGCATCACTGCAGGCTGGTTCTCCTGGTTCTCCTCCTCCCTCTGGGGTTCTGAGAGGAGAACTCTGCTGGTACGTCCGGCCACTGCGACACCACCACCACAGAGGCTCCAGGTGGGGAAAGGGAATCCTATAAACAAGGCTGACCCCAGGTGACGTTCCCCATGGCTGGAATCCCAGCGACATCATTTGTGGAATCAGTAGGACTTAATAAGGGGAAAGTCTCCAGTGTCTCAGCCCTGAATAGAGTCATGTCGGCGTGGCCTCAGCTCTCAGTCGACCGGGTCGCGGTCGAAACCGAGAACATGGACGGAGAAGATGGATTTTCCCAGCGAGGCCGGGGGCAGGGTGTGAGGAGACATACAAGGAACAATCAATGTGGACCTCAGCAGGCAAGGCAATCAACCTCACTGTGTGTGTGTGTATGTGTGAGAGCATGTGTGTGTGTGTGTGTGTGTGTGTGTGTGTGTGTGTGTGTGTGTGTGTGCGTGTGTGTGTGTGTGTGTGTGTGTGTGTGTGCGTGCGTGTGAGCGTGTGCGTGTGTCTGTGCGTGTGAGCGTGTGTCTGTGTATGTGTGTGTGGTAATCAGTGCACGGGTGTGCATTCATAGTGCCGTAAGGTTGTTTTCACTTAAATCCCGTATTTTCCTTTTTAACCAATGTAGCGAGACAAAACAAAACACGTCCGTTCTCATCGACCCTCCCAGTCCAGCCACTCAGACAGCAGGGGGTCAGCACACACACACCCACACACACACACACACACACACACCCACACACACACACACACACACACACACACACACACACTCCAGATGAAAACACTCCACACAGACCCATGCATGGTCGTCCTCCTCCTGTAAGATGAACACGCCTATGACCTTGTTCTGCCGGCTGACTCTCAATACATCCCCATGGCCACCATACACACTTACGCATGCACGCACGCACGCGCACCTACACACACACACACACACACACACACACTCATTTGGATGAGTGCAACAGAGCATACATGCACGCATGTACACGCTCACACAAAATGGTTAAAAAAAAAAAAAGGTTTCTATGGTAACATCCCCTGCATACACACACATACACAGACAAACACACACACACACACACTACCCTTTACCTCTACGTAATTAGCTTTTGGTGAATCCACTCCCCTGTTAGAGCTTAGAGACACTGCCTGGCCAATGTATATCAACATCTATCCCTGTGTGTGTGAGTGTGCGTGCGTGCGTGTGTGTGGGTGTGTGTGCACACATTGATTCGTGTGTGTGTGTGTGGGCATGCGTGGGAGGGAATTCGTTTGACATCAATTGAGAACAACTCTCCTTGGCAGGGATTACCTGTCAGACACAGAGGCTAGAGGGCTACGATCAAAGGCATGAAAGGGCCACACACACACACCTCGAGGAGATTGTTCCCCTGTTGTGTTGGTTTATCGGTAAATGAAGGCAGTATTGATCACGATACGTCCATTAGGTATTGAGGTTAGGCCACTCATGTCATCTAAATCACCAAATTGATTCTATTGACTGATTTTGTGTGGGTCACCATTTCGTTAATGTCCACACAGAGCAGCCACATCTCCCAAATGGGGTGGAATCCATTCAAAGGCCTGGTGGACGTCACAGTACCTTCGATACTTTTGCATAACCCAATCAATATAATTACCAGGAATAATGACGTGCATGGTGGAAAATCCCATAACAACCATAAATAAGATCTCCGCTCCATTAGATTACGCGACAGACATCGGCATAAATACACCGACACACGGAGCCGACTGCTTGGCGTGTTGTTGACGCATCGATCCGACCGCGGCGCCGCCTGCGGACCTCGCCAGCCCGTGGCCGCTGGAGGCGGCGTGGCGGAACGTCAGGCGTTACCTTCTTGACCTCGTACTTGATGGCCAGCGTGACGCGGCTGAGGCAGGGCCGGTTGTAGGCGCTGGGCGGGCACTGGTCCACGTCGCCGTTCAGGATGGCCTCCACCTCCTCCGTGTTGCGACACAGGTCCAGCACGCCCACCACAAAGTCCTTGCACTGCATGGACAGCTTCCTGTAGTCGTTCTGCACGGCGGAGGGACAGAGGGGCGTACAGGGGTGGTGGGGGAGAGGTGGGGAGGAGGAGGAGGGAGTCGAGGGGGGGGAGGGGAGATTCACGAGAGGGGATTAACACAGAGAATCAATGAAGGCGGGGCTCACGATTCACGAGCCGTCGCAAAGTCAAACATTGTGGAATGTTGTGAAACAGAATGAAGACAATTTAGTCGTGAAGGTAAACAGGTTAAAGATTTCCCAGTATCTTGTTGGTGGATAGTCTTTAGATAGATAGATTTTTCTCCAAACAGAATCTACACTGTGATCTAGATTGTGTGTGTCATTTTGAAGACATGATGGACAAGATGGTATCAAGTTAAATTGAAAGTGCAACGCTGCCTCTCTCCAATTCTCTCATATCACCAACATTGTGTCAGCGCCATTCATCCGTCTCACCCCAATATTCCCTCTATCAAATCCTTCACGTTCCACCCCCCGCCTCCCTTTCTCCCCCGTTCTCCTGGTCGACCCCCTCTTTGGGTTCTCCGCGGCATGCTGAGAAGACCCTGAGGAGAGCGTGAAGGAGCGCGTGGTCTTCATGAAGCATTCCCAGCCCATCTGTGTCCAAACACGCCGCAGTTACTGAGCCCATGTTGACAGAACACACGGCGCCCCGAGGTGCTGCTGAGCTGTTCATAGCAAGGAGTACCTCTAGAATTCTTCCCTTTGTCTGGACTCCTATCAATGGAAGAGATCCTCTCTCTCTCTCTCTCTCTCTCTCTCTCGCTCTCTCTCTCTCTTGCGGTCTCTCTCTCTCTCTCTCTCTCTCTCTCTCTCTCTCTCTCAGGAAGCTTAGAGTGCCTCCAGGAACACAGGCTTATAATAACCTGCTGTTGTTAAACGAACACAAAGCCAGCAGCCGGCCCAGGTTTCGTTTATTTCATCTCCGCACACCTGAGGACGCTATTTGCATTCCTTCAAACGAAGCATTCCACCGACGTTGGCGCGAGGAGCGTCCTGTTGTGCGGTGACTCCAGTGGTCCTCTCAGGAGCGGCTGAGTGTCGTAATGAGCTTCGCTCCAGGCAGGAACACAGGCTAGCATCCCGGGGGGCATTCCGCCGCACAAACACTGGCGCATGCCAAGGAGCTAATTGGAAGCCGTTCCTTATGGATCCGCGAGGCCCAACGAGAGGGGGGCCGCCTGAGGCACTCAGAGGGACGAGGTGGGCGTCCGTGGGGCTCGTCTGCCAATAGAATAACGAGTCCTGTCGCCTACAGCCCGTGTTTGAGGAGTATTGTGGAGCCCTCCGGGAAATGGGGAAACGCACTGACCATTTGGTACAGCCACCTGGAGGTGAACACACACAAGCCTCCTCTGAGTGCGTGGAAAGGCACCTTCAGGGCACCAGAGAGCGAGATGAGGGTTTTTAATCAATGACATCTGTTTTGGAAGAAATACGCATGCATGGTAATGAATCACACAAACACACATTCCGCTGGTACGGTCATATCTTACATTATGCAGTGAACTACGCTATCATCATTCATGGCAATAATTAAAGTTGAGCCTCATGTTTTATCTTCGCCAGCTTTTAAATGTTCTCATGTTTTTCCCCTCTGGTCAAACGGGTTCTCATTCAGATACAGATATGAGTTTATCAGAGGCTGTGTTTGTGTGTGTGTGTGTGTGTGTGTGTGTATGTGTGTGTGTGCGTGCATTTGACATACATGTGTGACTGTGCACATGTGTGTGTGTGTATGTGTGTTTGTGCGTGTGTGTGTATGTGTGTGTGTGCGTGTGTGTGTATGTGTGTGTGTGCGTGTGTGCATGTGTGTGTGTGCGTGTGTGTGTATGTGTGTGTGTGCGTGTGTGCATGTGTGTGTGTGTGCGAAATAAAGAGAGAGGCAGAGAGAGAGAGAGAGAGAGAGAGAGAGAGAGAGAGAGAGAAGAGACAAACATAAGCAGGATGTAGGTTAATGTAATATATTAAACTATGAGGTCTTGTTGTTAATTATTAGGTATTTTGATTGAGTAATTATTATTTTGAACATACTGTATGTGTGTGTGTGTGTGTGTGTGTGTGTGTGTGTGTGTGTGTGTGTGTGTGTGTGTGTGTCTGTTTGTGTGTGTGTGTGTGTGTGTGTGTGTGTGTGTGTGTGTGTGTGTGTGTGTGTGTGTGTGTGGGTGTGTGTGGGTGTGTGTGTGTGTTTGTGTCTGTGTGTGTATGTGCGAGGCCAATGTGTTACTTTTCACAATGCATTTTGAGTGATGAAGGGCACATTGGCGATCTCATCCAGGCACACAGCGAACAAAGGAAATCATTCATTAAAGTGCACCATGCGTTCACACTAAACACGCTCTTCAGTGAAACTCATTCCCCTCTAAATAAAGTGGGCTCAACAAGTAATTTAACGTTATCAATATGCAAAGTTCTAAACCAATGGAATACAGGATGCCCACTGGCTCAACAATGCAGAGTTTAAAATGTGTGGGAACTACCAATGTCTTTGCTCACAGATACAGAGTAGTGCACTGGGTATGGTATCCCAAGCTAAGTATGGTGTCCCAAAACACCTATGAGTTTAAAACATAGTATAGTATAAGCGAGCAACAGAGGTCATAATCATACATTGACAGGTTCCCGCAACACAGTGGGCTCCTGAGGTGAACCACTGTCATCAGTCAGAAAACACAACATGATGGATCGACATACAGACGAAGAGAGAGAGAGAGAGAGAGAGAGAGAGAGAGAGAGACAGAGAGAGAGAGAGAGGAGAGAGACACACGTACAGAAAGTGATGGAGTGTGTGCATATGTGTGCATTGATGCGTGTGTACGAGTGTGCATGCATGTCCATGTATGTGTGTGCGCCTGAGTGAGTGCAAGAGAGAGAGACAGAGGGAGAGAGAGAGAGAGACAAAGAAAGAGAGAGACAGAGCCTGAGAGACAGAGCCAGAGAGACACAGAGAGAGGGAGACAGAGAGACAGAGGGAGAGAGAGAGAGAGACAAGAGAGAGAGAGAGAGAGAGAGAGAGAGAGAGAGAGAGAGAGAGAGAGAGAGAGAGAGAGCCTGAGAGACAGAGCCAGAGAGACAGAGAGAGGTAGAGGGTGGTAGAGGGTGGTGAGTTTAATCATAAATGTCCTGTGGACAGTCAGGGGGAGGTCATTTTCACCGGAGAATATGGTGATGCAGAAACACAGGGACGGAGTGAGAGAGAGGGACATTTTCTTCTCCTATCTCCATAATTAATTCCAACGCGGGGCACTTTTTGCAGTTGAATTTGGAGCATATAAAAAAAACTGCTTATTGTCTCAGTAGAATACTCACTCCATTT
The DNA here is from genome assembly GCA_036785325.1 of Urophycis tenuis. Lineage (NCBI taxonomy): Eukaryota > Metazoa > Chordata > Actinopteri > Gadiformes > Phycidae > Urophycis > Urophycis tenuis. The sequence continues at coordinate 5,780,313 of JAXIVH010000016.1, read as the reverse complement.
TCACTTCCAGTTCCCACCAAAAATAAAGTGTTTACCAGCCTCATTCTGATGAGGTGGAAGACACCAGACACAAAGTTTACTTTGCTAACCAACAGCCACGCCTCGGTGCACCATGGGAAATATATTCTGGATGATCGTACGATGGGTCAATCTAGGTCAATTTGGGGAAAAGTGTGGATGTGTGCCTTTTAGTGTGTGGTTGCGTGCCTTTTAGTGTGTGGTTGCGTGTGTGTGTGGGTGGGTTTGTGTGGGGGGATGAACAGTTTACAGAACAAAATTCAAGAGATACACAGATGAGAGCGAGACAACAGGGGACCAGGAGACCCCGGACCTCACCTTAAACTCCGTCTCTATGTTGGCCAGCCGGGCCAGCTCGCTGCTGAGCTCCAGGGCGGTGAGCACGGGGTCCTCGCTGCTCAGTGACAGGTAGGCGGCGCTGGCCAGCCCCTTGTAGGCGTTCATGCGGGAGCGCGAGTGGCAGAAGGCGTCCACCCGCTGCTTCTCCTCGCACTCGCCGCACTTGCAGAAGTAGTCGTGGGGGCGCTCGATGCGGGCGCCGCGGGTCAGCAGGATGTGGACGATCTCGTACTCCTGGCAGTGCGCCGCCAGGATGACCGGCGTGACGTCGTGCGAGAAGCGCGTGCCGTCCTCGTCGTAGGCGTAGAAGGCGTCGTCGCGCGCGTCCTGCTCCAGCGGGCCGGAGGCCGGCCGCAGCCCGCCGCCGAAGGCCGTGTGCGCCAGGATGGCCTCCACGATGCGCACGTAGCCCTTGGAGATGGCCAGCAGTAGGCCGTCGCCGATGCGCGCCAGGCCCTCCTTCTTCAGCAGCAGCTCCGTCACCTCCAGGTGCTCGTTGCCCACGGCCAGCTGCAGGGCGTTCTGGCCCATGTAGTCCACGCAGTTGTAGTTGAGCGTCTTGGACTCGTCCAGCATCTTGCGCACCACGGGGATGTTGCCGTACTCGGCGGCGTCCAGGAAGCGCTCCTCCTCCGCCGTCAGCGCCGAGCCGCGCTCGTTGAACATGTAGGCGGGGCCTCGCACCGCCTGGCGACGCCCCTTGTCCCTCAGCGTGGTGCGGCGGCGGTGCATGACGTCCACCCTGCAGACGGACAGCGTGCCACAGGAGAGGCACAGGACACAGATGGAGGATGACAGTAATTGATAGGGTTAGTCCGGGGCAGGCAGACAAAGCGAGAGCGAGAGAGAGAGAGATGATGATGATGGATGCTGAGTGGAAGGACGAGTGAGGGAGGCCGACGTGAGGACGGCGAGGGGAATGGGTACAGATGAGCAAAGGACATGGAGACAGAAAGAGAGAGAGAGAGAGAGAGAGAGAGAGAGAGAGAGAGAGAGAGAGAGAGCGAGAGAGAGGGAGGGGCAAGATAAAGGTTAGCATGTGACCATGTTGTCATGTAGCAAACCACGTCAACGGCCTCCCCTCCCTGCTCCCCACATCACCTCGCTGTCCTATGCAGAGTTATCCATCCATCCCCGCCAGATCAATGGCAGCACGCGGGTCAAGCACAGCTCTCAACATCTCTCCCCCTCGGTCTCATAACTATTTGTATCAACATGGACATGCACGCTTGGTTTGCCCTCTAGCTTCTCCCGGGAGGGCACTCTTTGGGATGAATTCCAAGACCTCTGGCCAGAACACCCAGACATATCATTTTAAGTGTTATAATTGGTTGTGTGCCCTTGCATTTAAATCAGGACACCAAAATCAATACATTTTTTTGTAGTGTATGCTAGGCTATGGTTAGGTATTAGGTTACAGACAGTTGGGTTTATATAGAAAGACATCAGGCTTAATGGGAAGGTCCAGGCTGTAACGATTTCACATCCATAAAGAGAGGGCTATCCCACTGAAGCCTCTACTAACCCTTGGTGTCCATGGATACTGGCACCAAACAGCAGAACACACATTCACCACGCCTCAGCCCCTTAAATTGAGTCTTCTGCTGTTCCATAGTAAGGTGGGAGGGGAACCTTGTTCAAGAGGCTGAAGGCAGAGGGAGGATAGATTTCCCTCTGTCTTCAGAGGGAAATCATCATTGTCATCAATGTTAGGCAGGCAACATTAAACGCTGGGAGGGCGTGTCAGTATGGCAGCGTGGCTGAATTAACGAAAACAAATTGCGAGTTAAAGAGGAACTATGCCACATTTTTTTTTTTTAGCTTTTTTGACCTTAACATTGCTGGTTAAGAGTCACTGTGATGGTTCTCTAACACTTTATGGGTCGATCGGTGGGTGTTACGACCTTGCTTAGCACTTCTGGGCTGAAAAAGTGAAAATGCAAGTCTGTGCCCCCGGTCAGATGGCAAACTCTCACAGAAGTCTCGGGTCTCGCAAAGTAACAACCTGCTTTACAGCACTAAAGGGTAAAGGGGGCATTTAGCAGACGCTTTCGTCCAAAGCGACTTACAATCAGTACATTTGTGAGGGTTCAACACATGGACAGTTGGAGGAGGGGAATCAGGGGGGTGGACCCGCTCTGTCCACCCGCTCCATCCACTGAGCTACTGCCGCCCTACACGTCTACAAACACGAAACCGGCTAGATATAAACACAAGCGGCGAGGGGATTGTTCATATTCATTGTGGATCAGCCGACTAAAAAGAGACACAGGAACCCATCCATCAGAGGAACAGAAGAAGCGAAAAAGGGCGTGTGACAAACAGAGAGGCCAGACACGAATAAACATCGGGAGAGCTTTTCAGAAATTGCGTGAATTGAGAGATCAAAATGAGGACGCCGACTTGGCCGTGTTGCTGTTGAAATTGTAAGTACCCTTGGGTGAACTCAGTATGGTGGCTTTCTTGAGGTTGATTGTCTCTGCCCTGTATGTTTCTAGCTTGCGTTCTTGATGGTGTCGGGGGGTGTTAGTGTAGCAGCTACTCACTACCAAAGATGTTTGTTTCCATGGTTGTTTTGCTGTTCGTCTGTCTCGTCCCCCAGGTACAGGCTAAATCCCCGCATCCAGGTTGTTGTTGTTTATTTAGATCACTGGATCGCCCTTTGAATGCCTCAGATTTTGCTAAGAGTGTCGCCTATATCATGCGATATGTTCGGCTGACCATATAATTCAGGACCCTGCACGAGAGCTGCTGGTTAGCATATTCACAATCTTTTGTCATGCTGACCGATATAGTTTGTTGCCTGTATGTTTTCATGTGATATTACTTTTGTGCAGATGATGTGGGTCGGTGTGCTACACCACGTTCGAAATGAACATTTTTGGACCATCGGTTGTTGCGAGCATGAGCCTCTGGAGGAACACAGCGATGATAAGCCCTGGATCATGCAAGCTAATTAAAAAACAATTATACAAGGGCAGAATTGAGTCCCTTGTATGGATACAGTCATTTTATTCACAATGTGTGATGCATTGTGATTACAAGTTCAGCATCTCACAAGGCACTGACTGCAGCCGTGCTGGACAAGAGGGGGTTGAACCAGGTGAAGACGTTTCTAAACTTCAGGTGAGCATCTACATTTGTAATGGTACGAGCCGTAATTTTTGGATGCACTTCCTAAACAAAAGTCACATTGATTTCACTAAGCAAATAGGTAAGGGTTTGGTGCAGTTGGTCAGGTCTAGGTTCAGCAACATCATGTGCTCAAATAATGAGGTGACTGCATGACTATAGTGAGTGACCAGGTTGTTCCATCAATGGATATTTTCTTCCAAGATGACAATGCTTGGATTCTTTGTGCTCACATTGTGAAAAAATGGTTGAACATGAGACATAATTTGATGAGACAATTTGCACACATGAATTGACCACAGAGTCCTGACCTAAACCCCATTGAGAATCTTAGGGATGTGTTAAACAGTGGTTTGACTCTTCCATCATCAATACAAGATTGTATTGATGATGGAGTGAGGAGTGAAGAGTCAGATCACTCTCCAGCACATCCCAAAGATTCTCAATAATAATCCATTGACTGAATAACCTTGTCATTCAATATGTTCTGGTAGTCAGCTGACCTTATTCTTTGAACACGTAATGTTGCTGAACCTAGACCTGACCAACTGCAGCACCCCCTATTTTCTTAGTGAAATCCTTTTTGTATTCAATCATTTCTGTTTAGTCTTCTAACAGCAGGGTTATTCTCATTGGCTCCTTCCCATCCGAACACACAGGACCTCATCAGAACCTAGAAAGTTTTCAAGTTTTGCAAAGCGCATGTCGTATACACCATTTGTGTACAAAACACGGACCCTGCTTGCTGCAATAGATTACAACAAGCATAACCAATGCCAGCCAGCACGTAATTGTGAAGGACACAAGATGTAAGTTGTTACATTTTTACTGGTGTAAAGAGAACACCTTATTTTTGTTATAAGCGTTGGGGACATTATCAATGCTAATGGCTCGTCCTCTGTCACCACTTACAAATGCTCATACAACAAAAGTACAGTAAAGGAGAAAAAAACTGTACCCATACAACTCCGACATCCCCCTCCCAAAAAAAATGCGAGCAGAAATGGCCAAAGTTGCATAGTGGACCTTTCAAGTCACGTCTGGTTTGTTGTACGTTTTACGAACAAACATAACACTCTATTCGCCACGTACATGATATAACTGAGGTAGCTTAAAAATCTTGCTAGCCGCAATGCTAACCTTTTCAGATGCAAACGCAATGATGCACGCATTTGTCGACACGATTCTAAAAAACAAACGTTGTGTTTTAGGGGAGGGGCTTGTCACGCAGGATTGCGTCGGAGCAGACAGCGGAGAAAGCTTTCTGATGGTACATCATCCCAGAATGTACAAATGTAGCAGGAAAACCTGGGCTGATGTGGATTTTGGTGCCAGGGACCTTCACTGTAAAGGAAACACTATGCAGAAAAGAGCCTGAGAATAAAGGTTGTGTGAAACAACACAGAAGGACTCTTCTTTAATCTACCCACACAATTAATTTTAATTACATGACAATCGTCCCGGAGCCTGGCAGCCCATTCATGGGGACCGCCAGTGACAGGACATGACATCACTTCGACGAGACATAATCCGCCAAACCACAGCAAGTAAATTGATTTACTTCTATAGTCCTTTTCCCTGGGCGGACTCGCAGCCTGCCCAGTTTAATTAGCATAATTATCTAAGGCTTTAAGCATAGTTTAAGCATAACACACACACACACACACACACATCCAATATGTATGCTTCAACATACATTGCGCATCTGATAGTATTAATGGACCAAAACCCATTATGTACAAACCCTTTTGTCTGTATTAATAATATTCTGCGTATACTATAATGTGATAAGTCACATAATCCTGTGCATGCAGAAAGCCAGTCCTCAGTTCAAATGAGAATGCATTTGCATGCACAGCAGCTGCAAGCGGAGACTGCCTCCCACATGCAGTGATGCGTGGCTGGACTGACTGCTCATCTGGGCCATCTTCTAGGCTCGTAATGAAACCTTTTTGTTTCATCTTCTCCACTCAACTCTCCATTTATCTCTCTCTCTCCGTCTCTGTCTCTCTCTCTTCCCGGGGTCTGTTCCGAAATAGAATTTAGTATCATTATTACTGTGAGCGGTCCGACGGTTTGGGCAATCAGACCGCTGTGAGGAAGGAGCCTGATTGACAGCCAGCCAAGGGAGAACCGCTTTAAAAATGAGACGGTTATGGCTAACCTGTAGGCTTCCCCGAGCCCAATAAGCTCCTCAATGATATGAACTCACTGTAGCCACCACCAATTCCACCGATCAGGGATAAGATAGGAGTCACATGACCATTTCAGTATTTACCCACTTCCCCCCCGATCATCGATGGTAATTATCTAGGCTGGAAACCGATCCATGCAGATTTTATCGAGAAAAAACTGATTTTGATGTAAGAAAGTAATTTTTTGGACCAAGACTATATTTTGTCTAGTACTTATAATATTGCAGATACAACCATGTGACTTTTATTAGATGAAATTATACATGACACATGACATTGTTCTTTTATTTCAATAAAGCACATCACATGGTGTGGCCTCTGTTTTTGCTTATTTTGTGTAATTATTACAACCTACCCCAGCATGTGTTACAACCCACCCCGGTAGTGGGGTAGGTTGTAACAAAGGAACAACATGTATTTGACATCACCTCATGAGGTCTGTGATATTCTTGCAGAGGTTTGAATTGGTGCCATTTGTAGTAAACAAATGTGGGTATTTTGTATTAAAGTTTGAGAGCTTTAGCTCAAAAATTCAATGACTTACAGGTGCTGAAGCAAAAAGTGTTACAGCCATACCCGGTCTCCCCTACATTGCTTTAGATGAAAGTGTCTGCCAAGTAGGTTTAGCAAATTAACTGTTAAATAATAGTTGGATAGTGTACATTTTTTTAGACCCCTTAAAATGTCTTTGAATAATTGATAACTGGTGCTTAAGTTGGACATTCCTTTGGCCCGGCAGTTCTCAAAGTGTTTCAGCGCCTTCTGCGTCCGTCCACTTCAGTCTGGATGGAACTGTTTGCAGCGTGAAGAACGGTGGGGCTGCTGGAGTGTGAGCAAGCTAGTGACCCATAGGAGGAGGTGGCAGGGTGTGACAGAAGTTGAGATTCTCTTCACTTTATGCAAAAGCCCGTGGGATTTGCAGAGCGGCCAGCCATTGGATTTGTACCGAGGAGATTGGCTCTGTTCCGACGGACTCAGGATAAATTTCATTTCCTGCTTCTGTGCACTTAGATCAAACATCTAGCGGGGAAGGGTCCATGGGAACACCATCATGTTCCATCAGGGGGTGAAACATGGAAAGCTTTAATAGGAGGAAGTTTCACCCGAGTTAAAACCCATGCTGGGATTTCTTTTTACATTTGCCGATTTAATTGAAAACAACCACGACTGTTAAAAATGACAAGACATTTATTTGAAAAACGATATCCATAAAAATGCTTCTATGAAATCCTATCAATATTAAATTGCACACATGAAATATTAAGTGAAATATTGTTTGGTGTGTGGATCTGATAAGGTTCTTGGTGGAAGTGGTGTTCATGGAGGACATGGTCAGTGGTGATGTGATGGGTGCTGCTGGAATCTGCGAGCCTTCAGGGAGACGAAGAGTGCATGGTGGAGCTGATATCACTCAGATTCGCTTGAGTGTGATGAGACACACCAAGCAGAGTGCGGCAAATTCCAGAACGAGAGAGCGAAAAGTAGCGTGGAGAGATTAAAAGGGGAACAGTCATCGTGTATCACCCAGCCTCTCTTTCTCTCTATCCCTCTCCCCCTCTCCCTCTCTCTCTCCACCCCCTTCCCGTGGGGCTGTGTGTGTCCCTTAATGTGTGAGCTGCTCTGCTAATCGGCTCAAGTTGCTAGCCATACAGCTGTGACAGCAAGTGGACCTGATAACACCTATAGGACCCTTCTCTCTCTCCCTCACTCTCACCTTCTCTCTCTCTCTCTCTCTCTCTCTCTCTCTCTCTCCCTCTCTCTCTCTCTCTCCCTCTCTCTCCCTCTCTCTCCCTCTCTCTCTCTCTCTCTCTCTCTCTCACCTTCTCTCTCTCACCTTCCCTCCATCTCCATCTCATCTCTCTCTCAAGATTTAAAGGGCTGGATTGGCATGGAAAAGGACATTTACATTGCCAAAGCAATGATACGACAAAATCCAAAACAAATTTAAAATCATCTGAAATACAACATAAGACAAACGTGTAATTACAGTAAACAGTAAGGCTGTAAAATGAGACTGCGTCATGGTCAGACAGGGTTGAATCAACACAACAGTCTTTCCATAAACTATGTTCCAAGATGTTTTCCAACCACATCCTTGATGACCTTCCCGCCACAGTGGAAGTGAGTGATCAATATGGAGGAAGACATCTGCAGAAGTGTTGACAGAGCATCTGGCTGTAAAGTGCAGCTTTGTAAATGAAGTAAAGTGCTTTCACTTGACGGTGAAAGCAATGTTTTCTTCTGAAGATGCCTGTGAAATGTAAATAACACTCACAGCTGCAGCGTCCTCTCAAATTAAATATTCAGTTTTCTGGAGATGCAGCACCTCTGTACCACACCTCCTCTGACGTCAAAGTGGACTTTAAAGGACAACAATGTTCATCGTTCAACAACGTGTTTGTGTCCAACAATGACTCTCCACAAGCAACATATCTGCTGTATCATTTCATAAAAAATTATATATAAGAAAAAAGGTAATTGGCAGCAGATTGCATGAAAGGTGCTCACCAGAGAAAATGATCAAGTCTCTCTCTCTCTCTCTCTCTCTCTTTCTCTCTCTCTCTTTCTCTCCCTCTCTCTCACTAACAAACCACATTGACTGTTTCATCCCCTTTTCAAACACATGATGCATGTAAACATGCATGTGCACAAAGGCCCGGCCCTCGACGCTGAACAACAGAACACATTAGCCCTGCTCAACACACTGTCTACTCAACAACAACAAGGGCTGGGGAGCGCAGCGAGGAACCAGAGGGCCACGCTGTGTCTGGCGGAGCAGACCTGCGGGCCTTTTTATGCTAAACAAGGTGGCAGCATCAAAGGGACGGAGCACAGAAGATGAAAGACGCCACACCGGTGGGGGGGGGTCTGTCTGTCTCTTGTCTGTCTGTCTGTCTGTCTGTCCGTCACACAACCTGCACCACTCCCAGAACGAACGTCCACAGCTGTTCGCCTCCCTTTGTTTTGCTCGTGTTCCACCGCCCTCTCGCTAATCAGTCATTAGCCGGCTCATGTTCTCCTGCACACGCACGGGGGGACGGCCCTCCACCCGTAGCATGTGGCTGTGAGGACGCCGCCCTGACACAGTGCACACGCGTGTAATCCCATTGGGTACTCTGGTCTGCGTTGAAACCAAGGGTGCCCCGCCATACTTCCACTGTCCATTATCTCAGTAGCACATTGCGCAATACCTCACCGAACACGTGTGGGGGGGGGGGAAGTGTGCACGAGTTCTGACGCGTGTACTGACGAGTCCATTGGCGTCTGTTAAAGAGAGAGAGAGAGACAGAGAGAGAGAGAGAGAGAGAGAGAAAGAGTGAGCAGGAAGTGTGGTGGACATTATCGCGCGGCTGTATGGCAGCGCCAGTGTGAGTCACACCCACTTCTAATTTTAATTAGCATGAAACAAAGAAGGTGGTTCCTGCATTGTGCAAGGTTTCAATTAAATAGCATCGCAGCCCGAGCGCAGAGCAGCCGAACGAGAATCACACACACACACCCTTCTACGGAGTACCAGAAAAGGAAATGGAAAAGAGTTTATTATGTAATTACCAGCCCGATATCATCAGTGGGTACAACTCTCCCGTTAAGTTGTAATAATTACCCCAGCTCTGGCCACTCTGAGCAGGCTGGCCAAAATACATCTCTGTCCCCCGGCGCCCAGCTTATTCACAGAGAGTATTTAGTCCAAACCTCAGCAGTTGGTGTCCGATAAGGCTAAGCTCTGGCATGCAGCACCCTACCCATCTCCCTCTCACACCCCTTTGATATCGCTGAGACGATGGCTTGCTGGATGGCTTCCTCGATCGACTCCTGTTTGTGATAATCCTGTACTCGTGCTGGTCAAAGGAGAGGAGAGGCCTCCACCGCCTGGGAGACGAGTACAGACGGTACAGTCTGCTACTTTTGACGGATCACGCGGCTTTGGTCTCAGATGGCGCAGGGTACTTTGTGTCAACCCACTCGTGCTTCCCCAAATCCCGGCGGTCCTCATCTTGTACTTAAACCGGGACTTTACCCATGGGCCCAGCCTCCCGCTGCCTCTCATCTCCGGCTGATGAGTCGATCGTTAATGTGATTTCGAGGCAATTGGGAGAACGGTCTCCAGGCTACGTTGCGGTCTGGTGTGAGGAGGCCCTGCAGACATCCACCAGCCGAGCCATGCTGAGCCTCATACAGTTACAAGTGCTTCATAGACGCCATGATGGCACGGCCTCACCTTCCTCATCCTCCACATCAAGTGGATGAAAGACGTGATGGATGCTCCCAAGAACCCTGCGATTTGACTCGCGTGCTCTGGGCATGCCCCACATGGTCAAGCTTCTGGGATCTTCTCAAGATGACTTCTCTTCATCTTCTCAAATGGTCATCGAGATCCTATGAGTCAAATGTCCCTGCATCCCCTGAGAATGCTGTCTTTAGTAGTCATCCAGAGGAGGACAACATGAAAGCCATTCAAAGTGACGTTAACATGTCCTATGTGCGTTGCCATTTTTTCCTCATGACGGGTGTGTGATGGGACAGGGCTGAGGGGAAGGGGGTTAATTGAAATTCATTGGACCTTGCAACATACATGAACAATATCCAAACACAAACATGAGCAAGCCCCGCACATGACTCGACTCACAAGAACCAGAGGGATGCTCGGTACCAATTCAAGGGCAAGGGGGTGGAAGGAATGGCGTGGACCATCTTAATGCACCTTGGTTTTCCCCCGGTGGACTCGGCCTGGTGGCTCCAGTAACCTTGTTTCCCTGTGTCCTCCAACAGCCCAGGTTTGAGGCTAACGTTGAAGAAGCCAGGGCACTCAAGAGGGCTTTTTGGCAGAACCAAAACAGTGTTAGATGAGGGTGTGTCTTTGAAAGGGAGCTTCAACATATGCACAAATGTAATTATGTTAATTTACTGACTTGTCAAGTGCAATGGTGTGTGACTGTATGGGCCATTAGCAGACCTTGGCAACTTCCAATGTGTCTTACTCTACACTTCATTATCAGTAGGGTGGTGGCGCAAACAAAACACATCATATTGATTAATTTATGCAGATTAATTTATGCAGATGAAGTTCAAACTGCAGGTCTGCTACACGGGCAAAAGCATAGCATCAAGCAAGTGTTTGTGCCAGCATATAAAACCTATTAGTAAAAATTATACAGTGGTAATCTGACAGTCAAGGGGCTCAAGAAGATCTGTCTCAGACAAAAATTGACAGCTGCCCAATTAATGCATCAAGATGGAAAAAAGTCATTCACTGCAGTGAACTGAATATGGAAACAGACGATAACTACTGAAATGGATCATACAAACTATAAGCATATGCAGTTGTAACATTTGAAATGCATTGTTTGCTCTTTTTACCAACTGCGCCGATGTACACCTATTTATGGCATAAAACCTCTGATCAATCAGTTTATTTATCAATCACTTTGACCCTGCTGTTGGGATACCTAGCAGCGTTCACACAACCCACACGTACAACCACTGGGTAAAAACGGATGCCCTCTGATCACAACAACCTTTTAATACACAACCAATAAGCATCCTGACTCCTGACTCCAGCTTTTCAAATGACCCCTCAGCCAGTGGTGGTCGTCTGGTTATCAAGTGACCAGGCAGCGTCACAAAAAGGCAAGGCAGCGTTTTCCAGAAGACCACAGTGACTTCACAGCGACTTCATCCCTTGGTGTTCTTGGCTTTGAAGAACACCAGTTGCTGAGGAACACTGTGCCTCTGGCTGTACTTACTTAAAGGCTGATAAGAGGCATTCAGCCAATGCTGCTGGGCTGTGCTGTTTAGTCAAAGGCCCAACACATTACACCCTAATCCTGTTCTCTCTCTCTCTCTCTCTCTCTCTCTCTGTCTCTCTCTCTCTCTCTCTCTCTCTCTCTCTCTCCTCTCTCTCTCTCTCTCTCTCTCTCTCTCTCTCTCTCTCTCTCTCTCTCTCTCTCTCTCTCTCTCTCTCTCTCTCTCCACATCACTCCATCCCTCCCTGTCTCTCCCCATAAACACACATATATGCAATTATGTGTGTCTGCACATTTTAATTCTCTCTCGCTTGGCACGCGCACACAGTGGTGGAGAATAAATGACTTTTAAGACGCTGTTGCAGACATAGTTAACATGGGCTGCTTATCAATTCAGTAACGAGGAATGCTGACAAACGTGCCTTCATTGAGCTGAGGACGGCGTGCTGAAGTAGTCAATGCGTGGCGTAAATATTGGCTGATAACATGGAGAGCTGCGGTGTAAATGAGTTATTAACAATTGTAGCATTTGTTTGAGCAACTTTCCACTCTGCAATATTGTATCCCACATTGTCGGAGGCTAATCAGGCACACAGATGGCCTGTATGACGTCAATCGCCCATGCATTGACACATGAAATCAAGTTGATAATATAATATGATGCAATGCGTCGTGATTCATAATATCAATCTACAGCACAAAGAGTGTAACACATTCACCAGGTATGTATGGTGAAAGTGGAGCTAATCGATTTAAAAAAAAAAAAAAGAGACCCAACTCACGGTTCTTGGTGTTGCCGGGTCTCTGGGTTCGGGTCGACGTCTACAGCCTGGATGGAGTAGTGGTTCCTGAAGTCTGCGGGGTCCTGGGTCCGAGCGAACCTCTGGCCGCGGTGGTGCAGGTGACCGCTGTTCGCCTCGGGGTCTCCCCTCCGGCCGGGGAACGGGGCCACATCTCGCGCGCCGTCCTCCACGGCGAGCCGTCGAGCATCCTGTCGCGCGCGGGAAAACGACTCGGAGTCCCCCGAGCGGCGGTGCTGGAACTTTGGCGGGGTGGCGGTCGGCGCGGGCTCCCCGGGCACGGGGGACACGCGGACGGTTTCCTGCGACGTCAGGTAGGACGCATCGGGGTCACAGAGCAGCGGGGAGGTGGAGGAGAAGAGGTCCAGGGCCCCGGGGGAGGACGGAGCGGAGCGTCCGGGAGCACCGGGTGACCCGTGCGGGGACGGAGACTCGGAGAACTGCCCTCCTCCCTGTCCGTTGTCGCTTTCCTCCGCTTCGTCAGCCATCGTGAGTGTTCGTCGATAGCATAGACTTTTGAATTATTGGTCTTGGCTATGTGACCGACATTGTAATATTATTCTAAAAGTTGCGTCCGTCCAAGTTGCCGTCGGTCACGCAGCGCCTGCGAAGCCCAGCGCTGCCTTGTGGGCTGCGCGCGCGAGGACGAGAAGACAACCGAGTGCGCGCGCAACACGTTTTCTCCCCGCAGAAAAATGGCAAATTGTTTTCTTTTAAATAAGTAAGACTTTGATTGCAATAAAGTGTCGACTTCAACCCGACTTGCTTCGAGGCGTATTCATCCGCGCATCCATTTACCATCCATATTCATGCTTGAGTGGACGAAGGAAAGAGGGAGCGAGACAGGTTCTATCACACTAAAATATGTGGCAGTAGTTTAACCACACACACACACACACACACACACACACACACACACACACACACACACACACACACACACACACACATTGTGTGTCTGCGCACGCGCGCGCGCGTGCATTGAGGCTGAATCCAATTAGTCATGCTTGTGCAGAAAGCACTTCCTGGACCTATGCACGCACACGCGCGCGCGCACACACACACACACACACATTGTGGTGTCATATGGTATTTACGCATGCGAATGGGAGTCGGAAATGTAAACTGTAAAATATTGCGAAAATGCGTGAGGAAAAAAGAAAGGAAGAAACGAACAGGGATTATTGAATGAATGATTGAATCAGAATGAACGGTATAGGATCATAGCTGTGTGTGTGTGTGTGCGCGTGCGTGCGTGCTTGCGCGCATGCTTCAAGATAACACAGTGAGACACACAAAACACACGCATACACGTGCTTTCAACACACCCGCACTGACTTTACCGAGTCGTGCTGTCACCCCGCGTAAGCGTCAAAGGAGCCGCGGCTCCGAGTCCATCTGAGTGACTGGTGGTGCGATAACAAGCACATGCACGTTGAGGATTCCTCCACCAACAACACCATGTGGGATGAGAGGGGGGCGGGGGAGGAGAAGGTGTGACGAGCCTCCAGTTTGGGCATGAAGGATGATGGCAGTGTTGTTACATGAGAGACTAAAAGATGGGGAGATGAGGGAGGGGGCGGGGGGAGAGACAGACTGGGGAGTAGTGAGACAGTGTCTGTGCCTAAAATAGGACACAACGACCCTTTGCACAGGCGTTGTTGATAATGACACTTATAACAGTCATTATCACTCTGCTCCTTTTATGTACCAGGGCGCAGGTGGTGGACCTATCTTCACTGCTCCGCTGCCCGGGACCTGGTATATAAAAACAGCAGCGCCACAACCAGTGAGTTACGAGCGACCCCTGTGACGGCCCTACGATGGACGCCACCTGACTCGGCACTCAGAGCACTCAGCGAAGCTCAGCCCACCAGAAGGTGTGATCCTGGGTGCGGCCGGGGCCCACGGACACACAGCAGGTGTCTGTGGGGTCCCGGGAGGAAGAGGCTTAAGAGCCAAGTCAGGGAGACACCCCCCCCCCCCAACGCCTTCAAACTCACTCCGGCATCGTGGTCGATAGTGATCAGCGTGGCCTCAAACGACCGGCTCGGGCGGCCTCATGAATTCCTCGAAGACTAAAACAGGAAGAACAAAACAGTCGATGAGGAAAGTATAGACATAAAGAGGAATCACAGGTGGAGACGTTCTCAGAAGTCATCTCTCTCTTTGTGTGCCCATCCCACCGTGCTACAGCAGACGCTCTGGGGGGGAGTCAGCACAGAGACAAATGTCACATGACCAAGTGAGAGAAAGTGAGCCGCCCAGTCCCCCTGATCTGAGCTGCTCTGCCAGCAGAAGAGTGACTGGTAAGACCATGTCTCCACCGCCGCAGGAGCTGTGGGCATCTCTGGGCTCCACAGACACCTCTAGGAGGACATGACAACAGGCTCCATATGAATTAGGGATGCAACTAATAAAGTCGATTTCAAAGGACCAATTCTGGACATCTATTGGATGTCCAAACTAGGTCCACTATTTGGACGTCCAAACTAGGTCCACTATTTGGACGTCATTACGTTCAACATTTGACCTTTGAACTGGGTCATTTGTTTGGACGTCATGTGGACGTCTATGACAAGTGCGGTACCCACTGTGCAGCGTCACGTCAGATTGAAGTCTTTTCTGTCATCTCTGGTCGTCCATTGTTGGTCCACTGAAGGTTGTTGAAGGTTGTGGTTGTTTTGGAACGCCAGGACGCGTCTTTTTGCGATCGTACATCTAATGTTGACGCCCGTGGGACGGGACCAACAATCATATCTTTTTATTTACAAATTTATATCAACATTGTTGTTATCAACATTAATACATATGAATAGCCTATATTGTTTATAAATAAACACAATGTATTATTTGTATGCCTATTTATTTAGTCAGTAGGTCATTTTCCTGTTTTTTGTAATCTGGTTTATTTATTTTAAGACGAGGATAGCTCTCCATTAAGGGCTTTGGATTTCAACCAAAGAATCAGAAACCAGTCAACGTCACTTTGATTGGCTGAAACACCAACCAGTAACCGCCACTCTGATTGGCTGAAACACCAACCAGTAAACGCCACTCTGATTGGCCAAGGCAACACACCTGTGAGATTTGTGTTCCAAACATTGAAAAAAAAAACAGCACAGCTTTTTAGCCTGCATCACTGGTGAATTTTCCCCAAAATTGAAGGTAAGTTCAGTCAGCCTAGTGAATTGTACGTCCATGTGTACGTATAGTGTTGGGTAGTTTTTTAGCATTATTGTCTTAAACTCCCCGACCATGCTTTAACAACACACATTTCTTGTTTGGGTGTATGACTGCAGATTGCCTTTGCTTAATCATTTGTCTTTTTCTGCTTGTGCAGAAAGGCTCATGAAATTCAATATCGCAGCCACCGAGGAGAACATCAAGACGAACGTGTGGAAGACGTGGCGGTGGAGGATTCACAATGCTCTGATGAACCAGCCCCCTCTCTCCGTGCACGGAGACGGCCCTAAATGATCTGCCCCCCACCTCACCAGCTGTGGTGGAGATTTAGTCAACAGTGTTTCCCTTCATGCTTCCACTGTAGTACGTCTGGTGCCCTTCTGATGCCATTCAGGGTCATTTACTTTTGCATAGAGATGGAAATGGGTACTGAATTGTGATTTGTTTGTGTGTGTGTATGTGTACAACAAAATCAATTGGTACAGAAAACATGTCCTCCACCCTCTTGAAAGTTATAGAAGTAGTATAAAACAACGTCTAAAATTAGTCTAAATTTGATGTTGAAAAGACGTCCACAAACAACCACATTTGGACTATAAATAGCCCTCTCACGGAGGTCCCACGGACGTCAACATCAGACGTCCGTAGATGTGGAAAACTGGCTTGGCCTTCCAAAACAAGCCCTTCAGTGGACCAACATGGGAGGACCAGAGATGACAAGACGTCACTCTGAGGTGACATTGAGCAGTGGGTAAAGCATTGATGATTTCTGCAGTTTTCCTAAAGGTTAAGCAGCAATAGTTTGGTATTTGTACCAGAGAAATTGCTTAAACAATTGATCAATCATCAATATTTGCTCGATACGTTTCACGTTTCACATTCATCGATGAACCAACCAATCAGCTCAGCCCAAATATAAATAACAAAAAAAGACAACAACAAAGAGCATGAAACAGCTGCTGGGTAAATCAGGCAGCTCTGCTGTAACCAATGGCCAGCATCAAAGTGAGGATTCCACACGACACACAGTGGAAGGAGCTGAAGGCAGCACGATGCTGCCTTGTAGTGACCAGCTGTAGCAGTTGGCCTGAAACTAAAGGAAGAATACCCTGCAACGAATAAAAGCTTCGTCTTTGCTCAGCCAGAACCCAAAGAAAACATTTACGGTTCTCATTTGGCTTGATTCTCTCAGATCTCCATTGGAAGGAACTGAGGGATGGGGAGGGAAATCTCTTCATGTTTTCCCTCTTAAGATGTTGTAACAAGCACCACTGGCAGTAACCCACCGACGCCACTGCAGGTAGAAAGCAGCGGTAGACTGGAGCAAGCAGGGAGGACAAGGCAGGGGGTCAGTGGCAGGCCAACAAGGTCGTTGAACAGGTCTGGAGTCAGCGGGGACTCCGACCCGCGCCCATCGACCGGATGCTAATTCCACTGACATGTTGATAAATGACTGACTGCCGGAGGAGCCAATCAATAGGAAGCTCCCGCCCCTGCCAACCTTTTTTAGGGTAATTTATTGGATAATAAATAAACTCTCTCTTTTGCCTTTTCAGTGCAAGGGACTTTCTGCTGAACTTTAAGAGTAAGGCAGCAGATGTCGGGGTAGACTACATACACCATGCATATTTTATAAGTGTGGAAAATGGAGCGAGTGGGGAAAGTGTTTAAAACTTATATCTGTTTGCTGGGTTTGATAAATGACTTGTGACAAAGCACTTAATGAAGCATTGCACCGACTCGCAGCAAATTAATGGAAGCTATGTGCACCGTGTGTGTGTGTGTGTGTGTGTGTGTATGTGTGTGTGTGTGTGTGTGTGTGCGTGTGTGTGTGTGTCTATGTGTGTGTGTGTGTGTGTGTGCGTGTGTGGGAGTGTGCGTGTGTGTTCAAAAGTCCTTTTTTTGTTCCTTTTTATTTGTTGTAAACTCTACTTTATCATAATGTTCCCCTCTATGCCCTGAAAGGAAGCTCTAAAATCCCACTTAAAGATCAAAGGTTATTGAGTGCAGAAGATTGCTGCAACCCGCACAAAAACACAAGAATAAGAATTTAAAAAAGTGATTTCTAATACACACACACACACACACACACACATACACACACACACACACACACACACACACACACACACACACACACACACACACACACACACACACACACACACACACAGACACACACACACACTCTTTAATGAACAACACGTAACAATGTTTTCAAAGCGTGTCATGCACTTGCTCCAGTCGACGGTGCAGGAATAATAAAATAAAACAGAAATAATATAACAGGAAGTCATTACTCCACTGTCACTGTACTCGACATGGATCACACCTTGACCTGTGTGGCTATAAATTATTACTAGCAGAGGAAATAAAATGGGGCCCTAATATTCAAAAGTCAAAGCAGGTCATGATGCCTTTTAAAGTACAGACTCAGCATATGCGTGCATGTGTGCATCCGCGTGTGCAGGTGTGCGTCTGCGTGTGCATATGTGCGTGCGTTCAACCGGGCATGTGTGTGTGTATGTGTGTGTGTGTGTGTGTGTGTGTGTGTGTGTGTGTTCCACTCAGAAAAGGCAATTGGGTGGCAAAGCTCAAGGTTTTCCATAAGAACCCTTTTATTAAGGATCATGAGGCAGGCGGGCTGAGGGTCAAGGCAGAGCATCACAGTCAGAGTCTTAGCCCTGGTGAGGGAGGGGGGAACACAGCAGACGGAGAGACAGACAGATAGAGAGACAGACAGAGAGATAGACAGATACTGGCTGCAGGAGCTTGTGTTTGTTTGATTCAGGTGTGCGTGTGCGTGTGCGTGTGTGTTGCAAGGCACACTTAATTCAATCCCTGCCTCAGCTGGTTCTCTCTTTGATTTGTCAATATACAATGTCCATGCACCCCCTCGTGAGTTCACCAGGGAAATCGGCGACAGTGTTGGGAGACTGAATCCTCATTCGTTGTTCCAGATGTGATTATTGCAGTTGTCGGTCTCGTTAGATGAGAGGGGATTCTGCAGGTGCGGAGCACACCGTTCAGGGTGCTGCTGGTCAGTCAGTAGCTGATGGAAGGAAAACTGTGGTGGTCCTTCAACCCTTTTTGAGTGAAGCAAGCAGTGAAGTATAACTTGTGTAATGTATTACAAGTGAGGCCCTCATACATGTACTTGTGTAAATGTACTTTATTTATACAGCCCTTTACAACAATCCTTTCGGTGTACCAAATTGCTTTACAGCAGGTAATAAATAATGAGAATAATAAGTAAAAACAATGAAAAACAATGAAAGAACAATGAAAAACATTAAAATACAACAAAATCAAATAAGATAAAATCAGATAAAAGTGTTATCATACTACTGGGTATTAAAAGCCATCCTAAATAAGTAGGTTTTTGGCCTAGATTTGAAGAGGCCCAGGTCAGAAATAAGACGCATCTTGGTGGGCAGCTTATTCCAGAGCCTGGGGGCAG
This sequence comes from Urophycis tenuis, assembly GCA_036785325.1. Taxonomy (NCBI): domain Eukaryota; kingdom Metazoa; phylum Chordata; class Actinopteri; order Gadiformes; family Phycidae; genus Urophycis; species Urophycis tenuis. Next base: position 5,761,439 of record JAXIVH010000016.1, on the reverse strand, counting down.
CGACGGAGAAGGCTCAGTCACCCCAGTGTTTGTGTTTTGACCACGGCACTTCCAGCAAAAGTTGATTTGTTGACCTCAGAGCTCTACCAGGATTACGGACAGTTAAAAGCTTGGGGCGAGGCCGTTCAGAACTTTAAAAACAAACATTAAAAGTTTAAAATCAATTCTATAGAGGACAGGAAGCCAGTGAAGGGAGTTAAGAACAGGAATGATGTGCACACATCTGTTAGTGTTGGTTAAAAGACGGGCAGCGGCGTTCTGCACAAGTTGAAGGTGACTGAGAGAAGACTGGGAGACATAAAGTTCCTTGCAGTAGTCTAACCTTGGATGTATTAGGGCATGGATGGCCTTCTCAAGGTCATGACGGCTTTAAAACATTTTAACTTTGGCCCGGAGACACAACTGGAAAAAACTCGTCCTGACAACATTGTTAATTTGTTTGTCAAACCTCAGATGACTGTCAAAGGTCACTCCCAGATTTCTGACGGTTGAACTGAGCTTTGAAGACAAGGTGCCAAAGCCAGCCGCCACAGTATCCCCAAACACAATACATTCAGTTTTATCATAATTTAAATTAAGACAATTTTGGGCCAACCACTGCTTAGTATCAGCGATACAATCAAACAAAGAACATTGAGCACTATTCCTATTTGGCTTCACTGGCAGATAGATTTATAAATCGTCTGCATAACAGTGAAAAGAAAGGTTGTGCCTGGCTATAATTGACCCAAAAGGTAACATGTACAATGAGAAGAGGATAGGGCCAAGAAAAGATCCTTGTGGGACTCCACAGGAGAGAGAAGCACTGGAAGAGGACAGGTCACCAACCATACCGGAGAAGGTTCTACTGGACAAGTAAGATGTAAACCACTTCAATGCAGTGCCGTGGATGCCAACATAACTACTTAGACGTGACAGGAGGACTGCATGGTCCACCGTGTCAAAGGCTGCTGTGAGATCAAGCAGCACAAAGACAACAGGGCACTTGGCATCCTCAGACAGAGCAATATCGTTGTGCACCTTTAACAGTGCAGACTCAGTGCTGTGCCAAGACCTAAATACAGATTGGAACTTCTCAAGAACAGGGTTATTCTCAAGAAAGGACTGTAATTATATAAAAACAACTTTTTCTAAAACCTTAGAAAGAAAGGACAGATTGGAAACAGGTCTAAAATGTGATAAAACTGAGGGGTCAAGATTAGGCTTTTCAAGACGGGGCCTGACCACAGCATGTTTAAAGGCTGGGACAATTCCTAATCTAAGGCAGGAGTTAATAAAAAGAAGGAGACTGGGCCCCACAGCATTAAAAAAAAAAGTTTCAACACTTTGGCAGGGACAATGTCCAATGGGCAATTTGTAGGTTTCAGAGATCTCACTACGTGACAGAGAGAAGAGAGGGAAACCAGTTCAAATCAGTTCAAACTGATCAAACAGCAGAATGAGCAGGGGCAACAGGCCAATCCTTATTTGTAATCACAATAACACTCTCACTGGTGTCTTTTCTGACAGAATCCACTTTATCAACAAAATAATGAAGAAAATTGGCTCCCAAGTGGCTATTGATACGTCAGTCACAGCAGAAGTGCATGGGTTCACAACAGCGTTGATTGTATCAAATAACACCTTGGGACGATGACTGCTGCTAGAAATAATATTAGAGAGGTACTGAGATTTTGCTTCACGTACGGCTCTCTGATAATCGGTGAGACAGCCCCTTAACATTTCCAGAGACACATGCAGTTTGTCCTTCTTCTGTCTGCGTTCCGCCTGCCTGCAACGTCGCCTGATGGCGCAGTCTTTCAACCAGGGGTCTGTTCTTGGCTTGGCAGATTTTTGCCTAAAAGGGGCAATAGAGTCCAGGGGCCTCATTTATCAACCGTGCGTAGAAAAGGTTTTAATTTTGTTCGTAGGAATGAAATCTAGAATGTGTGTAAGTACAAAAAAATCTGTATTCATCAAACATGCGGACACCGGTCGTACGCACACCAGTAAGTACTCCTTGATGATAAATCCCACCTGTTCTCAACTACTATGCTCGTGCACGGTTAGAGTCATTTGCATTCAGAAACGCCTCCAATTGACCATATATGGTAGCGGCAATCCCTTTAATAATACATCAATGCCAGCCATCCTCAATAGCTCCTGCTTGGAGCTGCTAACCCACAGAGCTGTTCTGCAGGATGAATGAATCGTGCGTTCCTCCAGGCCACCGGGCAACAACGTTTAGTAGAGACATATTGGCATTATAGATTATTTGAGTATTAATTGAATGAAGTCCTTTCCTGTTAACGTAACTGAATTCATTGTGTGATGGTGCTTTTATTGTGATGTGTGTGCAATCTATGGCTCCAATTATATTTGCGAATCCGGCGATGGCGTGGAATTGATGTTTAATTTCAGCTTGTTGCTGTTGCCTGTACGGGAACTGAATGTAAAGTGGGACAAGAGAAATGATTGCATCCAACACTGCTGGCATGATTCTACTCAGTGTTGGCTGTGAAAAGCCGCATGTCTTCAATTTCACGTTGAAATGTCCCGGTGGCCAAAAATCCCAGTGTGGACAGGAGCTGGATGTGCACTGGGATGGCTTTGGTTCGTTTGGTCTCTCGCTCCAATATGGGTTGTGAATCCCGGCATAAATCCACAAGTATACTGTATTTTTGGGGAATTTGTACCTGCTGAGAAGCCACTCTGCTCTGACTGAGCAAATCCACACTCTTTGAAAACGCGCTCCCTGTGGAGCGCACGGTTCTCTATATCTTCCAAAAGTGCAAGATGCGCCATCGTCCTTATTTAAAGTAGTCTTTTTTAGGTTGTCCTGTCACAGCTGTCTTCTATAGCTTGTCATACCAATTATTCAAAAATATCTGCTAACTTAATAATTGAGAATTGTTATTACATGTGTGTGTGTGTGTGACGTTTGTGATTGCTGCACTGCGACACTGCAACTCTTAATGGGTTCTCTTCGTAGTTTCACTATTCTACCACAAGATTTTGTGTGTACGCATGGTCAGAGTTGTGCTTAAATTTACACACGTTCCTAAGCACAAGTACAACTTGATAAATTCCATACTTTGCGTGGGAATGTTCGTACGCACTCATTACGCACAAATCTGTCTGTACACACGGTTGATAAATGAGGCCCCAGAATCCTAGCACAGGTGGAATGGAAGGAGGAGAAGAAATGATCAGGACAGAGAGGGGAAGCCAAGCCGTTCAGGGGAAGAAACTGTGAAGAAACTGTGAGTCATTGAAAGCAGCAGTAAATTCATCGGCCGTGGAGGGAGTGATGATACGCCACTGATGGAGCAAGAGGTTTGCTGACTGGTTGGGGGGCTATCACTTCAAAAACCATCGGGAGATGATCTGAGATTGCAGTCTCAGAAATCTTTTTAAGGGAAACTGAGAGCCCGAAAGAAATAACAAGGTCCAAGGTGTGCCCAAGATGGTGCGTTGGTTTAACCACGGATTGAATCAAATTAGAAGTTGCCAACAGGCCTTCAAGTCAGTGGCGAATTGGTCATACGGGCAACAAACGTGAACATTACAATCCCCACAGATCAGGAGCTTGTCATATTTTGGGAGAATGTCAGCCAGAAACTCAGAGACCTCAAGAATAAAGCCCTTAATATATTTCGGAGGGCGGTAAACAACTGCACACAGCACAGGACTTGCGAACTCCACCGCAAACAATTGCAGTTCAAACGAGGAGTTTGTACCTGTGGGAAGGAACCGAGGGGGGGCAAGTCCCCCACAGCTGGGTGGGAGGAGCTCAGAGAGCGCGCTGTATTCACCTGGTTTCAGACAGGTTTCAGTCAACAAGAGGCAATCCAAGGAATGCGAAGTAAAAAAAGTAATTTAAAATAAAAGTCTTATTTGCAACGGATCTGGTGTTGATGACAGCCATGTGAACCAACCGAACCAACCGTGGCTGAAGAAGCCAGGTGAGCTTTCAGCCGGCATATTACTCCACCTCTCTTTCCTCGTCTTCTGCGACGGCTGTTGCATGGTGAGCGACCAGGTAGACACCACAGGTAAGAGGGTACAGACGCCAGAACAGCTAGTGGCGGCTTTGTCTGATCGTTAAAGTCATGGATCGGTAGTTTATCCACAGAGTCGCAGATTTTTAAGAGACTCAGGCGATCATACAGCAGTAGTGATAACACTTTGTGAGATAAAAGCGATAAGAACAGGACAATACACAGAAAAGGTAGCAGCGGTAGAGGGCCAGACACACACCATGCCGCCATCTTGTCACCTTGGTTAGTCTTTTTTCCTAAATAGACTTTCCTCATACACTTGTATAACTCAATCTGAACAATGCCAGATGATTTCAAAACTATCTGGACATTTTCATTCACTGATAAATAATTGTGGTAAAATCGAAAAAAGAAAAAAAAACTATTAGAAAATGGCATTTGCAAGTATTTGTATTGTAATTGAAAACACTCCCAGACATGTCTACAGAATACACTTAATTCAGTGTAACACGCGCCGAAGGTGAAACACGAACAGCAATCAAAAAATCATCCCCCCCCTGGAATCAGCCTTCCCTCCATACTAATTTTCAATTATGTATTTTCTGCTCTGCTGATTTAATATCGTGGAAGTAGGCCACACGTGAAATCCTTTTTGGTACACCGAAGATCCCCGTCGATGTATCATTTCACAACATGGCACCCAAACCTGTTTGTCGGTTCAGGTTAATATGCTGGAATGTTCCTGGAAAAGGATCTGTCTTGAGAAAAACAAGCAGGTTCTGACAGGGCTCCATCTATGGCGTGACAGACGACAAGTCCTGCCCACCGACGTCCCAAATGGGCCCGGACCATCTCTCATCCTGCCGGCGCTGAATGGGGGAACAAATGGCTCAGGTAATGGGATTTAGATCCACAGGGAGCGGAGAGGAGACATTTGTGTGAATACCAGAGTGTGTGCTTGTGTACATTTGCACACACGCACACACACACACACACACACACACACACACACACACACACACACACACACACACACACACACACACACACACACACACACACACACAGGTGTGCCCACACACACACACAGGTGTGCCCACACACCCACACACAAACACACACACACACAATCTTGGGATTAACCTTCTCTCTCTGGTCCCCAGTGGCAGATTAGGAGCTAAAAATTCCACAGCCTTATTCACCGTCATTAGGAGCACCTTAGAAACGTATAATACAATACAAGCCCCCCGCAGCATCGACTTCCTTCACAGCTATTGTTAGCAAGATGATCCCACCCAATTATAAATGTATGTTTATATACAGGAAAATGTACTACAGTTATTAAAATGTCTACACCCGTAGAATAAAGTAGGCTATTACAAGTTGCAGGATTGGAACACGATCATTTTTCAAGATAAGAGTATAACAAGGTGGAACGCCACATTATTGCTGGCTATGATTACCATCCACGCCAGAAGGTCCATACCCCTCCAAGGGTATTTCACCGTCTCAGGGCTGAACATGCAAAGGACTGTGCACACCTTGCATTTTTCAACAGCAAAGCAATTACCGAAACACACACACACACACACACACACACACACACACACACACACACACCTGGTGCTGCACTGCATCATCACACGCTGTGTACTGTATCTGCATGCCGTGTTCAAACGCACGCCCTGTTGTCTGTGGAAAACAAAATGTCCTCTTTGACGACAATAAATGGCTCTCCATGATATCTCTCCATTACCATAACTGTCACCGGCCTGGTTAACTGCCCCCTGGCCGGCAGCGAGGCGCGGCGGTCCAAGCCCAGACGCTTGGACCAGGAAGGACGGAGGCTGGCCGTGCAGCGCCTGCAGACAAATCGCTCTCCAAGTATGATTTATGTGCCGATAAACTGCTGTTGGCCACCGCCGGCATCATGCTTTGGCGGCCCGCTGAGGAAGCATTTGCTCACTGAAGTATCGACTGAGGGAATATTTACCCGGCGTGGTCCTACGGGACTCAACCTCAGAACCAGTTTGAGTCCCCTGTTAATTATCACGGTGGCATGTTAGCGCGGGGCACCTGGGGGAAGGGAGGCTTTGAGCGTCACACACTTCCACTGAGAGGAGCATCGACGTACAGCTGGATGTCAGGGACTCTGCACCGTTGATACGGTGATGCTGTGTTGGCAGTGGGATGTGTTCTTATCTTGTTATCTGTGGTGTTCTTTAGGGGCACAAAATAGAGGTAGCAGTAAAGAGTGACAGACAGATTGTATGTAAGGATTAAAACCATGACGGGCTGTCCTATTATTGGAACTAATGTACAACAAGGGTGTAAAAACATCACACTGCCAAATAAGCATTATCTCCCAATAACAGCCTCACCATCACTGTGTGCTGAGTGTATTCCACTAATTCACGATTGGGTTAAATGCAGAGACCAAATTTCCCTCACGGGAACAAAAGAGTGATTCTTCTTCTAACAGAACACTCCAGAGATTTTTCCTCCGCCTCCACCAGAAATGCCAACCCTGATCAGATATGCGTTACTTTCATCTCTTCGGTTATTGGGGTTGTGTTGACTGTAATTAGATGAAATTCAGATATTGCTTTGCGGGACTTTGAGCAGATTGTTTTTGTGCTGCCAAGCAGTGGTGTGGTCGGTGGTCGTATTTGACTCTTGTTTGTAATATTGGACTTAATTGATTCCAAACTGCTCTCACGGGCAGAGGAGTCCTGTTACTGAAATGTAACGCACAACCCGTGGAATGTTACTCACAACAAATTCACATACTCAGCGAGGCTGTGGTGTAATGTTGGAGTGATGGCTGGGTCCTCCTGGTGTAATGTTGGAGTGATGGTCCCTATGGTGTAATGTTGGAGTGATGGCTGGGTCCCAGTGGTGTAATGTTGGAGTGATGGTCCCAGTGGTGTAATGTTGGAGTGATGGTCCCAGAGGTGTAATGTTGGAGTGATGGTCCCAGTGGTGTAATGTTAGAGTGATGGCTGGGTCCCAGTGGTGTAATGTTAGAGTGATGGCTGGGTCCTCCTGGTGTAATGTTGGAGTGATGTCCCAGTGGTGTAATGTTGGAATGATGGTCCCAGTGGTGTAATGTTAGAGTGATGGCTGGGTCCTCCTGGTGTAATGTTGGAGTGATGGTCCCAGTGGTGTAATGTTGGAGTGATGGCTGGGTCCCAGTGGTGTAATGTTGGAGTGATGGCTGGGTCCCAGTGGTGTAATGTTAGAGTGATGGCTGGGTCCCAGTGGTGTAATGTTAGAGTGATGGTTGGGTCCCAGAGGTGTAATGTTGGAGTGATGGCTGGGTCCCAGAGGTGTAATGTTGGAGTGATGGCTGGGTCTCTGTGGTGTAATGTTGGAGTGATGGTCCCAGAGGTGTAATGTTGGAGGGATGGTTGGGTCCCAGTGGTGTCCTCCAAATGAGGGCCTACATCACTGCCAGCCTTTTCTTGTGTTGGCAGAACCCCACCAGCGGGCGCGCGCACACACAGACACAGACACAGATGCACGCGCACACACACACACACAGACACACACACACACACACACACACACACACACACACACAGACACACACACACGTGCACACACACACGCACACACACACACTATCCCAGACAGAACTCCATCCCCTTGTTTGGCAGGCGTTTACCAAAGAGGCAAGACAAACACAGGGAATCTGTGTTGTAATCTGTAGCCCCAGTACAGCTGCTCTGATCACCTACACTGGTTTTGATATCACAGTAACGCTTAGAGTAGCTCTGCTTGTTACAAGACATACTAAGTACTTCAATGCAGCAAACACAAAAACACCAACACAGGAGCAGCCCAACGATAGCAGGCGAAAAACGTATAAAAGAGCTATAAAATATTTATGCGCGTCAGAATGGTTTCCGGGGAAAAGTTTCAGAAGTGATCTTTTAATTAAAAGTGGCCACAGCACAGCAGAAGGAGCAGGAGGAAGAGGGCAGAAGATAGGGAAGGTGGACCGTTTCTCAGCTGAGCAGCAGAGCGTCGGTGTTTGCAACTCTTCGGCACTCATTAAAGCAAAACACTGAGAAACTTTTGCTCTGGCGTTGGCCTCCGCTGTCTGCTGGAATAACCTCTTTCACAGTTCCTCGCCTCGGCTAATGAAGCACTGTCACTGGTTGTGTTGGCGAGGTAGCATCTGTATTGCGGTTTGTGATGCTAAAACAAGCATAACAAATTATACACATTAGGCATATTTACATTTAGGGCATTTGGAAAAGTGACGAAAGTACTGACAAAACGTACATTTGTCCGAAGAAGGTGAAACATTTAATTTCTGTTATGTAGAGATATAGAGATGGATAGATGGATAGATAGATAGATAGATAGATAGATAGATAGATAGATAGATAGATAGATAGATAGATAGATAGATAGATAGATAGATATAGACACACACAGTAGAACAGTGTGTTCCCTGCTGGTATTAATGCCATACCATGCCGAGCTACACAGGAGAAGTAAATAATGTGTTTCTTCAGCGCACTAGAAATGGACGGCTGACGGATGGGTATTTGAATTGGAGGGATTGTATTGGGGGCAGAGATGAACAGGTTCTGCCTGTCTGTCCATCACGCCTCACGACAACCTAGTGACAGGGGGAGGCAGGGTGCGTCAGAGAGTTGCATTATACCGTGTTCTTCCAGAGATGCACACTGCGTGAAAACACACTGCCAGTGTGTTTCGGTCGGACAACATTGATAGGCTAATGATGCGGATGGAGCCAGGCCAGCATCTTGTGCCAAGGTAAACAAAACCCAGCAGAGTACACACACACACACACAGGCACACACGCACACGCACGCACGCATACACACACATGCACACGCACACGCGCACACACACACGCACACACAAACACATACAGCCAAGCGGATGTGCACTCATTATATGGGATTCTGTGTGTGTGTGTGTGTGTGTGTGTGTATGTGTGACCCCTGGAAGATGGGCACAACACACAGCACAAAAAGAATAAGTTCTGCGTTGAATTTTTGTTTTGTTTTGTCTTCGCGGTGATACATGACGGAGCTGAGGCGATGGGCAGTGGGAGAACGAGCACCACCTCTGTGATGGGCACTGGGAGAACGAGTACCACCTCTGTGATGGGCACTGGGAGAACGAGCACCACCCCTGTGATGGGCAGTGGGAGAACGAGCACCGCCTCTGTGATGGGCACTGGGAGAAGGAGCACCACCTCTGTGATGGACACTGGGAGAACGAGCACCGCCTCTGTGATGGGCACTGGGAGAACGAGCACAGCCTCTGTGATGGGCAGTGGGAGAACGAGCACCGCCTCTGTGATGGGCACTGGGAGAACGAGCACCACCTCTGTGATGGACACTGGGAGAACGAGCACCGCCTCTGTGATGGGCAGTGGGAGAACGAGCACCGCCTCTGTGATGGGCACTGGGAGAACGAGCACCGCCTCTGTGATGGGCACTGGGAGAACGAGCACCGCCTCTGTGATGGACACTGGGAGAACGAGCACCGCCTCTGTGGATGCTGCCCTGCTTCACAACCCCGCCTTCCTCTGTGATAACAACATGCCAGTGTGTGAGAGAGGGGTGAGGCAAGAGAGAGAGTGAGAGAGACAGAGAGCGAGAGAGACAGCTGTGGATGTGAGTGTGTGAACGTGTGTGTTTATGTGAGGGCCCCCGAACCAGACAGTCAGTCAGACAGGTAGGGCCGATTGTTCAGTTAATTGGTCTCAGGTGCTCATCCGTGGAGAGCCCCCCGGCTTTCATTTCCTCTCCCACACACAAACACATTAAGGCGCACACCTGAAGACACGACAGACACACACGCATGCACGCAGAGTTTGTCCTCCGAGCCCCTCGGCACCAGGTGTGTCACCCGTTTTCACTCACCCCACGTCTCCCGCTCGCCATTGTGCTGCTTCTGTCTTAAGCCCTCCGCTGTCCATCACCTCCTCCAGGAAGACCTGTCAGCTCTCCAGCCCATCATCTTCACCTCTTCCTTCCCACAGCAAGCGAGGGAGAGAGGGAGAGAGAGAGAGAGAGAGAGAGAGGAGAGAAAAAAGAGAGAGAGCGAGAGAGAGAGAGCAACAAAGTGAGAGAGCAAGAGAGCGAGAGAGAGAGAGAGCATGCGAGAGAGCGAGTCAGTGGTTTGAAGATTCAGGCAGAGAGAATGCATAGTGTAAAATATGGATGGACGCGGTGGTTACAGCCCACAGACCCAAGTGGGGCCAGAGAACAGAGATGTTGCTCTGGGAAAGGAAAGGAAGGAGGAAAGCAACCAAACAGCACACAAGCAAACAAACTGACGAGTGCAGCGGTGCGTGTATATGGTTTCCCTGGCTGTTGGCATGTATAGCAACAAACAAACAAACCGACAATAGGCTTGTCTGTATCACCACCCGTAGAGCCAGGAGTCACAGACCCTTCCATCCAGGGTGAAGGGAAGCAGAGGCATGGAGTCCTAAATGGGTCCTAAATGGGGAAGCCGGTACATTTGGCTCACGTCCCTCACAGCCTCCATTACTATGGCAATGTATTCCCTTTCTGTAGAAAGACAACAGAGTGGCAGCGATGTTACAACAGGAAGGCATTGCTGTGATTCCCCTCGTTTGCTCTGGATCAATCTCAGCACACACCCGTTTTCCACCATTTCCTTCAGCCATTAGTTTGGTTTAACAGTGACTTGCATACGAGGCAAAAACAGGAGGGAGCGGCAAATTGCTATTGAAAATAACAATCTGGAGGCTGACTCAGTCAATTGAAAAGCGACATTTTCACAAAGGATGGGGAAGTGATAGAAAGAGAATGAATTGACATTTTGTGAGGAGATGACATGACCTCCGTGGGAGAAGGGGGAGGCAGCGGGGGAGAAGCCTGTGAATTGTCGGGCTTATCTTGCGCAGCACATGTACAGCAGGCGTTGAATGTGGCAGATGATAGCACTCTCTCTCTCTCTCTCTTTCTCTCTTTATCTTTAGCACGCCTCGTCTCACTGTCTCTCACCATATTGCCCCCCCATCACTCTCTCTCTCTCCCCCCCTGCATGCAGATAGCAGGCTCTCAACACGTCACTCAGCGGCCTCCTTCAGTACAAAGTGAGCAACTTAAAGGACAACGGTGGTCTGGGTGATCAGACCGTTGTCACCATCTCTCCTGGCTTCGGCTGGGACATCTCAGCAGGATGACTTCATCGTATGGAGTCTGCCAAAGGGCATTGACACTTCAACAAGGGAAATACAGCACTTTGGTCCTTTTGGAATCAATGTGCGTCATTCAGTACAGAGTCTGTGGACAGAATCACAGTGTATTGCCCCACAAGTACTCACAACATGTCCTCACAAAAGACCAAGACCTTTGGTAACGCGTGTCTCAGTGAGGCCAGGAGACACTGATGACTGATGATCACCAGAACCATCTTGTCCTTTACGTGGAGAGAGGTGCGTCAGTGTCTGTGTGTGTGTGATTCATTTTGATTTCAACCACTAAGCAGTCAACACGCCAAAGAAAAAGGGCAACATGCCATTTATCTGATGCCGACACAGAGCCTGCAACAACACATGCATCTGCAGCACAAATTGAATTGATTTTAAATCATTGATTTGATGATTATGTTGCCTATAATAATCCTATTAAATGGCTTGGCAAGCAGCTTCATGAGAAGTGCTCTGTGTGGCAATACTTGAGATACAATAGTAATCAAGTAGTCAAACCAAATGATCACCACAATTATAGGGACAGGGAAGAAAGGAAGGAAGAAGCAGAATTGCAATCTTGCAAATCATCGCAACAACAAGTACATATTGTTGCTACGCATTTTTTTCATCCCCACCGAAGAAAACACGTGGAAAATGGAAGATGACAAAATGGAAGCAGGGAGCAAAAATCAATGAGAGAAGAAAGAAAATGTTATATACAATACCACAAGCCAGCGCACGCACGTGCACGCACACGCACACGCACACACACACACACACACACACACACACACACACGTGATGGTATGGTATTTGCAAGATGTCCATTGATTGACCGAGCAGAATGGAGCAGAACGGCTGCAGGAACTGGGCCCTGCAGGCGGTCTAATGCACTGACATTTAAAACACAAAAACTATGTCCCCCACATACACACGGTGTGACACTGTTATGAATGAACACACACACACACACACACACACACACACATACACACAAATAACAACAACCATTTATAAAAGTCTAAAACAACCTGATTATGTTTAAAACAAGATGGAAAACATTCCTTTATCTCGTTTTGCATTTCTCTGCCATATGCGAGTCAATCATGGTAATGTGAATGTTTTGGCAGGAGAACGGAGGAGTTTCCCCCACAGCAAACCACATGTCCTGTACAGTGATGAACAAACCAACGCTTAGAAGCCACTGGAAATGCTCATTACTGGCAGCTCCCAGAGCCATCGGAAGAGAGAGAGAGAGGCACCCAAAGAAAGAGAGAGAGAGAGAGAGAGAGAGAGAGAGACCGAAAAAGAGCGAGAGCCATCGGAAGAGAGAGAGGCACCCAAAGAGAGAGCGAGAGAGAGACCGGAAGAGAGCGAGAGCCAATGGAAGAGAGAGAGAGAGCCATTGAAAGAGAGAAAGAGACACTGAAAGAGAGTGAGAGACATTGAAAGAGAGAGAGAGAGAGTGCCACCGCAAGAGAGAGAGCGAGAACAAGAGAATAAGAGGAATGGAAAAAAGCGTAGAGGATGGCGCCGCCCTCCTCCTGCATGTTATTTTGGGCAGGCGGTAATTATTTTTCATTAGTGCTTATCACAGCCAGTCTGATTAGTGGCCTGAAACCCCCAGCCTTCCCCCGCTCCCCTAAACCTCACCCAGCCCACCCTCCCCCCTCCACTGCCCTGCGACACGCGCCCCCTTATCTCCCTCACTACAGCTCTACCTTCCCCGTGATAAGGACAGGCAAAACGTAAACACGCACCCTTTTAATTTCATGAGTAATAACCACAGATTATGTTGTCGATATATGGACCGACCCAGCTACAAACGTCCCCCGTTTTTCATTTCGTAAACGTGGGGCGGGACAGAAAAGGGTGAAGATACACACATGGAACCATGCGTGTGGTTCCATGTGTGGAGGAAGAGATAGAGGAGCGCGTCGTGGCGCCGGCCACCCCAAGGACACAACCCGGGACCGAGGGGCGGAGCCACGCGCCTCCTATCTGTGGTTATAAATTGCGCCGGGGTTGGGTCATCCATTTTACAGGAGGCCACCGGGGTCGCAGTGACCTGTGAGGGTACGTCATGATGACCCCGCCCCTCGCTGCTGATAGGCTGAACACTGCCCGGCCCCAAGAGGAGAGGTCAAGGTGGGAGGTCAGGATGTGTTTTTACTGAGGCCACCTCGGCATGCAGTACGTGGTCTAGACCCACACCTGAGACAGGTACAGGCTGCAACAAGCTTCACACAGAACTGCACAGAACTGCACTGAACTGCAGGCAAACATTCACAAGGAAACTTTATTGTACTCCATTGCAATCTCACAAAGGAGACATTTAAAAGGCGACAGCTGTGAGTTTTATTATTTTACAGCAGATGGTTTTCTCTCCACTTCATTCTCTTGGTGTATCGCAGTGCCTGAAAAAAACATGAAACCATTCTTGTGACAATATGTCAAGAGTGTGGAGTGTCTTTACCCTGAACAACATGAACATGCAAAGGACCATCTGGCATAAAGAAATAATTCCAACCAAAGACATCTGAGAGGGAAAGCGACACTGTATCCTCGTCTTCACTGTCTTGTTTGGTTCGTTTCATAGTGACTTTAAAGACAAACCCTCTTATTGTTCATGTTTTTGCATTGAAATCTAAACATCTTCTTAAGATGGGACTCAAGAGTTCAGGGCATTAATGGCTGACATACTGGTACGAGGTGATGGCGGGGGGCTGCTGATTGCACTGGAACACTGCAGTACAGTAAGTGGGTCCAAATGGAACAAGGACTGAGGCATCCAGCAGGAGTGGCTGTTAATATTTACATGGGATCCGATCCATTTAGCCCTCCAGCAGGC
>JAXIVH010000016.1:5734892-5742392 GCA_036785325.1 Urophycis tenuis | reverse complement strand
AAACCAAGTGAGATCGGGAGCTTACTTGAAACCAAGGGGTACCCATTACAATGCGCAACCGGCAACAATCGCGGCCAGATCTCAACAAGAGTCACATAAATGTAAGTATTTTCGGCTGAAATAATTGATTTAAAATTTATGAAAGTGTTGTTTTGTGCTCTAAACAGTCCTGCAACCATATTCTTAATCGAAACTTTTTCGAAAAACGGTATGCGAACGTTACATTGCTGAGTGCACAAAGTTGCATTTCTCTGACTAGCAATGAACTCCATGCATGTCTAGTTTACTAAACACAATTAGCAGCGAATTCCGTTTGATAACAGTGTAGACAATTAGAGACGAATCGATATGTGCTTTACATATATCGTCCTTTTTCACACAGGAACGCCGGAGGACACCCGGCAGCTGATACGTTTCCGACACGAAAACGAGCAGAAATGTCAGAAATCAAAATACGCTAAATCAAAATACGCTTCAAAGCAAATGTGGGAGTGAGTCATGCGTTCAATGTTGTAGCCATTCATAATTGTAAATAAAGGCATGTTGGTTAACAAAGACATTGTTTGTGAACATCAATGAAATTCAAAACCGTATTAACTGAAAAAGATACAAAACACCATGCAGTGTGTAGGCCTATAACAAATTGTCAATATTTTGTCGTCAATGTATGATGACGTAACCGTAACGAGTGTTGTCTCAATTCATAGGGGCATGTAGCCCTTACCCCTCTGTTTCAAGGGCCAAGGGGAAGGGGAAGGGGAAGGGCCAAGGGGAAGGGGAAGGGGTAAGATAGAGAATTGAGATTGGGCCTAAAGCCATAGCCTAAGTTGAAGTAGTTTCCTTACATTGCCCAGTGAGTGTTTTGTAAAGCCTTTCATATGTCTGTATCTACCAGTGGGTCATCATGGTATGAGTTGGCATAATGCATTTTTTTCACTTAAATCTGAAATTAGGTTAAAAAAAAAAAAGCCCACATTATCAGAATCAGTGCGAGGAGTGCAGGGAGGCTCTCTCCATAATGAGACACTCAACGGACACATCTGTGATTAGAGAGAAGATGAGAGACACCTTTGACTACAGACAGAAGCTGGTTCATGACCAGGATGCAACAGCTTCAGTGTTGGATGTCTTTCCTCGTTTTTTTGATACAGCTGGACTGGTAGGAATATGTAGAGATTATTATTTTTTATTATAAATTATTTAAAAGCTGACTCCTTCTAAGTGCATTTTAGTAAGCTGTATGTGGACATTTGTTTAAAGATTGAACAGGATTTTTCCATGATGTTTGGGGACCATGTATCTGGAAGGTTTCTTGCGACGTGGTCTTCAGATTTCAAGCACAGAGTCATCACAGAATGCCAGAGTCTTCCCTCAAGTCCTTATGTTGACGAGCTGCTGGCTGCTTCTGATCTTGAGGTTGAGAATAACTACGGTAAATATGAAGTTTTTCTGTATCCAACATACAATCTGTTGCCCATTTCAATAAGTCCAATATGCAACAGTCATCCAAAGCTACATTTGTGGGTCCTGAAATACATTAATTGATCTTGATTGTGATTTTAATAATGCCAAATATGAAGTCTATCTAGTATGTTATGCTAAGTCTATGTGTAGTGGTGTGATGTTGTTGCGCTATATTATGAAGGCAGTGAAGCGCAAACTTTTATTTTGAAGGGTAGCCGTTTTGCTGTCATGTTTTTATTTATTCCTTTGTTGTTAATATGTTGTAATAGGAAATTTTGTAATTGTGAAGGTTCATGTTAATTTTTTAAGCACACATGTCAGGGGAAATGTATTATGAGATAAATAGGTATTACCGGAAGTATAGTGACTATTTTATTTTCTAAACTGCACTTACCGCGTTGCGTCAGGTGTTACATATTTGTAAAGCTGGTGTAGTCACAGTGTTAACTTTATAGGACTGTTGTGTTATTTATTTTCATGCATAAACTTGCTAATTAGAGGAGAAGTTGTCGCAGCCTGTGTTAGCTGCAGGGCTGCTACGTAGCGTGTCACGCTAGAGTGTACTGTTGAGACTGGTTGCTAACAGGGGATAGGTAGTGCCTTTTGTCACGGTGTTACAGAGCACAGAGAGCAATGTATGAGAACCTGTGAACACCTGTGAATGTTTCTTCTCCATAATGCAGGGAAATAAAGCCTGTTGAGACCATTCAGGAGTGTGTCTCTGCCTACCCTATAACACAACGCAGAATTAGACCCACTACATATGCATAATGTGTCATTCAAACTACAGGAAGGAGCCAGCCTGACTACATTCCTGGATAAAGTTGATGCAAGGCAGCCTTTCCTCCTTTGCATCGGAGAGCAAAAGAAGAAAATCGCAAGGTTCTTCGTTGTTTTGGACCAGAAAGCTATCCCATGCAACGCTCAGACATCGGTGGCTGCTTTTGATGTGCTATTCAAGACTCGCTATGTCTTGAGCCTCTCCTATGATGAAGCACTTTCTGCATTCTACACTTTCATCCAAACAACGATATACAACATCGACGTTGGAACCACAAAGGAAGCCCCACGAGTCAAGGAACTGAGGGCCAAGCTACTGCAAGACCATTAAAATGTCACCAGTTCAAAGGTCAGAGCACAGTTGAAAAAACTGTCCGAGTATGTTCACATGTTTTGTTTGTAAAAAGCACCACTAAAGTTTTTCTGTTCTTTGTCAACATTTAAAATTTCAGCATGGATTATATCCAGCTAAAAACTTACATTTGAAATGTGGAGAGCAAGGATGTCTTTTATCTTTTTGTACATACAATGGCTTCAGAAAGCACCTAAAGACTGTTCATAAGAACCATGATGAACTGGTCGTTACTAACCAGGAAGTGGCCACACAAAGACATTTTGAGCTTGAATCTTTAAGTGAACAGCCAACAACTTCTGCTGCATCCATGTTACAGGTTCCCCCTGTAATTACACAGAACTCACTTGAAAGAATGTGCGGTTCAATTGTTTCATACTTACAAACCTCTGGTTGTTCTCAAAGTACTATCCAAACGATAGTTTGTTCGATGGAGGAAGTTATTAGTGATGTTCAAGGTCGAGCACAAAAAGCAGTTCTCCAAACATTTTCCTCTGAAACTAAGGAGTCAGAAATTTATAAGCAAGTAGAGCACTGTTTAAATCAATTAGACAATCCCTTTACAAAATTTAACACACAGATGAAGAGACAAAAATATTATGATGAAAAATGGGAAATAGTTGAGCCTAAAGAATTTGTCCTTGGTGTGAGAATGGATACACGTGGAAATAGAACTACAGGTGTATATAGTCAGATTCCGGTAACAGTACATGTATGTACCCATTTTAGGTACAATGAAATCAATTTTCAAAAACAGTGAGATAAGAGAGTGCTTCTTGCAAGAGAAACACTGTAAAAAGGGGACATACAAAGACATTAATGATGGGTTTTATTTCCAAAACCATCTTTTTTCACAACAGAGACATGCTCTACAAATTTTACTTTATTATGACGATTTTGAAACAGCTAATCCGTTAGGTTCTAAGAAGGGGATCCACAAACTTGGTTGTGTTTATTTTACAATAAAAAAACCTCCCACCCAGGGTGAACTCTGTGCTAATGAACATACATCTTGTAGCTCTTTTCTACACCCAAGATTTAAAGACGTACGGTTTTGAAGAAATATCAAAGCCTCTAATTGACGATTTGAAAACTTTAGAAACTGAAGGAATCCAATTTCCTTTTATTGATGAACCACTGTTTGGCTATGTAATTCAAGTAACGGGAGATAATCTCACTTTAAACAGTTTGCTCGGCTTTGTTGAATCTTTCAGTGCACCATACTTTTGTAGGTTCTGTCTGACAAATAAGGAAGAAATTCAGTCTGTTTTTTCTGAAGATACTCCAGCACTTATTCTGCTCTCCAGAGAGCTTCATATTGAACATTGTAATGCACTAAGTGAAGATCCTGCTCTATCTACTGTTTATGGTGTTAAAAAACCTTGCGTGCTTGATTCATTACAGTATTTTCAGTGTACTGATAATTTTGCAGTTGATATAATGCATGATTTGTTGGAGGGTGTCGTACAGTATGAGCTTAAGCTGTTTTTTCAGTACCTGCTAAAAAATGGTTACATCTCTATGAACACGTTGTCAGATAGGATACAGAGTTTTAATTATGGACACATGGAACGCAAAAACAAACCGAGTCACTTAAAAATTGAGAACAACAGCAAGCACTTAGGTTTGAATGCAATTCAGTGATGTTGTATTCTACGCAATACCCCACTTATTTTTGGTGATGTGGTTGAAAGGGGCAATAATCACTGGAATTTATTGCTTCTCTTGATACAGATTGTTGATATAGTCTTCTCCCCTATCCTTACTGATGGGATGATATGTTACCTAAAAAATGTAATATGTGACCACCATAACATGTTCAAAACTTTATTGCATGATAAGAAATTGATTCCCAAACACCACTTAATGATACATCATCCAAGGATTATAAAAAAAATTGGCCCTCTCATACATACGTATGTGGTGTATGCGATTTGAAGCAAAACACAATTTTTTTAAGAAGTCTGTAAAAATGTTTAAAAACCTTACTAAATCTCTAGTAAAGCAACACCAGCGTCAACTGGCATTTTACTATGAACATTATTATTTTAAGCGGTTTGAGATTGGTCCTTTAAAAATAAAACTCAAACTCAACTCAACTTCACTTTATTGTCGTTGCACAAGAAACACAGAGTGATTTTTGGCAGCGAAATGTCGTTGCTATGGTTTCCGGCAGACACAGAGAATGAGCAGATGTATTGTGTATAAAAAAATAAAAAGCATTGGTAGCTTGGAAGGTGGAGAATTACTCTTTCATACATTACAATTAGATCCAAGTTCAGATGTTTCAACTGCAAGTTGGGTCAGAAATTATGGCACAGAGTACCAGATTGACTTGTTGGTATGCACTGGAACATCACATGATGACCTACCTGTATTTAAGATAATCTGTAATATCATAATACATGAACAACGTGCTTTCATAATAGGCTGTACTGTTGACACACTGTACTTCGATGAACATTTTCATGCGTACTGTATAGAAGAGCAAAATAATGAACATATTGTGATTTTCATTGACCAGCTGACGTATTTTAGACCGTTTGATAAGCAATACTCTAATAAGAGTGAGAGGACATACATTGTGCCTTACTGTTGCATGTTCTAATATTTGTGGTGCAAGTTTGAAAATAAATGTTTTTAAACTGCCAAACATGACTTTTTATTTTAGCAAAGTTTATTTTCCAAGTATTTTTTTTAGGAATATATATATATATATATATAAGAATTATATTAACACCTTTTAAGTGTTTAGAGGTAACACTTGTAGTTAAGAAATTGTCCTCTGATAGAGTTAATTGCTAACACTACATAAAAGTGTTCAAAAAAACTAACACTGGTTGGTGTTAGGCAGTGTTACATTTTAACTCCAAAAAGAGTCAAGTTTACACTAACTTAGTGTTAAGGTTCCGAGGTGTGGACCCATAAAGACATTTTAAAAGTGTTAAAATCAACTCTTACAGTGTTAATTTGGGTATGCTGATTTTACTGTGTACCTGTAATGACATAATGCATATAATCATCTATAGTTTCTATATTGTAGCATATACTGGACATGAGGAGTGCCCTCCACAAAGAGATTACAAGGTTGAATCTGATTGCTCAGGCGAGACCCATCGTGGACTGATCATTAAATCACATACAATATATCTTTTTATGTATGCAGCTCAATGATAATAGCAATAAAATAATAAATGGGCTTATCAGGGTATTCCGCAGCTGTCCACTTCGCTAAATGACCGACCGCCTCGACAAACAAATTCACAGTGTGCCGTTCATATCATCTGCATTCAATCTGACTGAAACTAGAGGCCACCATTAGCCTCATATAGTCCAATAGAGACTCATATAATACGCTGTGATTAATCTAGGAAATCAAACAGTGGCCGGTCTCTATGGAGACGGAGCACCCATCTCCATCCGGACCAAACCTCATTATTTCATATCATAACATTATTTCATAATATATCTCACCATCCATACACCTATCAATTGCACGTCTATTTTTTATCTATCATTTTGTATTTTCTTTTTCTGCATCTTGATTAACTTTGAGCTTTAGCAATTTTGTATGTTTCCCTATAAAGCCCTTTGAGTGAGTGAGTGAGTCAGTGAGAGTGAAAGCCTTGGTGCAGCGAGGTGGTGATGGAGTAGTCTGTTGGCCAGGGCCCAATCAGATGAAACCTGAGGATCCACACACCTCAGGCCCACCTAAGGATCCACACCACCAACACAAAGGGAGCTAAACGCCGTGTCAGTGAGGTCAGGCCGGTCCTGATGGCCCAGTGCTCTCCTCCATCTTCACCTGGGACCTCAGCCCACATGATACGCCAACGTCACCGCCACCTGCTCCATCCTGCTCGCCTCTCCGTCCTTTCATTCAATTCCATCTTCACAGTCACCAGACCTAAGCGCTCGCTGTCTATTCGTCATTCAGCTCCTCTATAGGCCAATCTGGAGCTCTGATCATCCCGCAATCTGCCTCTCCTGCATTTTCTCCTTTGTCGTCCTTCTCCTCCTCCTCCTCCTCCTCTCTCCCCATCCCTTCCTCTCCATCCATCTCTCCTCTCACAGTGGTGCTCCAGATAAGCAGCTGGCTGAGTGGTGGATGCGGTGGAAGCCGGCAGGGAGGTTAGATTCACTATCTTTCTCTCTCTATTGTTTCTGCAAAGGCTGGTTCTGCACCAGCAGCCTGGGTCTGTTCATCGCATGGAAGGGGCAGTTTAAGCTGTTTCACCTTTTCTAGACTCCAGCCTCTTTTCACACAACGTCCCGGTAAATTACTGGGATAACGTTTCAGGCGCCGCTAAAGATTGTCGCTATTCACACGTGTCGCTACGTTCTGGAATATCGCCGCCATGTTCCCTGACACAAATGGCATAGCAATGATGATGTTAAATGATGACGATAAAATGTATCATCATCATTGCTATGCCATTTGGGCGGAGGGACAGCCCAGCAGAGGGCGGTAATACAACACTTATGGATGCGGGGGGGGAGCATGAAACTCGCTGACTAGGAGGAGCTCCATCATTTCGGAGTCTGTCCAGTTGCCAGACATTCTTTAAAAGAGGTGTGTGTTGGCAAGATAGGTAAACCATTGAGAAAGGAATCGGCCAGAAAGCATTAGCATGTCAGGCAAACAGTCATAGGTTTATACACGTCATCAGTGGAGTCTGGTGACTGGTTTGCTCGCGCCACGGGAAAGACTCATAAATCAGACAGATCCCTTTACTGGCCTCTCGCGGCAACGTTACTGCCAACCACGCCCAGCTGGCCCTGATCCGGTAATGACACGAGGTCTTGAGCAGGCAATTATTGTCCTGTTCCTATTCACACATGACCCCATGCAGGGAATGTTCCAGAACAATCCTGGGATAGACTGTGTGTGAAAGGGGCTTTAG
>JAXIVH010000016.1:5724892-5729892 GCA_036785325.1 Urophycis tenuis | reverse complement strand
ACACACACACACACACACACACACACACATCCTTAAAGCATGATTTAGTATTCCCCTGCATGTCTGCATTTGGTGGGCAGAGGGAACGTTTGTGTAGAATTCTAATTCAGCTCTTCCTTAGCTCCGCTCACCTGGACAACACTTCTGTTACCCACTTGATGTGTTCACACTCCTCTGTACTCTGTTCTCCTCCCCAAACCACCTGGCCACAGCCACGCTGCCATGCTGGAGCAGAGGAGGGAGGAGGCAGTGCGTATCAAAGGAAGGAAGGGAGGAAAGGAAGGTAGGAAAGGAACGGAAGGGACAAGGGGGAAAACACAGAAACCCAGAGAATCAAAAGGGAACAGAAGGGAGGAGGAGAGAAGTATTGAAGGACAGAAGAATGGAAAACAAATACAGAAAACAGATACAAGGTATGAGGTACAAGGTAGAAACAAATAAAAGGTGTCCTCGCTCATGTTAGCTTCCGATGCTGCCCAGCTGTCTCACCAAACCAGACCAAACCAGACCAGACCAGACCAGACAAGAGCAGACCACAGCAAACCAGACCAGACCAGACCAGACCAGACCAGAGCAAACCAGACCACACCAGACGTTGTTTCCACACTTTCTGGTGACATTTGTAACCGACAGGTAACAAATTCCATCGCCAGGGGAGACCGTTGGACACACACACACACACACACACACACACACACACACACACACACACACACACACAGGCACCCCAGCCCCCCGCATAAAAATGCCCTTTTTGGAGTAAGAGGAGTACCATCAGAGGGACGAAGGAGGAGGAGGAGGAGGAGGAGGAGAGAGTGAAGGAGCAAGGAGGGTCACAGAGGGAGCAGCAGGAAGGGAACAAGAACTGACGTTGACAGAGGACCGTTGCCCTGGCAACTGGTCCTCTGGAGACAGCTCACCAATCAGTGGGGCCGATTGTCAAGACACACACCCGAGGAGCCCCCCCCCCCCCGGCAGACACAGACACACACACACACACACACAGACACACACGCACACGCACACGCATGCATGCACGCGCACACACACGCACGCACACACAAGCACACCCACACACACGCACACACATGCACACACACACACACACAAACACAAACAATTGAGTCACACACGTTAAGCCCCCGCGAGACACGGACCCCTTAATACAGGTGGAACTCTTTATTTGAAGCCCCCTGAAAGGCAGCGAGTGGTCCGGTCACAGAGCTACTCAGAGACCACCGCTAAGCCACCCAAACACACTGGAGTTGGATTTAAATGTGTGGAATCTGAAAGTGGTTTAGTGGCTCATCAATACTATTGATCTCAGATTGTGCTCAGAGGAAATTAAGGGGAAAGTGTTTTGTTTTTTTTCCAGGACAACTTGGATGGAGATTTAGTGGGGAGGATGACTTTGGTTTAGATTTGACCTTCTACGTTTTGAATGTTGGAGTCAGGTAACTTATTTTATTCCATCGTCACTTACAATGCGACTATTGTGTTTTTCATGGGAGCTGCCATTGCGTCTTCGTTCCCCCTCGGGGAGGAATAAAGAACCCAAACTCCATGGTCTTTGTCCCAAGGCTAGACAGGGCAGAAACTAAAACATGGTGGCATCTGACCAGTTCACCAGCTGACCGTTGGTGAACGCATGACATAGAGGGCAGCAGCTCAGTGTGTAGAGCGGGTGGCCAGAGCGGGTCGTCCACTCACCGTTGGGTCTGCGGTTCGATCCCCCTCCCCCAACTGTCCACATGTCAAACCCCACTGATTGTAAGTCGCTTTGGACAAACGCGTCTGCTAAATGCCCCCTTTACCCTCTACCCTTTTACATCAGTAAAAGGCCACATCAGTCAGCGGCTCCAGGACCAGGGAGGACAGGTTTCCCCGTGACCTGCGATGAGAAGCATGTCAGCCCCCGTCCAGAGCATTTTCCAAATGAACGCTGGACATTTCTGTAACAGGGTGAGCGCGGGGTCACCCAGCATCCCTCATGTCCCCTGGTGGACACCCTGACAGCAGGCGTGGCCCTGGTCATGTGACGTGATGCTGTGAACACATGGGGCTTGGTGTGACCGTGAGAGAGCAGTTAAGCGATGCGAGGGAGAGTCAGAGGGATGAAGAGCTTTTCATGGGTTGTACATTTGGTCATTTGGCCATTTCCCCCGTGGCAACAACCACAAAAAAAAAGACCATTTACTGAAGCTCACTGAGGTTTGATCAACTTCTTGCAACAAACCCCACCAGCCATTTATGTGCTCATGAGATAACAACTGCGAATGGCCTCAGTCATTCTCTCTTCCTCTCTCTGTCTGTCTGTCCTTCTTCACATTATCTGCAGCCTTTGTGTCTCTGGTACAGTCATGATTAGGAAAAGTCTGATGGCAAACGTAATAAGAGGCAGTGTGAACACACACACACACACACGCACACGCACACACGCACACGCACACGCACGCACGCGCCTGATCTCACTCACCGTTGCCAGGCATTCACCATTTTGCTTCAATCAAATCCTCGTTAGCCAACACTAATAGCCACTGGGCAAAACAGCTCATTAATCTGAGGGTGCTCTGCTATGCTTGGAGTTGTCTGGATCCAGGGCCGATCAGCGTTGAAGGAGCAAACTTGTGTTGTGACCATGCAAATGAGTTGAGAAATAATCCGATTTGATCTAATGAGGCTGACACCAATCGCTACAATGCGTTTTTTTCATGGGACACAATGGAACAGGAAATACACACACTTAAATTGACATTTACATTAAGCCGAGGCAGCCAATTAAAACTCAGATCAGAAGGGTGGTTTTTCCCCCCACTCTACTTTGTGGACCAGACCCTCCTGTCCTCCCCCCTTCTTTCCTCCACCCCTCCCACAGCTGTTGACCTGTCAGGGGTGATGTAGAGCGCTCTGCTGCTTTCAAGAACACGAGACAAATTAATGGAGTCGAGGCAAGCCACACAAAAAATTGGATGGAATTACATGGAAAATGATACGAAGGGGAAAGAGGAAGTTCAATTAGAGAACCGGGCAAGGTTGGCGGCGAGACGAGCCCAATGGTAAACGGCACTTTGTCACACTTGAATTATGAAAGCTCGTATTTCAAAACATGCGGAGGTGATTCATGTCCTCACAGAGTGCTCGCCGCTTGGGCAGCTCACTACTGCCCTCTAGCGGATATACATTAATATGACATGTTTCCGCCACAGGCAAACACTCATTGAAATTCAGCATCTAACGGTGTCATAATTGTGTTGATGTCCCAAATGTAACAACCACGATCGAACAGTGCACAATTGTATTTTATTTATTTATTTATTTATTTATTTATTTATTTATTTATTTATTTATTTATTTTTATTATTATTATTTTTTTTTTACAAATTGTGGTAAGATCCTACTTCTTGTATTTTTAATGTATCAAATCTATTCACTTCAAGGTCCTGAGGTCCCCCATATATGCTTTAGCTATTTATGGAATAGTTATTTCCAGAAAAAATATAATCAACAGCAATGGTCTGGAGATTCACTGCATGAGTCATCTGGGAAAATATTCCAACACAATACCCTCCAAATGAACTACGATCCAACAAGAACAATTTCACCAGATGTAGAGGTGGACCCACAAGGTGTAGAGGTGGACCCACCAGGTGTAGAGGTGGACCCACCAGGTGTAGAGGTAGACTACCAGGTGTAGAGGTAGACCCACCAGGTGTAGAGGTGGACCCACCAGGTGTAGAGGTAGACCCACCAGGTGTAGAGGTGGACCCACCAGGTGTAGAGCCCAGGTAGACCCACCAGGTGTAGAGGTGGACCCACCAGGTGTAGAGCTGGACCCACCAGGTGTAGAGCCCAGGTAGACCCACCAGGTGTAGAGCTGGACCCACCAGGTGTAGAGCCCAGGTAGACCCACCAGGCCTAAGTTCCGGGGTCACCTCTGTATGCCGCGAGCCTCTTCTAAATAGACTCTTTTTGTCTAACGGCAGACTAATACAACAAACTTCCCTTTAAGAAAGATGAGATGGTTTGGTGTTGGTTTAAAATAAAAAATGTAAACCTCCTTTGTTTTTCTGCCCTCTTTCCTTTGAGATCGCCTTACCGTAGCTCCGCCCACAACCGCGTGGCTCCCTACCTGGGCTGCGGCGCCTCTACAGGTAATGTGGTTTACAACAGGTATCGTGAAAAGTAGACTGAAATAGACTTAACCATGCATGGATAATGGTTTAACCCGAATTCACAGTGTGCCACATGTTGTAGTGCCACAATTCTACACTCCTAAGTCCCAAGTCTAGAAGATGAATGCCTTTCTATTCACCTTACAGTTGTGGATTTAAATTTGAAGCGGCGCTGTGCAACATACATGTTTGTCGCCCTCTAGTGGTCGCGGGGGTCATTCACGACCTCATTAAAACGCATTGTATTTCATTTCCTCTTCAGGGTCTCCAGGATAAGAGTCTACTGAGACCTGACCACGAGAGCACTCGTCTGTTACACTTTGAACTGCGAAATAATACGCAATCCAAGAAAAACGGTCGAGTGCTCCCAATAATGAAAAGAATATTATATTAGCGCGGATGACACAGCACATTGTTATCACACACTCTTGTCGAGTGTGGCCGGTCCTTGTACCAAGACAGTGAGAACTTTTTAAACGTTTTATGTCAGCCCTAGAACATTATCTGAAGGTTTGCACGGATTTTACGACGGCGATATAGATGAAGAGCACGGAGAGCCTTGGGGGAAGAGAGCGAGCTCTGCCTCCTTCCTCACAGGCTCATCTTTCAGGGACGCCCTGCTGCCACACCACAGCGGAGCGTTCATGACCCGGGAAAATGGACCCAAAAAGCCGGAGCAGGAGGAGCATATTGCAGGCCGTGAGGGGACCCGACATAAGGGGGCCGCGGTTAATGTCCCCCATAATGGCGGCGGCGGCGGCGGTGGCTTGGGGTCCGATTTTAATGAACGCTCACGGCGTAGCGTGCGGATCAGCGGGTCCCCCCCGC
>JAXIVH010000016.1:5712392-5719892 GCA_036785325.1 Urophycis tenuis | reverse complement strand
GTCTCCTATCTATTTATTTAGCAAGGAAGGAAAAGTACCAGCTGAGCTGGAAAAGCAAAGATCAGAGTCCATCGCCCCACTGAGGTAAATTAACAGGACGAGGCCCGTTCAGAAAGGCCATCATCTTCTCTTGCTTTTGTTGGAAAATAATAACAGAACGTTGATTGTGGGTGACCTGTTCCATAACCCCATTTAGTCTGTGTTTTCTCTGTTGTCTCTCTCTGATTGTGCCCACGACTTTGTATCTTAATGTATTGTATGTACTAATTACTGCAGTTCTACACGGCCACTGACCCCGCGCACAGAGGTCACGCCATTTGTTGAAATAATAATATCTTTTGGCACTTCCTTGTTAAACGCTCATCGGCAGAGTGAGTCGAAGCGACGAAGTGACCGAATCACATAAGATAAGATAAGATAAGATAAGATATTCCTTTATTAATCCCCCTTAGGAGAAATTCACAGTGACCAGCAGTACAGGGGATAGATGTGCAGTAAGAGCCTGGCTAAAGTCAATACACAATAAACAATAAATTAGATTAAATACGAGCTCTTAAGTCAGGTCGGTGACGAGTGAGAACCTGTATGCATACGAGTGTCCTTGATAGCTGTTTATGGTGCAAAATGCAAAATAGATAGATAGTGCCATCAGACACGGCCAGGAGACACGGGTCCCCCAGACCCCGCCTGCAGCGCCCCCTACCTGTCGGGCTGAGTTCTGATGGGCGTCCCGCACTCGGACCCCTGCTGGGAGCCCACGGAGATCACCGAGTGACGCATGGAACGCAGCATGGAGCACGGCCGTGTGGACCTCCTGTCCTCCATGTTAGGCTGTGAGGAGGGGACAGAAAGAGAGATAGAGGGGGGAGGGAGTATGGGTACATAGAGACATGTGAGAAAGAGAGACATTTTATTTAGACTTTTAGCTGCAAAACCCTTCAACATATCGACTTGTATTTCCAGAGGCCTGATGGGGGAATGATCTACGCGTTATGAATTGACTGGTAAGGGTCATCTTGTGTGTAACATCTGGACCAGAAGTGTTTGAAACAAAGAATTCTGCCTTTGACATTTGTTTTGAAGTAAAAAAAAAAAACTTGGGTGTTAAAATTCCAAGACAAAACTAAACTGGACTAAGTATCTGCTTGCAGACTGGCCTTCCTGTCAAAACAAAGGTTTTGTCTCTTTGGGCTGAATGTGAATCTGAATCTGTCTGTAGAAAACGCCACCCATCTCCCTGATAAATGAATATGACTTCTGATAAAACATTTTTTGATAAAGTATGTATTTTGCCTTGAACCAACTTTGTCATTCAGCCATGTCCCGAGGCTGCCTCTGGGGGTCTGATACGAAGCCTGTGTTTTGCTGTCGTCAACAGACTGAGGGCATCGCTGTTATTGTTGGTTAATCATTTTTACGCTGAGCTTTTCATGACCAGCCAACAGATGTTTTCTGCAGTTGCCCACTATTCCTCATTTCGTTTTATTGCACAAAATAAAGCTAAAGTGAATTAGGATGCTTATCCTAAAGCAATTATGCTGTCCTCTAACTCCCTGATCACAGAGCTATGAATAATAAAACAATAGGTAATCCTCTCCCCAGCAGAGTTAATCGACAGGACCGTCTCTTTCACTCTCAGCTCCCCTTCTTCCAGGAACTCTGAACCCCCCCTCCAGGTGAGTGGAGGTGAAAATCCAATTTAATGAAAATAAATCAAATCAAAAATAAAAGTGGTTTCCCAGAAGCTCTTTGATCTCAGAGAGGCATCAGTGTGAGCTCTGTGGGCCGTCGGCCGGGCTTGGCAGGAGACCTGGGCCGGGCCCAGATGAACAGAGCCGGGCCCAGATGAACAGAGAACCTGGTGTCTCACCAGCTCCCGCGAGCCGTACTGCTTCTCCACCTTCTTCTTCAGCTGCTTGAAGCACTCCTCCATGCGCTCGTGGAATGGCCGCATGTCCTCGCTCACCCTCTTCCTGTGCAGCGCGATCCCGCTGTCCAGCAATGGGATCTGCACACATCACACGTGTCTCACAGGGCCAGAGCTGCACATGCTCAGACCGCAGCCGTCATCAGACAAGATGACAGCCAACGTGACGGCCGTGGCAATTAGTGGGAGTACAGAGTACAATGTAAGGCAACGGGGGGGGCCTGGCAGGCAGTACATAAACACAGCTCAAGGAAGTGCATGCAATTACGTGCGGTAGTAACAAATTAATACAAATCATATTATGATGAAAGTATTATGATTATTATTTTTGTAAAATGTAGCTCTTTTGTCTTGGAACATGGTGATTCTACATAAGTATGTAAAATATGCATGTGTGACTGTGTGAGTGTGTGCGTGTGTGCGGGAGTGAGTGTGTGCGTGTGTGAGTGCGTGTGTGCGGGAGTGAGTTCCCCTGTGTCCCACACTGCACCTGCCAGGCGATGAGGTCCTTGAGACTCTGCAGCTTGTCGTGGTCCTCTGGGTGCTGCTGGGTGTACTCCTCAGTGAAGAAGGCCTGGGAACCAGACACAACACAACACAGTGTGAGGGTTAACCAGACACAACACTGTGAGGGTTAACCAGACACAACACAACACAGTGTGAGGGTTAACCAGACACAACACTGTGAGGGTTAACCAGACACAACACAACACACTGTGAGGGTTAACCAGACACAACACACTGTGAGGGTTAACCAGACACAACACACTGTGAGGGTTAACCAGACACAACACTGTGAGGGTTAACCAGACACAACACTGTGAGGGTTAACCAGACACAACACAGTGTGAGGGTTAACCAGACACAACACACTGTGAGGTTAACCAGACACAACACTGTGAGGGTTAACCAGACACAACACTGTGAGGGTTAACCAGACACAACACAGTGTGAGGGTTAACCAGACACAACACACTGTGAGGTTAACCAGACACAACACTGTGAGGGTTAACCAGACACAACACAGTGTGAGGGTTAACCAGACACAACACTGTGAGGGTTAACCAGACACAACACTGTGAGGGTTAACCAGACACAACACACTGTGAGGGTTAACCAGACACAACACTGTGAGGGTTAACCAGACACAACACACTGTGAGGGTTAACCAGACACAATACTGTGAGGGTTAACCAGACACAACACACTGTGAGGGTTAACCAGACACAACACACTGTGAGGGTTAACCAGACACAATACTGTGAGGGTTAACCAGACACAACACTGTGAGGGTTAACCAGACACAACACACTGTGAGGGTTAACCAGACACAACACTGTGAGGGTTAACCAGACACAACACACTGTGAGGGTTAACCAGACACAATACTGTGAGGGTTAACCAGACACAACACTGTGAGGGTTAACCAGACACAACACTGTGAGGGTTAACCAGACACAACACTGTGAGGGTTAACCAGACACAACACTATGAGGGTTAACCAGACACAACACTATGAGGGTTAACCAGACACAACACACTGTGAGGTTAACCAGACACAATACTGTGAGGGTTAACCAGACACAACACTGTGAGGGTTAACCAGACACAACACTATGAGGGTTAACCAGACACAACACACTGTGAGGGTTAACCAGACACAACACACTGTGAGGGTTAACCAGACACAATACTGTGAGGGTTAACCAGACACAACACTGTGAGGGTTAACCAGACACAATACACTGTGAGGGTTAACCAGACACAACACTGTGAGGGTTAACCAGACACAACACACTGTGAGGGTTAACCAGACACAACACTGTGAGGGTTAACCAGACACAACACAACACACTGTGAGGGTTAACCAGACACAACACTGTGAGGGTTAACCAGACACAATACTGTGAGGGTTAACCAGACACAACACTGTGAGGTTAACCAGACACAACACTGTGAGGGTTAACCAGACACAACACTGTGAGGTTTAACCAGACACAACACACTGTGAGGGATAACCAGACACAACACAACACTGTGAGGGTTAACCAGACACAACACTGTGAGGGTTAACCAGACACAACACACAGTGAGGGATAACCAGACAGAACACAGTGTGAGGGTTAACCAGACACAACACACTGTGAGGGTTAACCAGACACAACACACACACTGTGAGGTTAACCAGACACAACACTGTGAGGGTTAACCAGACACAATACTGTGAGGGTTAACCAGACACAACACTGTGAGGGTTAACCAGACACAACACTGTGAGGGTTAACCAGACACAATACTGTGAGGGTTAACCAGACACAACACTGTGAGGGTTAACCAGACACAATACTGTGAGGGTTAACCAGACACAATACTGTGAGGGTTAACCAGACACAACACACTGTGAGGGTTAACCAGACACAACACTGTGAGGGTTAACCAGACACAACACTGTGAGGGTTAACCAGACACAACACTGTGAGGGTTAACCAGACACAACACTGTGAGGGTTAACCAGACACAACACTGTGAGGGTTAACCAGACACAATACTGTGAGGGTTAACCAGACACAATACTGTGAGGGTTAACCAGACACAACACACTGTGAGGGTTAACCAGACACAACACAGTGTGAGGGTTAACCAGACACAACACTGTGAGGGTTAACCAGACACAATACTGTGAGGGTTAACCAGACACAACACTGTGAGGGTTAACCAGACACAACACTATGAGGGTTAACCAGACACAACACACTGTGAGGGTTAACCAGACACAACACTGTGAAGGTTAACCAGACACAATACTGTGAGGGTTAACCAGACACAATACTGTGAGGGTTAACCAGACACAACACTGTGAGGGTTAACCAGACACAACACAGTGTGAGGGTTAACCAGACACAATACTGTGAGGGTTAACCAGACACAACACTGTGAGGGTCAGTGTTGTGTCTCCCCCGCCCTCCCAGGTGTCCAAGATGGCTGCCGGCTCAGGGTCCAGGACTAGCGACACCAAGAGGAACTCCTCTCCGAGGTTCCAGCCTTCAGATCCGGTGAACCCGCTTGAGGCCAGCAGCACTGCAGCGCAGTGGTGTTAATGGGATTAGTGACGGATCGCCTCTTTGGTCGCTACACGACTTGATTTATTTCAGAGCGCCGGGTCACAAACGACCCGCGCCCCGCCTGCACAGGGGGCGTCCACCTGCCAGAGGAGGAGCGCCGTCCACACCGGGAGAGGGAGGAGTCTGCTGTGGAGCCGGGCCGCCCTCCACTCAGATGAAGGTACAATAAATAAATGATAATAATACACGCGGCCAGCTCGCCCAGGGAGCGGCTTGACAGAGTGAGGCACGGCACGCCATTCAGTTTGGTTTGGTGACATCTTCTCTCCGTGGAAAGATACGTCTCTCTGTTAAGGCGCATGGCTAACGGGCACAGAGGCGCAGATGGCGTGTGTGTGAAATGTGGCAAATGGCTTTTTGATGTTTTGTTTTGCTGCTGGTTGCGGGGGGGTGGTAGGGGAGCTGCAGGGGTGTGGGGGGGGCTGCAGGGGGCTGGGGGGGGGGGGGGGGGGGAGGCGGGGGGCTGCAGGGGGGCAGGGGGGCTGCATGGGGGCGGGGGGCTGCAGGGGTGTGGGGGAGCTGCAGGGGTGTGGGGGGGCTGCAGGGGGGTGGGGGGGGGTGGCGCCTCACCTTCTCGTACTTGGCGAAGCCCCCCATGACGGCCGGGTCCACGATGCCGTTCAGCTGCATGGACAGCGGGTTGATGGGCAGGCTGAGGTCCGTCTGGTACTGGCCAATCAGGTTCAGGATCTTCTCGTTGGCCGCGTCCATGGTCTCGATGGCGTTCTCCAGCGGCGACAGCGTGATCTGAGGGGGGGGGAGACCGGGGGGAGGAGGAGGAGGTGAGGCACGCGGCGATGTGAGTCGGTGGGGGGGAGGGAAGGGACAAGAGGAGGAGCCAAGTAATGGAAACATTCTACAATACAACAGGAAGGAAGGAGGAAAGGAAGGAACAAAGGAAGGAAGAAAGAAGAGTGAAAAGAAAAGAGAAAGAAAGTTAAAGAAAATGAAACGTGAGAAAAGACAACCAAAAGCCGAACAGGGAGTGAGACAGACGGGGGGACAGAGGTGTGAGCCCGAGAGGCGGGGGAGTCGCGAGGGGTTGAGGGACGCGGGGCGTGTCCCGCAGGACCACTCAAGAGAGGCTCTTCTGTGGTGCTGCCTTGCTCAGAGGTCACAGGGCAGGCGGCCCATCGCACCACTGACCTGTGTCATCTCGCTGGCCTCGAACCAGCGCAGGATCCCTGGCAGCTTGTAGACGGTGGTGAAGGTGGTGCGCTCGATCCACATGGACTGAAACACACAGGGGGAGAGGAGGTGAGCATGAGTCATCCTGCTCCGACACGTGGACCTGAGTTCTGTTCCCTCCCACCCCGCTGACGCGGACATTTCTCTCTCCTAACGGCCTTGCTTGTTAACAAGCTTCCCGGCCGCTCACACTGGGGTTTGAATCCTGCCTATTAGAGCGAACAGGGCAGAACTTCTGGACATGACTAACATTAACCATCTCTAGCATGGCTCAGGGGTCTTCCCACAGAGGCGAGCGGTCAAACGCTTTGTGGTATTTTTGGGAGAACGTTGTGTGAAAGGTGATCGGAAATCGACTTGCAGTGTTGGCCTCCTGTGAGATCATTATTTCAGTCTCTTATTCTACTGCCTTATCTCGCAACCGCAAGACTTCACTTTGGCTTAGAATCTTATAACGCCAATCAAATGGTGACGATTGCAATTTCAATACATTTGCCAGCTTGCTTTAAAACTTCTGATTGAGCATCAGATGACCGTGGTGTGTGGCCACAACAACCTGGACAACAGCTTCTACACTGCCATCGTCGAGTCCATCCTCACTTCCTCCATCAACATCTGGCACGCTGCTGCCATCAGGACCTGTGTACCTCCAGGACCTCCAGCACCTGTGTACCTCCAGGACCTGTGTACCTCCAGCACCTGTATACCTCCAGGACCTGTGTACCTCCAGGACCTATGTATTTCCAGGACCTCCAGGACCTGTGTACCTCCAGGACCTCTAGGACCTGTGTACCTCCAGGACCTGTGTACCTCCAGGACCTCCAGGACCTGTGTACCTCCAGGACCTGTGTACCTCCAGGACCTCTAGGACCTGTGTATCTCCAGGACCTGTGTACCTCCAGGACCTGTGTACCTCCAGGACCTCCAGGACCTGTGTACCTCCAGGACCTGTGTACCTCCAGGACCTGTGTACCTCCAGGACCTCCAGGACCTGTGTACCTCCAGGACCTATGCACCTCCAGGACCTGTGTACCTCCAGGACCTGTGTACCTCCAGGACCTCCAGGACCTGTGTACCTCCAGGACCTGTATACCTCCAGGACCTGTGTACCTCCAGGACCTGTGTATTTCCAGGACCTATGTATCTCCAGGACCCTGACGCGTGCAGCGAGGCTTGTGTCCGACCCCTCTCACCCTGGTCACAAACTCTTTGAAACGCTCCCCTCTGGCAGGAGGCTGCGGTCCATCAGGACCAACACCTCGC
>JAXIVH010000016.1:5687392-5694892 GCA_036785325.1 Urophycis tenuis | reverse complement strand
CCTGGGTAATAAAGGCCACAGCTAAGTGGAAGTAGTTATTCCACAGCTAGACAGGAAGATGAAAAAAGAGGAAAAAAATAAGGATGAAGTGGATTAGTCTTTATATAATATGTATGGCCACACACACACACGCAGACACACACACACGCACACACACGCACACACACACACGCACACACACACACCACACACACACACACACACACACACACACACACACACACACACACACACACAGACACACACACACACACACACACACACCACACACACACACACACACACGCACACACACAGACCTGCACTTCAAAGTCATTGTTGTTCAGGAACTTCTGGTTCATGGTGTCAGCATAGGTGTTAATGGCCCTCAGGAAGACTCTTAACAGAGAGAGGTACACACACACACACACACACACACACACACACACACACACACACACATTAAAGCATGAAAGCATGTACAATGATATGCCGTTGCATGGACATGAATGCTTCCCCTTCATAGCTCTCATAACAACAGAGCCACGTCGCCACACAGCCCGTTCATGTTCAGACTGCTTGTGACATTTACAGCTGCTCTCATGTCTTCCCCTCACTAGAACTACGTGGGCCTCACGTCTGAACAAACCACCAGGGGTATTCGTATAAATAGCTCCGACAGCAACCAGCCAACACGTGGAGACTCTGTCACCGAAAGCCTTGTCACAAATCTAAATATACATCTGTTACTTCTCACCACCGTCTTCAGCGTGCCAGGCGCCAAATAATCCTCAGCTCTGATGTAATGGAGCATCAAATGCGCTTGATCACATCACCTTGACAGTCCACACTCATATCAACGCCATCTGCCCGTGAAACTGAGTGAAGTCTCGGCTTGAGAGGGAAATCTCTCTCTCTCCCGTAATAACTATCAGCGCTTGTTATCTGGAGCCTTATTCTCTTCTGTCTCTCTCGTCTCGCCCTCCCCGTCCTCACGCCGATGCAGACGTCCTCTTTGTTCCATCTTCCCATTAAGTTGCTGACCCGCACCTGACTGAAGGTGCTGCTTATCGCCCTGCAATTCAGTCTGAACCTCATTCTGTCCGTCTGTCTGTCTGGGGCTTCTATCCCTTTATGGGCTCTCGTTGCCACGCGACAAAGAGTCAACGACAAGTCCTTGTCATCATCAGTGAGTGGAACTTAAGGTTCCAGTTTACTGTCGGTTCCACACACACAAACACGCGCACACACACACACGCACACACACACACACACACACGGGCACACGCGCGCACAAAGCAACAAGTGTGCTAGAGTTAATTTTCTGGTCGGTGTGACGTGGAGTGTTGTTGTACATCATCACGTCTCCGCCTCCTGTGTCGCCTCTCTCTCGCTCTCTGTCCGCGCGCTCACGTGACCCGCCTGCAACATCACCGCAGACGTCAACAGTCCTTCAGGAGGATGGAGGCTGTGTGTGTTCTGAGGGGGGGGGGGGGGGGGGGGGGGGGGGGGGGGCTGAGAGGGTAAGGACGGCTGGGCCTTGATTGCATTTAATAGCACCGCAGGTGTTGACCAAATATAGTGGGCAGCAGTCTGGAGGTCTGAGGAAGGTCCTGCTCTCTCCAGCCATCTGGAGGGACAGAACAAACAGCACGCCACGGCCACAGAGAAACGCCGGGCAGAAGAACATGAACTCCATCCCCGTTCCACTGTTCTGTCTACAAGCCAGGCTCCTCCAGCAAGGGCACTAAACTACCCCTGAAATAATTGTATTCATGATGCATTTGTACTTTCTGACACATGTACTTATTGTAAGTCGCTTTGGACAAACGCGTCTGCTAAATACCCTGAATGTAAATGCAAATGTAAATGTAAACTAGCAACTCTGTCTCCTGGCTCCTGAGAGCTCCTCCCCTCAGAGAAGTGACGAGTGGGTGTATATATTCAGATTCATGGCCGTGCCTTCGCCACGGCAGCCGAGCCAAATGAATGCATTAAAAGAGAAATATAGTAGAGCTTGATAAACGCAGCGAGGCTCTGAGGGGAGTGTACCGAGTGTTATTGATAGGACCGCTGGGGACGAATTAGGCCATCAGGGGGCCCACTTTACTCAACCCTACATCTTTGTTTACTAAACCTCTTCGACATGTCTGAGATAAAAACTAATGTTTCGTCAAATGCACCAGGAGGGCAATTATTCCAAATGTGACTCAAAAACATTTCAATACCGATGAAACATTCTCTCTCCGTCTTCTCCAGGTTGGACCAAACCCACGTCCGCAACGCTACGCTCCGTCATCCATTGTTGATGTTCCCGAAGCCTGCCGAGACCGTGAATAATGCAGCTCCACACGGACACACCAGAACCAGAACCAGAACCGCCTCCGAGCGTTCCCGGCCGTGACGCTCAGCCGCTGACGTTCCAAGAGAACCGCGGGAGAACCTCGCTGTAGCGCGTCACCTCCTTGGCTCCATTATTCAGAAGATGTCCGGGAGGAGAACCTTTCATGTGGCCTCCTGTCAGCCGCACTCACAACCAGACGAGTCATTTCCTACTTCCTGGCCCAATGGACCGCGCTGTTCTGCCGGGTTTGCCGCCGTCAGCCATATTTGAGGGAGGCGACTCACTGCGGTGAGTTGCCGGGTGTCTCATAAAGCAGCTCTCCTGATCGATGGCCAGGGCCCCCCAGCGGCACTGTGCCAACGCCTGCCTCGTGTGCTCGCACACATAAAGTGTCCCCATAGGAAAGCAGAATGAAGTGTGGTTCACAGTACCGGTTCTGAACCATGATCATGGCCATCCAGTCAGACAGGTAGACGTGCTTCCCGATCAGGTCCCTGAACAGCAGGAAGCTCTCCATCAGGAAGTCCTGCAGGGGGACAGAGAGAGAGAGAGAGACAGGCACCGTGACACTCTGTACCCCAGTGTACCGGGTGCAGCTCAGCTGTCTGACCCGGGTTCCGGTGTTAAAGCCGGAGTGGGTAACTTTGGAGGAACCAGCCAGAGTAAGCAAGATTTTGAAAGTATCCAACCGGAAGAATCCCACGCCCCAAGAGTCCCCCTCAGGTCTCCTTTCAAAGGACGTCACTCACTCGCTTGACTTAGCGATAGCTCTGCCTGGCCTTCTGGAAGACTCTGGCCACGTGCAATGTGTTCACGGTCAGAGGGCCCCAGGTAGCCCAGATAGGTGGGGGAGAAGGTAGGCCATCCAATCATTTCATTCTGGGTTAATGAAATAATTGGACAGCCTTATTACGGGCCTAAGATACCTTGCTTTTTGGTTTTTTTTGTCAGCTTGCGATTGCTGTCACGCTGATTTAGTAATGATTCAGTGATTGCTGTTGGAGATGATTGATTCAGTGATTGCTCTTGGATGTAACAAGAGCTTCTACAAAAAATCACAAAAACGCTCGTATCTGTTATCTATTCCGTTTGCACATCTGAACTGCTGTTACGTTGGGCTCATTTTGAATCGACCATCACCACGGAGTGTTTGTGTTGTACAGAGATGAACCCGTGACTTGTCCTCAGAAACACGCCCCACAGACACCGCGACTCCCCGACTCCCTGATGTGAAGCGGATGTCTCACCACCAGCTCCGTGGTGCCGTTGAAGGTCTCGATGTACAAGGCGTAGTGCCGGTCCTCCATCTGGCTGAGGATGGTGGTCAGGCAGGCAACCACCCGGGCCTGAAAGGAGAGAAGGAACACAGGATATGAGTACGGAGCATTCTAATTTTGGCTCGTTCATCCATTGATCCTTTATTGAGCTGAGGCTCTCTCGTGGGGCTCAGATGATTGATGATACGATCTGGGCAGACTGTTGTTGTTATGTTTGGAACTCCATTTCATTTCTTTGGTTTTGTCTCTGAATATTCCCGCTACTAAACACACATTTACGACACAATTAGAATACAATTAGCATAACCAGATTCAGGGGTGCCAGGAAGCTTCTGTGCCCAGATTGTCACACAGACAAACTGGATTTCAGCATCCATTCCTCATTCGGATGCAATTATTGTCATGATAACAGCAACACTCCACAACTCCGCTTCACATCAACTCCAGATATCCGTGTTCACATGTCTGTAAAGACAAGTGTAAACGGTGATCGCTGGCAGCCATTTGCAGTCACTTGTACGGCTGCTGTCCGGTGTTTCAGAAACACAACATGGAGGCAGTATCTGGACCTCAAGCATCACAGATGGACAATCCAGCTGGG
Organism: Urophycis tenuis; assembly: GCA_036785325.1. Taxonomy (NCBI): domain Eukaryota; kingdom Metazoa; phylum Chordata; class Actinopteri; order Gadiformes; family Phycidae; genus Urophycis; species Urophycis tenuis. The sequence goes on along the minus strand of JAXIVH010000016.1, from coordinate 5,690,691 downwards.
TGTTTGGTTGACGAAGGAGTAGCAAAGCAGAGAGGAGGAGGAGGAAGAGGAGGAGGAGTGCTACACAGGGAGGAAGGGCGGCTGCAGAGGGGCATTCCCAGGCCGTGTATTTGGAGGAGCGGAAGGCGAGTGCACACTCTTTGAGCTGGATTAATACGGGCCTAAAGCCATGATTAAATGTTTGAAAACAGTGGTTCAAATCCTCCAAGGGGGTTAACAGAGACCCAAACAGAGACTGTGTGTGAGAGAGAGAGAGAGAAGAGGACGAAGGAGGGAGAGAAAGAGAGAGAGGATGAGAGAGAGAGAGAGGAGGGAGAGAGAGAGGAGGGAGAGAGAGAGAGAGAGAGAGAGAGAGAGAGAGAAAGAGAGAGAGAGACAGAGAGAGAGGACAAGGGAGAGAGAGAGAGGAGGGAGAGACAGAGAGAGAGAGAGAGAGAGAGAGAGAGGACGAGGGAGAGAGAGGGAGGGAGGACGAGGGAGGGAGAGAGAGAGGATGAGAGAGAGAGAGAGGACCAAGGAGGGAGAGAAAGAGAGGGAGAGAGAGAGGATGAGAGAGAGAGAAAGAAAGCAAGAGAAAGAGAGAGAGGACAAGGGAGAGCGAGAGAGAGAGAGAACGAGGGAGGGAGAGAGAGAGCGAGAGAGAGAGGGCGAGGGAGGGAGAGAGAGAGAGAGACAGAGAGAGAGGACGAGGGAGAGAGAGAGGACAAGGGAGAGAGAGAGAGGAGGGAGAGAGAGAGAGAGAGGACGAGGGAGAGAGAGAGAGGACAAGGGAGAGAGAGGGAGGAGGGAGGGAGAGAGAGCGAGAGAGCGAGGGCGAGGGAGGGAGAGAGAGAGAGGACGAGAGACGTAGAGAGAGAGGATGAGAGAGAGAGGACGAAGGAGGGAGAGAAAGAGAGAGAGAGAGAGCGAGAGAAAGAGAGAGAGGACGAGGGAGGGAGAGAGAGAGAGGACGAAGGAGAGAGAGAGAGAGAGAGGACGAAGGAGGGAGAGAAAGAGAGAGAGAATGAGTACCAGGGAGGTAGAGAGAAAGAGAGAGAGAGAGAGAGAGCTGGGGAGCTAAACTCATGCAACAAACCACAGACACAATCTCAAACAGGAGCAGGAGAGCTGTGTGTGAACGCCTCAGACAGAAGTAGTCCTCCGATGCCACCGGCCAACGGTGCGGCAGGTGGACGGGGGGGACGCCGAGCGAGGCCACCGATTGGCTGGAGGGTTTTGAACACGCCGCAGCAAAACAAGACGGTCAATATTTACCAGACGTCACACTCCCCCCGCGCGCCGCGCCTCCGCTGGGTGGGATGACACGCTCTCACTCTCGCTGTCTCTCTCCCTCGTCTTTTCACCCTATTTTCCCCATCCCTCCCTATTCATCAACCTGCAATCACAGCCTGCCATCAGGGCCCCAGACTCTGTGCACACACGCACGCACACGCACACACGCACACGCACGCACACACACGCACGCACGCACACGCACACACGCACGCACTGCGCGCACGCACGCACGCACGCACGCACGCACGCACACGCACACGCACTACGCACGCACACACGCACGCACGCACGCACGCACGCGCGCACACGCACACGCGCACTCACACACACGCACACACAGACAGTCTTCCCCTCACCTCCCCTGTCCGTTCCCGGTCTGTGCCACCCCTCCCTGTACCTGCGCCTCCTGCCACCTCCTTATCTGCCAGCACCTGACGAGCTCCCCTGACATCACTCCCTCCACCCACCCCTATCTCTCCAAAGGACTCTTTAATCAGCTGCAGCCTGCCTCCATGTCTGCCTCTTCATCCCGCTGCAGGTCTCTCTGCCTGTCGCTCCTGTCTGTCTGTCTTCATTTCTGTATTATCTGTCTGTGTCCATGTCTGTCTTTCTGTCTGTCTCTCTTTCTTCACATTTGCCTTGTCTTTCGTTCAGCCTGTCTCACTGCCTTTCTTTCTGTCCATCTGTCTCCCTGTGCATGTGTCTGTCTGTCTCTCTTTCTTCACATTTGCCTTGTCTTTCGTTCAGCCTGTCTCACTGTCTTTCTTTCTGTCCATCTGTCTCCCTGTGCATGTGTCTGTCTGTCTCTCTGCACCTCTGTCTCTGGGGTTGCTGGTGGCAGCCCAGATTGACAGAGGACTCTGGGGGAGGAGAGGATGATGGATGGCTGATTGGGAATGAAAAGATGAGCAACAGAACGTTTGAGTGCTCTCTGATCAGAATGTGAATCCCGTTGTGGGGCTGTGCATTACGCCGTGTGCATGCTTCACTGTGCTGTGGTGTGTGTGCGTGTGCGGGGGTATGGTTTTCTTTGTGTTTAAGTGCTTTCTCGAGTATCCAAATGCACCTGCAAAAACATTTTGTGTTCTTTCACCATAAACTCCAAGGTGATATTTCTAAATTAATTTTAACATACTTTTTTGAGGGCAGATATGATCTCTCTCACACTCTCCCTCTCCTCTCCACCCCTTCCTCCCCCTCCCTGTATCTCTCTCCCCCTCCTTCGCTCTCTCTCTCTCTATCTCTCCCACTCCTCTCTGCCCCCGCTCCTCCCTCTCTCCTCCCATCCCCTCCCTCCCCCCTCCCTCCCCCCTCCCTTATCGGCCAGACATGCGTCTCCCCCAGTGAGGATGGTTGCAGTGTATGATCCTGGGCTGAGCGGTGCGTCCCGAGGCTGGGCTGAACAGAGAGGCAGCCGGAGCGTTTAATGTCCCGGCCTTCAGCCCTGCCGCCTGGAGGCAGCGGCCAGCGGAGGCTGCAGCAGCAGAGTCCTGCAGCCTGGAGGCAGCAGCAGAGGCTGCAGCAGCAGAGTCCTGCAGCCTGGAGGCAGCGACCAGAGGCTGCAGCAGCAGAGTCCTGCAGCCTGGAGGCAGCAGCAGAGGCTGCAGCCTGGAGGCAGCAGCAGAGGCTGCAGCCTGGAGGCAGTGGCCAGCGGAGGCTGCAGCAGCAGAGCCTTTGTAGGCAGCAGCAGGGATCTGGGATCTTTTCACTGTATTAGCCTTGGAACTCTTATTGCATTAATTATTCAGTGGTTGATCTATTATTTTATACAGTATAATACTGGTGTGCTTGTGAGGGTTTATTTTAAAATATTTTATAGAATAGAATAGAATAGAATAGAAAAATACTTTATTAATCCCAAGCTGGGAAATTGCAATTATAGGGTTATATCTTGGTATGTCTATGTAATTTATTCTCTTGTATGTATCATCATCACATTTTCTTCATGTGATTTGGGTCACAATCAGTCAACAATAGCAGTAATATCTGCTTTGACATTATGCACCTAATGGAACAACACCTGC
>JAXIVH010000016.1:5680623-5682192 GCA_036785325.1 Urophycis tenuis | reverse complement strand
CTCGTCTGATGTCTGAACCCTCTCATCTTCGTCTCACGTACTCTGTGTGTGTGTGTCGTTTTGGGATATGTTCTGCAGTAGAGATCAACATATGCAGAGTGGCTGTGTCTCTCTTGAATGTGAGAGAGCCCTGAACTTAGGGATGCTCATTGATGACGAGCATGTCACCCTCTCCTTCATCTGTTGCCCAACACGCGCACGCACGCACGCACGCACGCACGCACGCACGCACGCACGCACGCACGCACGCACACACACACACACACACACACACACACACACACACACACACACACACACACACACACACACACACACACACCCGAGAGGGTCGGAGTTAAAGAATCCACAAAAAACAGAATGTAAGATATCCTCGATAAAGGCCAGCTACATACAGTACATAACCTCACATGCTAGGCTCACGTGCGTGCTTGTGGGTGTGCGTGTGGGTGTGCACGTGCGTGTGTGTGTGTGTGTGTGCGCTCGGACACCGAGGCCCACACTAGCAGCACCCAACTCTCCCGAGCGTCCTCGTCCCTCCCACCCTCTCAAGGTCAGCCTCATTTTTTCTTCTTCGGTCGCCGCTGGCCGGCAGCGCGCGTGAGGAAGACTAGGATCCGCTTTACTGGTCCGCACCCACACCGTCTCGCTCTTCCTCCATTCATCTCTATTAGTCTCCCCGAGCATGCTCCTCTCCTCCCCCTCTCCCCCCCCCCCCCCTCTCCTCCCCCTCCTCCACCTCCACCTCCTCTCTCTGTCTCTGTGTCCTCCCTGCCCGTGTGTGTTTTTTTCCTGTGCTCAGACGAGGCCAGGATGCAGCAGTTGATTGCTCCCATGGCAGTTGCATTGTGGGTATTGGCAGGTGTTAAAGGTCAAACCGCTCTCTGTTGTCCCCGAGTCGGCGCACAAACAACCAACACAATTAGGATGCCTTAATGTGGACTTTACTGCCGCTATGAAACTGATATTGCTTCCCCGTGAGCCGCTATTTTGAGATCCTGATTATGCCCTTTCCGATGTGATGCAGCAAATGCCATTTCAAAGTAATACAGCAAAAGCATTGAAAGCAATACAATAATCAAACCTCGACATTGCATTTGGCACGGTTGCAGTTAACGGTCGTTCCAGAAACGTATACGTTGCAGTGCCTCTGACCTCTCTGACCTTTGTCATGAATTGGAGCTCACGCTTCCCCCCGCGAAACGCCCTGCCTTCCGACGCACCACCAGTGACGCGTGTGACCAGGTGAACTAGCACCCGAAGACAGGTGACCCACCCCACCCAGGGGTGGCTCCCTGGATCACTAGTCTCAGGCCACTGCACCTCGCTCCGGGGTGGCTCCCTGGATCACTAGTGTCAGGCCACTGCACCTTGTTCCGGGGTGGCTCCCTGGATCACTAGTGTCAGGCCACTGCATCACGCCCCAGAGTGGCTCCCTGGATCACTAGTGTCAGGCCACTGCACCTCACCCAGGGGTGGCTCCCTGGATCACTAGTGTCAGGCCACTGCATCACGCCCCAGAGTGGCTCCCTGGATCACTAGTGTCAGGCCACTGCAACTCGCCCTGGA
>JAXIVH010000016.1:5660623-5668123 GCA_036785325.1 Urophycis tenuis | reverse complement strand
TGCTACCGTCTGGATAGGATGACACATTTTGTTTCTTTTGCTTCCAAGCCAGTGATTTCGTATTTGTTTCATAAACAAGTTTTTTACTTAAAACAAGTAATGTAATAGAATGCATATGATAATATACTGTACATGCAATACACACACACACACACACACACACACACACTCTCCATCCACAGAGATGGATGGAGAGAGAGAGATAGTGAGGGAAAGACAGGGAGAGAGGGAGACGGAGGGAGAGAGAAAGAATGATACTAGATGAGAAGTGGGTGAGACTGATTAAAAAAACTACAGAGGAGAGAAATACACACACACACACACACACAAACACAGACACACACACACACACACACACACACACACACACACACACACACACACACACACACACACACACACACAGCCGTCTCATCTCTGTTCTGCTCCTGTGTTTGGTATAAAGTGAACGGGGCAATGGAACATACAAGAATAACCTCATAATACATTACATTTGATGGACTGTTGGGTTGTGTGTATGTGTGTGTGTCTGTGTGTGTGCACGGTTTGTCTTTGTGCGTTTGTCTCTGAGTGTGTGTGTGTGCTTCTTCTTGGAGAGGAAGTGAGCGTTCCACTGGAGATTGTCAAACAGAAGCTCTGTGGGCGACGCCACAGAAACTGGAAACAAAGCGGAGTCCCACAGTGTGAGAGAGGGCTGGCGCAGGTGTTGTTCCATTAGGTGCATAATGTCAAAGCAGATATTACTGCTATTGTTGACTGATTGTGACCCAAATCACATGAAGAAAATGTGATGATGATACATACAAGAGAATAAATTACATAGACATACCAAGATATAACCCTATAATTGCAATTTCCCAGCTTGGGATTAATAAAGTATTTTTCTATTCTATTCTATTCTATTCTATAAAATATTTTAAAATAAACCCTCACAAGCACACCAGTATTATACTGTATAAAATAATAGATTAACCACTGAATAATTAATGCAATAAGAGTTCCAAGGCTAATACAGTGAAAAGATCCCAGATCCCTGCTGCTGCCTACAAAGGCTCTGCTGCTGCAGCCTCCGCTGGCCACTGCCTCCAGGCTGCAGCCTCTGCTGCTGCCTCCAGGCTGCAGGACTCTGCTGCTGCAGCCTCTGCTGCTGCCTCCAGGCTGCAGGACTCTGCTGCTGCAGCCTCCGCTGGTCGCAGCCTCCAGGCGGCAGGGCTGAAGGCCGGGACATTAAACGCTCCGGCTGCCTCTCTGTTCAGCCCAGCCTCGGGACGCACCGCTCAGCCCAGGATCATACACTGCAACCATCCTCACTGGGGGAGACGCATGTCTGGCCGATAAGGGAGGGGGAGGGAGGGGGATGGAGGGGATGGGAGGAGAGAGGGAGGAGCGGGGGCAGAGAGGAGTGGGAGAGATAGAGAGAGAGAGCGAAGGAGGGGGAGAGAGATACAGGGAGGGGAGGAAGGGGTGGAGAGGAGAGGGAGAGTGTGGGAGAGATCATATCTGCCCTCAAAAAAGTATGTTAAAATTAATTTAGAAATATCACCTTGGAGTTTATGGTGAAAGAACACAAAATGTTTTTGCAGGTGCATTTGGATACTCGAGAAAGCACTTAAACACAAAGAAAACCATACCCCCGCACACGCACACACACCACAGCACAGTGAAGCATGCACACGGCGTAATGCACAGCCCCACAACGGGATTCACATTCTGATCAGAGAGCACTCAAACGTTCTGTTGCTCATCTTTCATTCCCAATCAGCCATCCATCATCCTCTCCTCCCCAGAGTCCTCTGTCAATCTGGGCTGCCACCAGCAACCCCAGAGACAGAGGTGCAGAGAGACAGACAGACACATGCACAGGGAGACAGATGGACAGAAAGAAAGACAGTGAGACAGGCTGAACGAAAGACAAGGCATATGTGAAGAAAGAGAGACAGACAGACACATGCACAGGGAGACAGATGGACAGAAAGAAAGGCAGTGAGACAGGCTGAACGAAAGACAAGGCAAATGTGAAGAAAGAGAGACAGACAGAAAGACAGACATGGACACAGACAGATAATACAGAAATGAAGACAGACAGACAGGAGCGACAGGCAGAGAGACCTGCAGCGGGATGAAGAGGCAGACATGGAGGCAGGCTGCAGCTGATTAAAGAGTCCTTTGGAGAGATAGGGTGGGTGGAGGGAGTGATGTCAGGGAGCTCGTCAGGTGCTGGCAGATAAGGAGGTGGCAGGAGGCGCAGGTAGAGGGAGGGGTGGCACAGACCGGGAACGGACAGGGGAGGTGAGAGGAAGACTGTCTGTGTGTGCGTGTGTGTGTGTGTGCGCGTGCGCGTGTGCGTGTGCGTGCGTGCGTGCGTGCGTGCGTGCGTGCGTGCGTGTGCGTGCGTGTGTGCATGTGTGCACAGAGTCTGGGGCCCTGATGGCAGGCTGTGATTGCGGGTTGATGAATAGGGAGGGATGGGGAAAATAGGGTGAAAAGACGAGGGAGAGAGACAGCGAGAGTGAGAGCGTGTCATCCCACCCAGCGGAGGCGCGGCGGCGCAAGGGGAGTGTGACGTCTGGTAAATATTGACCGTCTTGTTTTGCTGCGGCGTGCTCAAAACCCTCCAGCCAATCGGTGGCCTCGCTCGGCGTCCCCCCCGTCCACCTGCCGCACCGTTGGCCGGTGGCATCGGAGGACTACTTCTGTCTGAGGCGTTCACACACAGCTCTCCTGCTCCTGTTTGAGATTGTGTCTGTGGTTTGTTGCATGAGTTTAGCTCCCCAGCTCTCTCTCTCTCTCTCTCTTTCTCTCTACCTCCCTGGTACTCATTCTCTCTCTCTTTCTCTCCCTCCTTCGTCCTCTCTCTCTCTCTCTCCCTCCTTCGTCCTCTCTCTCTCTCCCTCCCTCGTCCTCTCTCTCTTTCTCTCGCTCTCTCTCTCTCTCTCTTTCTCTCCCTCCTTCGTCCTCTCTCTCTCATCCTCTCTCTCTACGTCTCTCGTCCTCTCTCTCTCTCCCTCCCTCGCCCTCGCTCTCTCGCTCTCTCTCCCTCCCTCCTCCCTCTCTCTCCCTTGTCCTCTCTCTCTCCCTCGTCCTCTCTCTCTCTCTCCCTCCTCTCTCTCTCTCCCTTGTCCTCTCTCTCTCCCTCGTCCTCTCTCTCTGTCTCTCTCTCTCTCTCCCTCCCTCGCCCTCTCTCTCTCGCTCTCTCTCCCTCCCTCGTTCTCTCTCTCTCTCGCTCTCCCTTGTCCTCTCTCTCTTTCTCTTGCTTTCTTTCTCTCTCTCTCATCCTCTCTCTCTCCCTCTCTTTCTCTCCCTCCTTGGTCCTCTCTCTCTCTCTCATCTCTCTCTCTCTCCCTCCCTCGTCCTCCCTCCCTCTCTCTCCCTCGTCCTCTCTCTCTCTCTCTCTCTCTCTCTGTCTCTCCCTCCTCTCTCTCTCTCCCTTGTCCTCTCTCTCTCCCTCATCCTCTCTCTCTGTCTCTCTCTCTCTGTCTCTCTCTCTCTCTTTCTCTCTCTCTCTCTCTCTCTCTCTCTCTCTCTCTCTCTCTCTCTCTCCCTCCTCTCTCTCTCCCTCCTCTCTCTCTCTCTCATCCTCTCTCTCTTTCTCTCCCTCCTTCGTCCTCTCTCTCTCTCTCTCTCACACAGTCTCTGTTTGGGTCTCTGTTAACCCCCTTGGAGGATTTGAACCACTGTTTTCAAACATTTAATCATGGCTTTAGGCCCGTATTAATCCAGCTCAAAGAGTGTGCACTCGCCTTCCGCTCCTCCAAATACACGGCCTGGGAATGCCCCTCTGCAGCCGCCCTTCCTCCCTGTGTAGCACTCCTCCTCCTCTTCCTCCTCCTCCTCTCTGCTTTGCTACTCCTTCGTCAACCAAACACCCAGCTGGATTGTCCATCTGTGATGCTTGAGGTCCAGATACTGCCTCCATGTTGTGTTTCTGAAACACCGGACAGCAGCCGTACAAGTGACTGCAAATGGCTGCCAGCGATCACCGTTTACACTTGTCTTTACAGACATGTGAACACGGATATCTGGAGTTGATGTGAAGCGGAGTTGTGGAGTGTTGCTGTTATCATGACAATAATTGCATCCGAATGAGGAATGGATGCTGAAATCCAGTTTGTCTGTGTGACAATCTGGGCACAGAAGCTTCCTGGCACCCCTGAATCTGGTTATGCTAATTGTATTCTAATTGTGTCGTAAATGTGTGTTTAGTAGCGGGAATATTCAGAGACAAAACCAAAGAAATGAAATGGAGTTCCCAACATAACAACAACAGTCTGCCCAGATCGTATCATCAATCATCTGAGCCCCACGAGAGAGCCTCAGCTCAATAAAGGATCAATGGATGAACGAGCCAAAATTAGAATGCTCCGTACTCATATCCTGTGTTCCTTCTCTCCTTTCAGGCCCGGGTGGTTGCCTGCCTGACCACCATCCTCAGCCAGATGGAGGACCGGCACTACGCCTTGTACATCGAGACCTTCAACGGCACCACGGAGCTGGTGGTGAGACATCCGCTTCACATCAGGGAGTCGGGGAGTCGCGGTGTCTGTGGGGCGTGTTTCTGAGGACAAGTCACGGGTTCATCTCTGTACAACACAAACACTCCGTGGTGATGGTCGATTCAAAATGAGCCCAACGTAACAGCAGTTCAGATGTGCAAACGGAATAGATAACAGATACGAGCGTTTTTGTGATTTTTTGTAGAAGCTCTTGTTACATCCAAGAGCAATCACTGAATCAATCATCTCCAACAGCAATCACTGAATCATTACTAAATCAGCGTGACAGCAATCGCAAGCTGACAAAAAAACCAAAAAGCAAGGTATCTTAGGCCCGTAATAAGGCTGTCCAATTATTTCATTAACCCAGAATGAAATGATTGGATGGCCTACCTTCTCCCCCACCTAGCTGGGCTACCTGGGGCCCTCTGACCGTGAACACATTGCACGTGGCCAGAGTCTTCAAGAAGGCCAGGCAGAGCTATCGCTAAATCAAGCGAGTGAGTGACGTCCTTTGAAAGGAGACCTGAGGGGGACTCTTGGGGCGTGGGATTCTTCCGGTTGGATACTTTCAAAATCTTGCTTACTCTGGCTGGTTCCTCCAAAGTTACCCACCCCGGCTTTAACACCGGAACCCGGGTCAGACAGCCGAGCTGCACCCGGTACACTGGGGTGCAGAGTGTCACGGTGCCTGTCTCTCTCTCTCTCTCTCTGTCCCCCTGCAGGACTTCCTGATGGAGAGCTTCCTGCTGTTCAGGGACCTGATCGGGAAGCACGTCTACCTGTCTGACTGGATGGCCATGATCATGGTTCAGAACCGGTACTGTGAACCACACTTCATTCTGCTTTCCTATGGGGACACTTTATGTGTGCGAGCACACGAGGCAGGCGTTGGCACAGTGCCGCTGGGGGGCCCTGGCCATCGATCAGGAGAGCTGCTTTATGAGACACCCGGCAACTCACCGCAGTGAGTCGCCTCCCTCAAATATGGCTGACGGCGGCAAACCCGGCAGAACAGCGCGGTCCATTGGGCCAGGAAGTAGGAAATGACTCGTCTGGTTGTGAGTGCGGCTGACAGGAGGCCACATGAAGGGTTCTCCTCCCGGACATCTTCTGAATAATGGAGCCAAGGAGGTGACGCGCTACAGCGAGGTTCTCCCGCGGTTCTCTTGGAACGTCAGCGGCTGAGCGTCACGGCCGGGAACGCTCGGAGGCGGTTCTGGTTCTGGTTCTGGTGTGTCCGTGTGGAGCTGCATTATTCACGGTCTCGGCAGGCTTCGGGAACATCAACAATGGATGACGGAGCGTAGCGTTGCGGACGTGGGTTTGGTCCAACCTGGAGAAGACGGAGAGAGAATGTTTCATCGGTATTGAAATGTTTTTGAGTCACATTTGGAATAATTGCCCTCCCGGTGCATTTGACGAAACATTAGTTTTTATCTCAGACATGTCGAAGAGGTTTAGTAAACAAAGATGTAGGGTTGAGTAAAGTGGGCCCCCTGACGGCCTAATTCGTCCCCAGCGGTCCTATCAATAACACTCGGTACACTCCCCTCAGAGCCTCGCTGCGTTTATCAAGCTCTACTATATTTCTCTTTTAATGCATTCATTTGGCTCGGCTGCCGTGGCGAAGGCACGGCCATGAATCTGAATATATACACCCACTCGTCACTTCTCTGAGGGGAGGAGCTCTCAGGAGCCAGCAGACAGAGTTCTAGTTTACATTTACATTTGCATTTGCATTCAGGGTATTTAGCAGACGCGTTTGTCCAAAGCGACTTACAATAAGTACATGTGTCAGAAAGTACAAATGTATCATGAATACAATTATTTCAGAGGTAGTTTAGTGCCCTCGCTGGAGGAGCCTGGCTTGCAGACAGAACAGTGGAACGGGGATGGAGTTCATGTTCTTCTGCCCGGCGTTTCTCTGTGGCCGTGGCGTGCTGTTTGTTCTGTCCCTCCAGATGGCTGGAGAGAGCAGGACCTTCCTCAGACCTCCAGACTGCTGCCCACTATATTTGGTCAACACCTGCGGTGCTATTAAATGCAATCAAGGCCCAGCCGTCCTTACCCTCTCAGCCCCCCCCTCAGAACACACACAGCCTTCATCCTCCTGAAGGACTGTTGACGTCTGCGGTGATGTTGCAGGCGGGTCACGTGAGCGCGCGGACAGAGAGCGAGAGAGAGGCGACACAGGAGGCGGAGACGTGATGATGTACAACAACACTCCACGTCACACCGACCAGAAAATTAACTCTAGCACACTTGTTGCTTTGTGCGCGCGTGTGCCCGTGTGTGTGTGTGTGTGTGTGTGTGTGCGTGCGTGTGTGTGTGTGTGCGTGCGCGTGTTTGTGTGTGTGGTACCGACAGTAAACTGGAACCTTAAGTTCCACTCACTGATAATGACAAGGACTTGTCGTTGACTCTTTGTCGCGTGGCAACGAGAGCCCATAAAGGGATAGAAGCCCCAGACAGACAGACGGACAGAATGAGGTTCAGACTGAATTGCAGGGCGATAAGCAGCACCTTCAGTCAGGTGCGGGTCAGCAACTTAATGGGAAGATGGAACAAAGAGGACGTCTGCATCGGCGTGAGGACGGGGAGGGCGAGACGAGAGAGACAGAAGAGAATAAGGCTCCAGATAACAAGCGCTGATAGTTATTACGGGAGAGAGATTTCCCTCTCAAGCCGAGACTTCACTCAGTTTCACGGGCAGATGGTGTTGATATGAGTGTGGACTGTCAAGGTGATGTGATCAAGCGCATTTGATGTTCCATTACATCAGAGCTGAGGATTATTTGGCGCCTGGCACGCTGAAGACGGTGGTGAGAAGTAACAGATGTATATTTAGATTTGTGACAAGGCTTTCGGTGACAGAGTCTCCACGTGTTGGCTGGTTGCTGTTGGAGCTATTTATACGAATACCCCTGGTGGTTTGTTCAGACGTGAGGCCCACGTAGTTCTAGTGAGGGGAAGACATGAGAGCAGCTGTAAATGTCACAAGCAG
>JAXIVH010000016.1:5655623-5658123 GCA_036785325.1 Urophycis tenuis | reverse complement strand
TGTTGACGTGCACTATTTTATCAGCAGTGTATTTATCACCCCCTAACTCTCAGTGTAATTCGACAGTTACAGCTCTCTAATTGACCTCTCCTTCTCCACCTCTGCGTGTTTCCTTTGTGTTCTCTGTCCTCTCCCTCTGCCTCGTCCTCTGGTCCTGCTGGTTGTGTGTGTTGGTTTGTCTGAATGTGTAGTTTGAGAATGAGATCATCCTGAAGCTGGACCACGAGGTGGAGGGCGGAGGCGGAGATGTGAGATACATGGAGCTGTTGGAGACCATGTAGGCCTGCAGCACCCGCACCCGCCTCAAGAGAAACAACATGGAACACAACTCACACTCCCGACAACACTCTGTCTGTAGTCAACCTTCACTGCAACCTCTACTCTGCACGTTCTCACTGTAACCTCTACACTGCATGTTCTCACTGCAACCTCCACTCTGCACGTTCTCACTGCAACCTCCACTCTGCACCTTCTCACTGCAACCTCCACTCTGCACATTCTCACTGTAACCTCCACTCTGCACCTTTTCACTGCAACCTCCACTCTGCATGTTCTCACTGCAACCTCCACTCTGCACGTTGTTACTGCAACCTCCACTCTGCACATTCTCACTGTAACCTCCACTCTGCACATTCTCACTGTAACCTCCACTCTGCACATTCTCACTGTAACCTCCACTCTGCACATTCTCACTGCAACCTCCACTCTGCACATTCTCACTGTAACCTCCACTCTGCACGTTCTCACTGTAACCTCCACTCTGCACCTTTTCACTGCAACCTCCACTCTGCACATTCTCACTGTAACCTCCACTCTGCACATTCTCCCTGCAACATAGAAGTTCCTAAGTGAAAGTTGAATATGGCCATGCTCACTATGCAGTAGGTTTGGGCTTTGCGGTGCGGTGACTCGAGCGTGTGTTCATGCCGTCTGGCAGCTTGCTGGAGTGCGCTGCGGAGAGGACGGCGCTGAAGCCAGAGGTGGAGCGCTTTGTGGCGCTGGTGAAGGGTCTCCTGCTCCGTCTCCTTGACTACCGCACCGTGAGGAGCGACGACAGCCGGAACAACCGCATGAGCTGCACCGTCAATCTGCTGGTGGGACGCACACACATGCACACACACACACATGCACACACACGCACACATACACACATGCACACATGCACACACACACACACACACACACATACACCCACACATGCATGCACACACACACACGCACATACACAAACACATACACACATGCACACACACGCACGCGCGCACGCACGCACGCACACACACATACACACACACACACACACACACACACACACACACACACACATGCACACGCATACGCACACACACTTGCGCCAAGCGCCCCAGGGGGATGGTTATTGGTGAATGTAACAACGGTGTGGAGTGTGCGCTCCGGTGTAAACAAGCTTTCAGGACGGGAACATGTTCTCGGGGCGGCTGGGGGTTGAGATAGTGTGCAGGACCACAGGCATGGGAACGGCTTTCACCGCTGCAAAATAAAGTAACGTACATAATGTATCAAATTCAATTAAGGAACGTCGGTGGGACTCTGGGTTCTGGTCGTGGAACCCAGAGGACATGTCGCAACCCTGCAAGCACATGTTCAACCGCATCGTTGTTGTAGTTGTGTCGTTTGTAACTTTTATTTCCTCCGAGTTGTCACAGTGAGATAATCACATTTCTCAAGAGACAGCGGGGAACAATAGCAGCATTAAGAGAGACAGTAAGCATACAATAATGCCCTGTTTGTTCTCAGTCAGTGTTCATTAAAAACAATCCCCCTGATGGGAGTGACCGGACATCAGCTCTGTTTAGCAGCCGTGTACAGTGGCCACGGGTGTCCCTGTGCAGCGGCCACGCGTGTCCCTGTGCAGCGGTCACGCGTGTCCGTGTGCAGTGGCCACGCGTGTCCCTGTGCAGCGGTCACGCGTGTCCGTGTGCAGTGGCCACGCGTGTCCGTGTGTGACTGAAGTCCACCACCACCGCCATTCACGGGTCAAGTCATGCACGTCCCACGACATGACAATGACACTCTCACACCGTTGTACAGGCTCCAGGGACAAATTGGAATTGACTTTGACTTTCCCTCACTGAAACTCAATGCACACATGAAAAAAGTATTCTGCGTTGTACTTTGTCAGACAGTGTATGCGTGGCATATATGAAAAAGCCATTGACCAGGGGAGTGGGACGACTTTTTTGTTTTCCTACTTTTTAAAGTAAGCAGTTTAATTTTTTTTCTGAAATAAAAAATTAACCCAGGACACGCTGGAGGGACTATGTCTCTCGGCTGGCCTGGGAACGCCTCGGGATCCCCCCGGAAGAGCTGGACGAAGCGGCTGGGGAGAGGGAAGTCTGGGCTTCTCTCCTCAGGCTGCTGCCCCCGCGACCCGACCCCGGATAAGCGGCAGAAATGGATGGATGGATGGATAAAAAATTAAAAGAGGTCTAGGAAGTTTGCCAGGAAACCATGCAATTAT
>JAXIVH010000016.1:5630623-5643123 GCA_036785325.1 Urophycis tenuis | reverse complement strand
CACAGGTCCTGGAGGTACATAGGTCCTGGAGGTACACAGGTCCTGGAGGTACACAGGTCCTGGAGGTACACAGGTCCTAGAGGTACACAGGTCCTAGAGGTCCTGGAGGTACACAGGTCCTGGAGGTCCTGGAGGTACACAGGTCCTGGAGGTCCTGGAGGTACACAGGTCCTGGAGGTCCTGGAGGTCCTGGAGGTACACAGGTCCTGGAGGTCCTGGAGGTACACAGGTCCTGGAGGTGCATAGGTCCTGGAGGTCCTGGAGGTACACAGGTCCTGGAGGTACACAGGTGCTGGAGGTACACAGGTCCTGGAGGTGCACAGGTCCTGGAGGTGCATAGGTCCTGGAGGTCCTGGAGGTACACAGGTCCTGGAGGTACACAGGTCCTGGAGGTACACAGGTCCTGGAGGTACACAGGTGCTGGAGGTACACAGGTCCTGGAGGTCCTGGAGGTACACAGGTCCTGATGGCAGCAGCATGCCAGATGTTGATGGAGGAAGTGAGGATGGACTCGACGATGGCAGTGTAGAAGCTGTTGTCCAGGTTGTTGTGGCCACACACCACGGTCATCTGATGCTCAATCAGAAGTTTTAAAGCAAGCTGGCAAATGTATTGAAATTGCAATCGTCACCATTTGATTGGCGTTATAGGATTCTAAGCCAAAGTGAAGTCTTGCGGTTGCGAGATAAGGCAGTAGAATAAAAGACTGAAATAATGATCTCACAGGAGGCCAACACTGCAAGTCGATTTCCGATCACCTTTCACACAACGTTCTCCCAAAAATACCACAAAGCGTTTGACCGCTCGCCTCTGTGGGAAGACCCCTGAGCCATGCTAGAGATGGTTAATGTTAGTCATGTCCAGAGGTTCTGCCCTGTTCGCTCTAATAGGCAGGATTCAAACCCCAGTGTGAGCGGCCGGGAAGCTTGTTAACAAGCGAGGCCGTTAGGAGAGAGAAATGTCCGCGTCAGCGGGGTGGGAGGGAACAGAACTCAGGTCCACGTGTCGGAGCAGGATGACTCATGCTCACCTCCTCTCCCCCTGTGTGTTTCAGTCCATGTGGATCGAGCGCACCACCTTCACCACCGTCTACAAGCTGCCAGGGATCCTGCGCTGGTTCGAGGCCAGCGAGATGACACAGGTCAGTGGTGCGATGAGCCGCCTGCCCTGTGACCTCTGAGCAAGGCAGCACCACAGAAGAGCCTCTCTTGAGTGGTCCTGCGGGACACGCCCCGCGTCCCTCACCCCCTCGCGACTGCCCCGCCTCTCGGGCTCACACCTCTGTCCCCCCGTCTGTCTCACTCCCTGTTCGGCTTTTGGTTGTCTTTTCTCACGTTTCATTTTCTTTAACTTTCTTTCTCTTTTCTTTTCACTCTTCTTTCTTCCTTCCTTTGTTCCTTCCTTTCCTCCTTCCTTCCTGTTGTATTGTAGAATGTTTCCATTACTTGGCTCCTCCTCTTGTCCCTTCCCTCCCCCCCACCGACTCACATCGTCGCGTGCCTCACCTCCTCCTCCTCCCCCCGGTCTCCCCCCCTCAGATCACGCTGTCGCCGCTGGAGAACGCCATCGAGACCATGGACGCGGCCAACGAGAAGATCCTGAACCTGATTGGCCAGTACCAGACGGACCTCAGCCTGCCCATCAACCCGCTGTCCATGCAGCTGAACGGCATCGTGGACCCCGCCGTCATGGGGGGCTTCGCCAAGTACGAGAAGGTGAGGCGCCACCCCCCCCCCACCCCCCTGCAGCCCCCCACCCCCCTGCAGCCCCCCCACACCCCTGCAGCCCCCCGCCCCCATGCAGCCCCCCTGCCCCCCTGCAGCCCCCCGCCTCCCCGCCCCCCCCCCAGCCCCCTGCAGCCCCCCCACACCCCTGCAGCTCCCCTACCACCCCCCCGCAACCAGCAGCAAAACAAAACATCAAAAAGCCATTTGCCACATTTCACACACACGCCATCTGCGCCTCTGTGCCCGTTAGCCATGCGCCTTAACAGAGAGACGTATCTTTCCACGGAGAGAAGATGTCACCAAACCAAAGTGAATGGCGTGCCGTGCCTCACTCTGTCAAGCCGCTCCCTGGGCGGGCTGGCCGCGTGTATTATTATCATTTATTTATTGTACCTTCGTCTGAGTGGAGGGCGGCCCGGCTCCACAGCAGACTCCTCCCTCTCCCGGTGTGGACGGCGGTCCTCCTCTGGCAGGTGGACGCCCCCTGTGCAGGCGGGGCGCGGGTCGTTTGTGACCCGGCGCTCTGAAATAAATCAAGTCGTGTAGCGACCAAAGAGGCGATCCGTCACTAATCCCATTAACACCACTGCGCTGCAGTGCTGCTGGCCTCAAGCGGGTTCACCGGATCTGAAGGCTGGAACCTCGGAGAGGAGTTCCTCTTGGTGTCGCTAGTCCTGGACCCTGAGCCGGCAGCCATCTTGGACACCTGGGAGGGCGGGGGAGACACAACACTGACCCTCACAGTGTTGTGTCTGGTTAACCCTCACAGTGTGTTGTGTCTGGTTAACCCTCACAGTGTTGTGTCTGGTTAACCCTCACAGTGTTGTGTCTGGTTAACCCTCACAGTATTGTGTCTGGTTAACCCTCACAGTGTGTTGTGTCTGGTTAACCCTCACAGTGTTGTGTCTGGTTAACCCTCACAGTGTATTGTGTCTGGTTAACCCTCACAGTGTTGTGTCTGGTTAACCCTCACAGTGTTGTGTCTGGTTAACCCTCACAGTGTGTTGTGTCTGGTTAAACCTCACACTGTGTTGTGTCTGGTTAACCCTCACAGTGTTATGTCTGGTTAACCCTCACAGTGTTGTGTCTGGTTAACCCTCACAGTGTTGTGTCTGGTTAACCCTCACAGTGTTGTGTCTGGTTAACCTCACAGTGTTGTGTCTGGTTAACCCTCACAGTGTGTGTGTGTTGTGTCTGGTTAACCCTCACAGTGTGTTGTGTTGCGTCTGGTTAACCCTCACAGTGTTGTGTCTGGTTAACCCTCACAGTGTGTTGTGTTATGTCTGGTTAATCCTCACAGTGTTGTGTCTGTTAACCCTCGCACTGTGTTGTGTTGTGTCTGGTTAACCCTCACACTGTGTTGTGTTGTGTCTGGTTAACCCTCACAGTGTTGTGTCTGGTTAACCCTCACACTGTGTTGTGTCTCGTTAACCCTCACAGTGTTGTGTCTGGTTAACCCTCACACTGTGTTGTGTTGTGTCTGGTTAACCCTCACAGTGTTGTGTCTGGTTAACCCTCACACTGTGTTGTGTTGTGTCTGGTTAACCCTCACAGTGTTGTGTCTGGTTAACCCTCACACTGTGTTGTGTTGTGTCTGGTTAACCCTCACAGTGTTGTGTCTGGTTAACCCTCACAGTGTTGTGTCTGGTTAACCTCACAGTGTTGTGTCTGGTTAACCCTCACAGTGTGTGTGTGTTGTGTCTGGTTAACCCTCACAGTGTGTTGTGTTGCGTCTGGTTAACCCTCACAGTGTTGTGTCTGGTTAACCCTCACAGTGTGTTGTGTTATGTCTGGTTAATCCTCACAGTGTTGTGTCTGTTAACCCTCGCACTGTGTTGTGTTGTGTCTGGTTAACCCTCACACTGTGTTGTGTTGTGTCTGGTTAACCCTCACAGTGTTGTGTCTGGTTAACCCTCACACTGTGTTGTGTCTCGTTAACCCTCACAGTGTTGTGTCTGGTTAACCCTCACACTGTGTTGTGTTGTGTCTGGTTAACCCTCACAGTGTTGTGTCTGGTTAACCCTCACACTGTGTTGTGTTGTGTCTGGTTAACCCTCACAGTGTTGTGTCTGGTTAACCCTCACACTGTGTTGTGTTGTGTCTGGTTCCCAGGCCTTCTTCACTGAGGAGTACACCCAGCAGCACCCAGAGGACCACGACAAGCTGCAGAGTCTCAAGGACCTCATCGCCTGGCAGGTGCAGTGTGGGACACAGGGGAACTCACTCCCGCACACACGCACTCGCACACGCACACACTCACACACTCACTCCCGCACACACGCACACACTCACACAGTCACACATGCATATTTTACATACTTATGTAGAATCACCATGTTCCAAGACAAAAGAGCTACATTTTACAAAAATAATAATCATAATACTTTCATCATAATATGATTTGTATTAATTTGTTACTACTGCACGTAATTGCATGCACTTCCTTGAGCTGTGTTTATGTACTGCCTGCCAGGCCCCCCCGTTGCCTTACATTGTACTCTGTACTCCCACTAATTGCCACGGCCGTCACGTTGGCTGTCATCTTGTCTGATGACGGCTGCGGTCTGAGCATGTGCAGCTCTGGCCCTGTGAGACACGTGTGATGTGTGCAGATCCCATTGCTGGACAGCGGGATCGCGCTGCACAGGAAGAGGGTGAGCGAGGACATGCGGCCATTCCACGAGCGCATGGAGGAGTGCTTCAAGCAGCTGAAGAAGAAGGTGGAGAAGCAGTACGGCTCGCGGGAGCTGGTGAGACACCAGGTTCTCTGTTCATCTGGGCCCGGCTCTGTTCATCTGGGCCCGGCCCAGGTCTCCTGCCAAGCCCGGCCGACGGCCCACAGAGCTCACACTGATGCCTCTCTGAGATCAAAGAGCTTCTGGGAAACCACTTTTATTTTTGATTTGATTTATTTTCATTAAATTGGATTTTCACCTCCACTCACCTGGAGGGGGGGTTCAGAGTTCCTGGAAGAAGGGGAGCTGAGAGTGAAAGAGACGGTCCTGTCGATTAACTCTGCTGGGGAGAGGATTACCTATTGTTTTATTATTCATAGCTCTGTGATCAGGGAGTTAGAGGACAGCATAATTGCTTTAGGATAAGCATCCTAATTCACTTTAGCTTTATTTTGTGCAATAAAACGAAATGAGGAATAGTGGGCAACTGCAGAAAACATCTGTTGGCTGGTCATGAAAAGCTCAGCGTAAAAATGATTAACCAACAATAACAGCGATGCCCTCAGTCTGTTGACGACAGCAAAACACAGGCTTCGTATCAGACCCCCAGAGGCAGCCTCGGGACATGGCTGAATGACAAAGTTGGTTCAAGGCAAAATACATACTTTATCAAAAAGTGTTTTATCAGAAGTCATATTAATTTATCAGGGAGATGGGTGGCGTTTTCTACAGACAGATTCAGATTCACATTCAGCCCAAAGAGACAAAACCTTTGTTTTGACAGGAAGGCCAGTCTGCAAGCAGATACTTAGTCTAGTTTAGTTTTGTCTTGGAATTTTAACACCCAAGTTTTTTTTTTTACTTCAAAACAAATGTCAAAGGCAGAATTCTTTGTTTCAAACACTTCTGGTCCAGATGTTAGACACAAGATGACCCTTACCAGTCAATTCATAACGCGTAGATCATTCCCCCATCAGGCCTCTGGAAATACAAGTCGATATGTTGAAGGGTTTTGCAGCTAAAAGTCTAAATAAAATGTCTCTCTTTCTCACATGTCTCTATGTACCCATACTCCCTCCCCCCTCTATCTCTCTTTCTGTCCCCTCCTCACAGCCTAACATGGAGGACAGGAGGTCCACACGGCCGTGCTCCATGCTGCGTTCCATGCGTCACTCGGTGATCTCCGTGGGCTCCCAGCAGGGGTCCGAGTGCGGGACACCCATCAGAACTCAGCCGGACAGGTAGGGGGCGCTGCAGGCGGGGTCTGGGGGACCCGTGTCTCCTGGCCGTGTCTGATGGCACTATCTATCTATTTTGCATTTTGCACCATAAACAGCTATCAAGGACACTCGTATGCATACAGGTTCTCACTCGTCACCGACCTGACTTAAGAGCTCGTATTTAATCTAATTTATTGTTTATTGTGTATTGACTTTAGCCAGGCTCTTACTGCACATCTATCCCCTGTACTGCTGGTCACTGTGAATTTCTCCTAAGGGGGATTAATAAAGGAATATCTTATCTTATCTTATCTTATCTTATGTGATTCGGTCACTTCGTCGCTTCGACTCACTCTGCCGATGAGCGTTTAACAAGGAAGTGCCAAAAGATATTATTATTTCAACAAATGGCGTGACCTCTGTGCGCGGGGTCAGTGGCCGTGTAGAACTGCAGTAATTAGTACATACAATACATTAAGATACAAAGTTGTGGGCACAATCAGAGAGAGACAACAGAGAAAACACAGACTAAATGGGGTTATGGAACAGGTCACCCACAATCAACGTTCTGTTATTATTTTTCAACAAAAGCAAGAGAAGATGATGGCCTTTCTGAACGGGCCTCGTCCTGTTAATTTACCTCAGTGAGGCGATGGACTCTGATCTTTGCTTTTCCAGCTCAGCTGGTAGTTTTCCTTCCTTGCTAAATAAATAGATAGGAGACATCAAGGTGTGGGGCAGTGATGGTAAATAAACCTACATGAGAAAACTGGAGAACAGTTTGGCAGCAGAATGCCCCCTGGTTCTGTCAGGATTAACTTGAGGTTGGAGATGAAAGTCTGATTAAAACCCCACCCCGCAAACTCTGTGCACTGCAGCCATCGCTTCCATTCAAAATGTGATTTCTCTCATTTCTCTCTCACCTCCACTGACTGAATTGATTTAGCGGGTGGGTGGG
Source organism: Urophycis tenuis (assembly GCA_036785325.1). Lineage (NCBI taxonomy): Eukaryota > Metazoa > Chordata > Actinopteri > Gadiformes > Phycidae > Urophycis > Urophycis tenuis. The sequence continues at coordinate 5,636,543 of JAXIVH010000016.1, read as the reverse complement.
GGGGGGGGTAAGTCAATTTTAAACATTAAAGATTGCTGCAGCTAAAAAGTTGCGCCTCAGTTTGAAGTCGTGATACACAGCCCCGCAGTTCAGGCTGCGGACAACATAGCCCTGCAGCACGGCCGGCTGCTTTGGAATGCCTTTGGAAGTCGAGCATCATCACCATGACTACCACGAGCGATGATGCTGGTCAGGTGGCAGGGGAAGCTGGGTGGACGAGAGGCTGCGTCAGACCCATCGCCTGCCTGTGTTTTCAGGTGTTTTTTCATGAGGACAGTGCAGCGTATTATTTGTCTGTGTGATGTCAGAAGGACTCAAGAGTGTCGCTGCTTGTCTGACTGGAGATCTCGTACCAGCATGAAATGTACCGAGCAGCACAACAGTGTAATTAGTCAGGGACCGGATTAAAGAATATTTATTTATAATGTGCGCCAAATTGAAACTGATCATGTGATGCAGGGGGGGGGGCGGGGGTTAGAGAAGCAGAAACTCTATTGCATATAAAATAAAATAAACTCAGAAGTGGTTTCACAGGCAGAGGGGCACCGTCCACACGCCCCTTCCACCCCCACACCGCCCTGACTGATCCATCCTGAACACTGCATACTCATCCTGTTTGCCTAGTTGATCTTTCCCTAATCCCTCGCTGCAGCTCCTAATGGCTCACGCTTAATTGGTCCTCACGTCACCTAATTGATCGTGGCTTAGCTGCATCCCCGCATCGCCTCACGTACCGCTGCACCTCCATCCCTTCAGGGACTTCCTCGTACCCGAGCCCCCGGGGGCCCTGCCTCACTCCAGCGGCAGCCTCAGCCTGAGTCTGGGGGAGGAGGGGGCGGGGGAGGAGGTGAAGCTGAGGAAGAGCAAGAAGAAGAGGAAGAGGAGCAGCATGATCTTCATCACCGAGGAGAGAGACCGGACAGCCACGCTGGACAGCAAACGGGTGAGGAGGCGGGGAGGGGGGGAGAAGGGGAGGGAGGTGGGGAGGAGGCAGGGCTGGAGGCGTAAGGCGGGAGGGGAAGGAGGGAGGAGGGAGGGGAGGGAGGGGACCAGCACTCTGGACAGCAAACGGGGGAGGAGGACGAGGAGGTGGGAAGGAGGTGGGGCAGATGTCTGGAGGAGGAGGGACAGTTGTCTGGCAGGTTGGCAGCAGAAGTGGTTGGTTTATTAAAAACGGAATCTATTCATAAAAGGGTTTCACTGGGTGTGTGTGTGCGTGTGTGTGTGTGTGTGTGTGTGTGTGTCTGTATGTCTGTGTGTGTGTGTCTGTGTGTTTGTGTCCGTGTGTGTGTGTGTGTGTGTGTGTGTGTGTGTGTGTGTGTGTGTGTGTGTGTGTGTGTGTGTCTGTGTGTGTTTCTGTGTGTCTGTTTGTGTGTGTGTTTCTGTGTGTCTGTGTGTGTCTGTGTATGTGTGTGTGTGTGTCTGTGTGTGTGTCTGTGTGTGTGTGTGTGTGTGTGTGTGTGTGTGTGTGTGTGTGTGTGTGTGTGTGTGTCTGTGTGTGTGTGTGTGTGTGTTTCTGTGTGTCTGTGTGTGAGTGTCTGTGTCTGTGTGTGTGTGTGTGTGTGTGTGTGTGTGTGCGTGTGTGTGTGTGTGTCTGTCTGTCTGTCTGTCTGTCTGTCTCTGTGTGTGTGTGTGTGTGTGTGTGTGTTCTGTGTGTGTGTGTGTGTCTGTGTGTGTGTGTGTGTCTGTGTGTATCTGTGTCTGTGTGTGCCTCTGTCTCCCTCTAGCTGTCCAAAAAGCAGGAGTTCCGCAGTGACACCAACCTGACAGACGTGGCCGACGGCTCGGTGGTTCTGACCAACGCCAACTCCAAGTCCCTCCCTGCTATTACCGGTGAGACGCACACACACGCACGCACGCACAGACAGACAGACAGACAGACAGGCACGCACGCACGCACGCACGCACGCATGCACACACACACACAGACACACACACACACACACACACACACACACACACACACAAACACACGCACAGAGACACAGACACACACACACAGACACAGACACACACACAGACACACACACACACACACACACACACACACACACACAGACACAGACACAGACATACACACACACACACAGACACACAGACACAAACGCACATGCACACGCACACACAAACACACGCACATGCACACAGACACACACACACACACACACACACAAACACACACACACACACACACACACACACACACACACACACACACACACCACACACACACAGCAGTGAATCCATCCAGCCCAGCTCAACCCTTTGGCTTGCATTCCGTTGTTGTTGGTTATAGGTGATGTTATTAAAGTGACGCTGAGGATGTCATGTTATTGCAGTGCATCTCATGTTATAGTCCTCGGACCTTCAGTTTCACCTCAGTTTCACCTCAGTTTCACCTCAGTTTCATAGTGTTGTTGTTTTCCTTTTCAGTCTGCAGATACATGCATATATAGTAGTGGGTGCAGTTATGGATAAAGGGGAAACCAGACTAAATGGGGTTCTGGAACAGGTCACCCTGCATCAACGTTCTGTTATTATTTTTCAACAAAAGCGAGAGAGGATGATGGCCTTTCTGAACGGGCCTCGTCCTGTTAATTTACCCCAGTGGGGCGATGGACTCTGATCTTTGCTTTTCCAGCTCAGCTGGTAGTTTTCCTTCCTTGCTAAATAAAAAGGGCCCACCAGTATGGCTGAATAGAGAGGAGACATCAAGGTGTGGGGCAGTGATGGTAAATAAACCTACATGAGAAAACTGGAGAACAGTTTGGCAGCAGAATGCCCCCTGGTTCTGTTGGGATTAACTTGAGGTTGGAGATGAAAGTCTGATTAAAACCCCACCCCGCAAACTCCGTGCAATGCAGCCATCGCTTCCATCCGTCGTCTAAATCCACCAGTTGCCTCCATTTTGTTTTGTTTTGTGTGTGTGTGTGCGCCTGACAAAGATGGCAAGAGAAAGTGAGTCAACTTTCAGGAAGTTTTTGTCACAACTCCTGCAGCCAGACAGTAAATCTCCCAAGAATAACAATATCCTCGCGTCGCCCATGGCTTCTAGACACAAATTAATATACAAATATCCAGACTGGAGATGTTAAAAAGATATATATTTACACACACACACACACACACACACACACAAAGTAATAAAACATTACGAACCAGTCCAAACACGGCCCCCCCCCCCCTCTCCACCCCTGAGTCTGAGCCCCCCAGTGACCCTGGCTGCCCCCCCCCCCCCCCCCCCCCCCCCCCCCCCCCCCTGTCTGCAGGTCTGTCTCTACAGGTGGTGGGCGGGGGCGAGGAGGCGGACTCGGCACGGTCCAGACGGGACAGCAAGGCCATGTCCATGTGCGTGGGTCAGGATAGGACGGCGGACCGACGCTCCAAAGGCGTTCTCAATCTGTTCTTCAAGACAAAGGTGAACAACCAGTGTTGGTTCTTTGTGGAACTAATCTTTGTGAGAGTGACAAACAGTGATTAGGTTTTTTTTCCAGGTTACTGAAATTTTCTGCTTATTTGATATATGTTTGTGTGTGTGTGTGTGTGTGTGTTTCTGTATGAATGTGTGTTCGTGTGTGTCCCATTAGGTTTCCAAATCTGAAGATGTGAAGACTTCCTCCAAAGAAACCCTCAATCATTTCTGATATTTATCGTAGTTGTTTTTTGTGTTCCCTGGTTCCGTTACTGGATTGATGAGCAAATTGAACAAAGAAACAAACAAACAAACAAGTTCACACGAGCAAAGGCGAAAGGTTAAGATAATGCAGTCCAGCACGGCCGCATGCTCTCTTACAACCCACTTGCTTCCCTGATTCTGCCTCCTCTTTTATATAATTCAGTGTCACCATTCAATGCCGCCATTTTGTCTTTGACTGACACATTTCGCTAATCGAAATGCATTTTATTAAAGCCAACCAGCAGCTTTCAAAGTGATTAAACTTCTGCAAGATTGGGCATTCACAAAACAATCTATTGATAAGCTTGACTAAAGCACATCTCATGATGACAGTTGTGTGATGAACAGCAACCCGATGAATTGCCAGTAAACAGCCTTTGTCTTTTACATTGTGGAAGTTGTCATGCTGCCAGAAGACCTGGCCCATTCAAATGAAGGAAGTCATCTCAACATCTCATCATCTCAACATCTCATTTCACAATAAAGGTTTTGACCTCAAGAGTTGAATTGACTGTTAAATGCTTTTAATCTTGGAACGGTTGATCAGTTTGTGAAGAAAGCAACTCCCTTCCTTCCTTCTATTGAAAGTAGAGGGAACTTTTCAAACTACAGTGACAGAACCTGTGATCCTAATTCCTAACAGAATCTATATAGTAGCATGTTTCTCCACTGACCACAGAGTGAAACTTTAAAACACTTCCTTAATGACAACCTTCCACTTCCTTCTGGTGAGGGCCCCGAAAGTGGAAGTCAGAAAAGTTTTTCTGTCTTTATTTCCCTCCTTAGGGAGCTCAGCCTATCTGCTTCATGAAGCCACGGTCGCAGCCGCTGTGGCCTCAGTCGGGATCATTAGGGAGAATGAAGCCCAGCAGCTCTCTCTCTCTCTCTCTCTCTCTCTCTCTCTCCCCCCCCCCCCCCCCCCCCCCCCCCTCATTGTTGCTTTATTAGCTGTTTTAATGAGCTTACCAGTGAGCTCGTTAAGACCTCAGGTGTAGCGGCTCCATTAAGAGCGCCCGGCACCACCTGACCCCCTTCAGCGCCGGCCCGTGTTGATCGGCCCGGAGGCGCGCGGTGGCGTGTTCTGGGCGGGCGGTGAGGCCCGGAGGCGCGCGGTGGCGTGTTCTGGGCGGGCGGTGAGGCCCGGAGGCGCGCGGTGGCGTGTTCTGGGCGGGCGGTGAGGCCCGGAGGCGCGCGGTGGCGTGTTCTGGGCGGGCGGTGAGGCCCGGAGGCGCGCGGTGGCGTGTTCTGGGCGGGCGGTGAGGCCGCGGGGGGGACCCGCTGATCCGCACGCCACGCCCGTGAGCGTTCATTAAGATCGGACCCCAAGCCGCCGCCGCCGCCGCCATTATGGGGGACATTAACCGCGGCCCCCTTATGTCGGGTCCCCTCACGGCCTGCAATATGCTCCTCCTGCTCCGGCTTTTTGGGTCCATTTTCCCGGGTCATGAACGCTCCGCTGTGGTGTGGCAGCAGGGCGTCCCTGAAAGATGAGCCTGTGAGGAAGGAGGCAGAGCTCGCTCTCTTCCCCCAAGGCTCTCCGTGCTCTTCATCTATATCGCCGTCGTAAAATCCGTGCAAACCTTCAGATAATGTTCTAGGGCTGACATAAAACGTTTAAAAAGTTCTCACTGTCTTGGTACAAGGACCGGCCACACTCGACAAGAGTGTGTGATAACAATGTGCTGTGTCATCCGCGCTAATATAATATTCTTTTCATTATTGGGAGCACTCGACCGTTTTTCTTGGATTGCGTATTATTTCGCAGTTCAAAGTGTAACAGACGAGTGCTCTCGTGGTCAGGTCTCAGTAGACTCTTATCCTGGAGATCCTGAAGAGGAAATGAAATACAATGCGTTTTAATGAGGTCGTGAATGAGCCACGCGACCACTAGAGGGCGACAAACATGTATGTTGCACAGCGCCGCTTCAAATTTAAATCCACAACTGTAAGGTGAATAGGAAGGCATTCATCTTCTAGACTTGGGACTTAGGAGTGTAGAATTGTGGCACTACAACATGTGGCACACCGTGAATTCGGGTTAAACCATTATCCATGCATGGTTAAGTCTATTTCAGTCTACTTTTCACGATACCTGTTGTAAACCACATTACCTGTAGAGGCGCCGCAGCCCAGGTAGGGAGCCACGCGGTTGTGGGCGGAGCTACGGTAAGGCGATCTCAATGGAAAGAGGGCAGAAAAACAAAGGAGGTTTACATTTTTTATTTTAAACCAACACCAAACCAT
>JAXIVH010000016.1:5595393-5627893 GCA_036785325.1 Urophycis tenuis | reverse complement strand
ACTCACCACCTCAATCAGACGGTGACCCTTTGACCCCTCATCCCCCCAGATAAACATTTAATGAATGGAGGGGGGGCTGCAAAAATAAGCAAGTGGAGAAATAACAGGGAGAGGAACGCAGGATGGACGATGGTCTGGGGGAGATGGGAGGATAACGAGAGATAAGGAGGGAGGAGGAATGGGGGGGGGGGGGGGGGGGGGGGGAGGGGGGACCGTCACTTCATTGCGAGAGTAATTAATCTTCATTGCTTTTGGCATTTAATCAATAGGGGGATTCACTCTGCGCTTCGGCTCATTTGGCAGGAAATCCATTTGGATTCACTCAACTTGTCGCCACGGCGATAATCTCCGGCCGCACCATACACATCTGTGACGGGCTCCGCCAAAGGTCAAGGCAAAGGTCGCGGCCGGAGTGACATCTTTAAAATCTTTAGAGGCGCAAACTTTTTGTTTTTCTTCTCACACTTTTGGTTAAAAAAAAAGTGCATTTCCGTAATATTTTTAAGTGTCACAATGAAAACTTTCAGTCCATCCCAGGGTTGCTAAGACTGTCATTACTTGCACTGACTCCAGATACTCAAAGGCCACGGTGGTCAGAGGGTTAAAACTAAGACGTCATACGCCAATGGGGGACTTCAGGTAACCCCCTCCAATTAAAGATGTTCCACTGACCCCTGAGCCCGCTGGACAATCCAGTGGATAGTTGCCATGCCGACCACCATCCAATGACACTAATCCCCAGCAGAGCCAGGCCGTCATAACTTCTACGTACTGTCTGAGGCTTTACGCGTCTCCAAGTATCCTGCCGCTAAACGCCGTCGTTTATATCGCAACGGCGATGGATAAAGGATAACTGCTGGCTGGGTCTGAAAAGAGCCCAGCAGCATCCCAGATGTCAAAATGCAGTAAAACATTTGCAGGCAAAGTAGACTGAAAATCAATAATCGAGGAGCTACCGACTCCTGGCCCACTAGAGGCTTTGGTTCTGCCTAGCCAGATTGTGTTGCACAATTTCAGCTCCTGGCAATACTGACGATACAAAATAAAGTCCCTTTCTGCTGATCTGGCTCCCGGGGGAAACCGATGCCTATCAGACTTTGCTTGTGGCACTAAGACTGCATGGCGGTTCGGTCCGTCACAGGGTCTTACTGAGACACGCCCACACACACACACACATACACGCTGGATGGACATATGGTGGACATATGATGAGGTGGGAGGTTAAGGTTATATCTGGTACAGACAAGCCCACACATGTAGCCGTCCACACTCTGCGTATGAAGGGAACTCACAAGGGACCGACTCCCTGGGAAGTGAAACCACGTGGCATCAGACCTGTCCTCTCAGGAAATATGATCTACGTTTCTTTATTGAGATTCTGAAACCAGATTAGAAATATTACTTTTGCATTCAAATAAAGAAATGTGCCGTGGGTTTTTTGGGATATGATTCTGCTAATGTATTTAAAACAGAATGTGTGGTCTTTGGAGTCCTTGTTTCATTTTCAGAAATGACTTTCCAATAGATCATTTGACAGAACAATTTGAAAAGAAATGAACTACAATGAATGGATTGGCTATTTTACCTGGTATGTTCATATTAATATTCAGCTTGACATTTCAGTTATCAAGATATTTTCACAAAATACTAATCACCAGTGTCAAATGACTTATTGAGATGCATGTGGAGTGAATGGAATGAGACAGATGAGAAAGCAATTTACACTGCTTTCCCCTTATAAATGAGTCAAGAAGCTTGCTAACTTATTTTGTTGGACAATTATTCCACTGCCTCTAACGCTATTTAATCTGCCATGGAGAGGTCCGCGAATGAGGCGGGATGAATCATTTCTAGTAAAGCCTTTAAATAAATCAGATGTGCATTGTTTTGTTGCAACATCCCATCCCTCAATTAGCATTTAAGTGGACTCCTGGTCCCTAGAGAAATTTCTCTTGAGCAGTGTGTAAAAAGTGCTTGGTAGTTATGAAGTTCAGAATTTGCTGCAACTAAAGTTATGATCTGCAAGTAGAGTTGTGCACTAGGTGTAAAGTTGAGTGCTAGGTGGAAAGTTGTGTTGCAGGTGTAAGGTTGTGTTGTCGGTGTAAAGTTGTGTGCTAGGTGTAAAGTTGTGTTGTAGGTGTAAAGTTGTGAGCTAGGTGTAAAGTTGTGTTGTAGGTGTAAGGTTGTGTCTTCAGTGTAAAGTTGTGTGCTAGGTGTAAAGTTGTGTGCTAGGTGTAAAGTTGTGTTGCAGGTGTAAGGTTGTCTTGTCGGTGTAAAGTTTTGTGCTAGGTGTAAAGTTGTGTTGTAGGTGTAAAGTTGTGAGCTAGGTGTAAAGTTGTGTTGTAGGTGTAAGGTTGTGTCTTCAGTGTAACGTTGTGTGCTAGGTGTAAAGTTGTTTGCTAAGTGTAAAGTTGTGTTGTAGGTGTAAAGTTGTGTTGTAGGTGTAAAGTTGTGTTGTAGGTGTAAAGTTGTGAGCTAGGGTGTAAAGTTGTGTTGTAGGTGTAAGGTTGTGTCTTCAGTGTAAGGTTGTGTGCTAGGTGTAAAGTTGTGTTGGAGGTGTAAAGTTGTGTTGTAGGTGTAAAGTTGTGTTGTAGGTGTAAAGTCATGTCTTCGGTGTAACGTTGAGTGCTAGGAGTAAAGTGGAGTGCTGGTGTCTGACCTTGAAGACCACCAGGTCATGAAGGCCGTCCTGCAGAACCGTCCCGTCATCCTTGAGCAGACGAACAAACGCCATGGCAAAGTTCTTTTCACTCTTATCCTTGGCTGCAGAGAGACAGGTGGTGGTGGGGGGGGGGGGGGGGGGGGGGGGGAGTCGAAAGATTTTTGCAATGTACACAAAAAAAAATTACACATGTCTCAGGAATACTGATTCGGTGAGAGATAAATTTGAATCCAGACCCAGGTGTAAATAACACTGTTTGCGAGAGGGTGTGCGTGTGTTTGTGAATGCACGGCCATCGTCGTGTGCTGCTCGCCCCACAATCTGCTTAGATAATCACACCCGGAGGGGGGGGGGGGTTCCCTTGTGGCTTTCAATCAGCCACCCCCCCCCCCCCCCCCAACGGGGCGACTCAAACCTCCAGCCGAGAGGCGGCCGGAGGGGGGAGAGAGACAGACAGGTGAGAGAGAGAGAGAGAGACAGGACGGCTCCTCGGAACTCACACTCTTGTGAGGAGCGGTGTCTGAACATGAAGCGTAAATGGATCCTCTGCATCTCCTCCAGAGGGATGGACACCTGGGGGAGGTCAGGGACAACACCAGATGATGACGCTGCGGGCGTGTCTCTCACACACACGCACACACACACAAGCACACACATATATATATATATATATACACACACGCACACACACACACGCACATGCACACACACGTGTTAATTAACATTCAGACGGAATATGTTTGTTTACTTCTTCGCCCAATTGTACCCTAAGCTAGAGACTTCCTGATAGAATCTGCTCCATCAGGCGGGCCACCACAGACCAGCCGGGTGGGGCTGGGGGTGGTGCTGGAAGCGGTGCTGGAGGCGGTGCCTCCCCCACAAGGAACCAATGAAGTGATATTAACTCCACATCTTGTAGAGAAACCCCCACGACTGCTAATGTCTGTGGAACACTGGATCTAAACAGGGGTACCTCTCCAGGAGGCTGCCTCACGAGAGAACTGTCCCACCTGTTGTCAGCTCTGGCACACACACACACACACACACACTCACACACACACACACACACACACACACACACACACACACACACACACACACACACACACACACACACACACACACACACACAAGATCAAGATCACAGGATACACGCTACACACACAGACACACCTTGAACGTCTCCATCCAGCGAGGCTGTTTGATTTGGTAGTAGATGACAGATCTGTACTCGTTGACCGCCTTGTCCCCTGCCCCCACGCAGATGGAGTTCTTCAGGGAGCCACAGAGAAGGAGAGAGAAACACGCTCAGTTGTGTTACCGTGTGTGTGAGTGTGTGTGTGTGTGTGTGTGTGTGTGTGTGTGTGTGTGTGTGTGTGTGTTCCAGACTGCAGGAGGGTGCGCGGGTACAAGGCACGTCAAGCAATGGACCATAAGGCCTTCGCTCCGTTTCGGCAACCCATAGACTCATAGATGCTTACACACACACACACACACACACACTCTCCTCCAGCCTCGACCTCCGTCCTCCCGCCACCACCCACCGGCACCACCTTGCCCTGCTGGTCGCACACCAGCATGATGACCTCCACGTTCTTCTGCGTGGTCTTGTTGTACTTGTCGAAGTCGCCGGCCTGCAGCGTCAGGTAGATGTCGTTGCGCACGTCGCCCGGCATGATGATCTCGGGGAAGCCCAGCTTCCGGGCCACGGCGGTGCTGCGGTCCACCAGGTGGGGGTGCTCCTTACGGATGTGAACGATGTCCCCCACCAGGGCCTTCATGGTGACCCACAGCCCTGGGAGAGAGAAGAAGAAGAAGAAGAAGAAGAAGAAGAAGAGGACTCGTTTTTAACACAGGGAAATGGAACGCACCGGCAACCATTTCCTCCTACACAACCGCTATCGGTTAGAAAATAAAAAATAATGAAGCTTGAAATAAGTTCCATTTCAATACCTGCTAAAATATTGATTGGACAATCTGTTCTATCTTTGCTGTTTTCAGAAAAGATTGCCCAATAAATACTATTTATTTCCCCCAAAACTATTAAAAGGGTTTAAAAATTGAATACAAATAAATGTTGGTACACTTTTCGGTTAATGCGTGAAGAAGTAATGCCGACTGAGACCAGAGCAGTCTCTGCTGATGAGGTTCCTTCTACCAGCAGCCCAACAAGACCCCACACCACACGGCTTCATCTGGGACAGGAGCCTTTGCAACCAACCTACACATTAGCAACCTTCCATGTATTTAGAAAGATAGAATAGATAGATAGATCTACTTTATTTATCCCCGAGGGGAAATTAGGTTGTCGTAGCAGCAGCCGCAGTACAAATACAGTATATAAACAGTAAAAACAATATATATAATTAAAATTTATAAAAATAAATAAAAAATTAAAATTAAGTGCATTTCCGTTGGAGTGTTGGAAGTGTTGTACAGTCTGATGGCACCCGGTAGGAATGATTTCCTGTGCCGTTCCTTAAGGCAGCGGGGTTGAATGAGTCTGTTGCTGCAGCTGCTCTTAAGCTTGTCCAGAGTTTTGTGGAGGGGGATGAGAGACATTGTCCATGAACACCAGCAGTTTTGGGTGACAAGCTTTGAGCCAACAACAGAACCCTGCCTTCTTAATGAGTTTATTGATGCAATCTTTTTCTTTATGACCTAATTGCTTCAATTATGGTCGAACCACTGCCCCTGGCGTGCCCTGCCATTAAGAAGAGAAGCGAGGACCTTTCGGTCTTTATTGGTCATTCTCAGCATTTTTTAGATATGGGAATGAAATTTGTTCTCTGCATTTGACCCATCCTATGGTACATAGGAGCAGTGGGCTGCTGTGTTCATTTGACCCATCCTATGGTACATAGGAGCAGTGGGCTGCTGTGTTTATTTCACCCATCCTATGGTACATAGGAGCAGTGGGCTGCTGTGTTTATTTCACCCATCCTATGGTACATAGGAGCAGTGGGCTGCTGTGTTTATTTCACCCATCCTATGGTACATAGGAGCAGTGGGCTGCTGTGTTCATTTGACCCATCCTATGGTACATAGGAGCAGTGGGCTGCTGTTTTCATTTGACCCATCCTATGGTACATAGGAGCAGTGGGCTGCTGTGTTCATTTGACCCATCCTATGGTACATAGGAGCAGTGGGCTGCTGTGTTCATTTGACCCATCCTATGGTACATAGGAGCAGTGGGCTGCTGTGTTTATTTGACCCATCCTATGGTACATAGGAGCAGAGGTGGGAGGTGTGGGACTCAGTGGGATTAAGATCCACGGTGGAAAAGTTCTAAGGGGCCTCCCCTCACAATCAGTATCATCAGAACTGGACCAGGGCTCATGCACGGCCGATGAAGGGGAGGGGGGGGGGACTAGAGTATCCAAAACACCAAAGCATCACTTTCAGGAGGAAGAGGGAGAGAAAGAGGAAGAGGACACAACGAGAGGGGACAGTGTGCAAGGACGTTGTCATTCTGGACACCATCGCTCTTCTCTATCAGTCACATGACAGAGAGAGAGACAGTGTGTGTGTGTGTGTGTGTGTGTGTGTGTGTGTGTGTGTGTGTGTGTGTGTGTGTGTGTGTGTGTGTGTGTGAGAGAGAGAGAGACAGACCCCCACCAGCCAGTTCTGATACTCTCTGCCTCTTGTCATGCTGCTAATCTAAGGTTGTGGTAATGAAGGGCAGCTGGGCTCCAGTGTCAGTCCTCTGGTGATTTATTCTGGACAGAACACGCAGACATTCCACCAACAGTCGCCGTGCACTGAAAATGTCCGTCAGCCGCCACAATGACGACAGCGTTTCCTCGACATGGGTCCAGGGGTGGTGTGGCAGCACCACCACCACCACCACCACCACCAACAGCGGTGATGTAGCACCAGCACCACCACTACCACCACCACTACCACCATCACCACCACCACCACCAACAGCGGTGATGTAGCACCAGCACCACCACCACCACCACCACCACCACCATCACCAGCACCACCACCACCACCACCATCACCACCATCACCACCACCACCACCAACACCACCAGCGATGGAGAGCACCACCACAGCTGGATTGCTACTGCAATAAGCCTTGCAAGACAAAATGTTCCAATTATGTTGGCTGCCCCCAAATACTGTTTTGGTCACTTAAAGAAACCATTTATATCATGGAAAGGGCAAAGTATTGATCAAAATCGTGTTCTGCTATATATGTGTGTATCAGTATGTGGTGTGGCATGAGCTCATGGTTGGCTTCAGCCTGAATGTGGGAAGCCTTGACATCAGAGAGCATGTATCTGACTGTGTAGAGCAGAGTCAGCAGTGACAAGGAACCCCAGATGATGGGATGGCTACAATCTGCGGAATGAAAACTGCATTTGTTCAAACATTAGCGCCAAGAAGGGGCGGTTACCTTGACCTCCGCTATCTCCCCGCGACGCCGTCACTTTGTTCAGCAGCGTGTGGAGGAACTCGTTCTCTGCCACCACCCTGCAGCCAAACACATGGCAGCAAACGCAGCGTCAACCAGTACATCCAATAATACAGAGTATATATATATAGTAAATAAAGAGCAAAGCAATAAGAAACGAGAGATGAGTGTGAGAGACAGAGTGAAGAGACAGGCAGAGAGAGTGAGAAAGGCAGAGAGAGAAAGAGAGTGCGGGGAGAGAGGTAGAGGCAGAGAGAGGGAGTGTGGGGAAAGGGAGGCAGAGAAAGTGTGGGGAGAGAGAGGTTGAGGCAGAGAGAGAGAGAGAGAGAGAGAGAGAGAGAGAGAGAGAGAGAGAGAGAGAGAGAGAGAGAGAGAGAGAGAGAGAGAGAGAGAGTGGGGAGAGAGGCAGAGGTAGAGAGAGAGGGGGGAGAGTGAGGCAGAGGCAGAGAGAGCGGGGGAGAGAGAGGTAGAGGTAGAGGCAGAGGCAGAGAGAGGCAGAGGCAGAGAGAGTGGGGGAGAGAGAGAAAGGCCTGTACGGGTGGAAGGGGATGAAATGCTGCTTGTCTTCATCACACTCTGTCTTTCCCTTGATGATGTCACTGATGTCCATCACTGTCAGGAGCCGGAAAAAAAAAAGCAAAAACAAACCCAATAAATCAGCGGTCGGGGGACGACAAAACAGAAACAAAACACACGGCTGCTTCACGCCATCAGCTCTGCATCTGCTGGAGCCATTTGTCCTCCGCGCAAAATCCATCCATTACAGCGTTGCCTCCAACATGGAGCCTCCGTTCATCGCCTCATCCAGGAGGCGGCACATAGGGCTGAGAAATCGAGGCAATAAAGGGAATTTACCTTCGCCAAACAATAACCCTGGTTTAGAAAACAGATTAAATGAACTAATCTATCAACTGTGTGTGAATGTGTGAAGAAATTATTTAATCTTTATTGTTGAAAATAATACGATTTTTGTGCTTGTGCGTGCGAAGAGAGAACACACACACAGAAACACAGGTTCTCCACTCTGTGGTCTCCATATGCAGAATTTAGGTAATGCTTAGTCAAATAATGATCTAGAGCCACGTTCCAGAAGAACAGGCCTAGCAGGAGGAATGAAATGTTCCATTAGACGCGACACAGGTGTTCTGGGCCCAGGCTTCTGCATTATGAAGCAGGGCCAACACGCACACACGCACGCACACGCACGCGCGCGCACACACACACACGCACACGCACACACACACACACACACACACACACACACCTGTTAAAATCCTGTTAAAATGTAGCGAGTAGGAACTCATCTGGCAAACCAGATGAAATGAAAAACAATTTGTCCAGCCAGGACTTTCACATTGGGTTCTGAATTATATATCTGCAGGAAATGTTCAGTACTTTTTTTTAATATATCAATTTAGATACGGTAACTCTTCCCGTTTTAAGATCCTCCATTGCAGAATTTATAATGTTGAATGAGATCTTTTGCAAAACCCACACAAAATCTGATCAAATATCCCCCAGAGGGAATCAGCTCCTCTCTCAGTTCCAGTTAAAATGTGTTCATCTGCTTTGATTTAGCAAACACCAGTGAGCTTGTCTTCCAATTATATTTCCCCCCTCGCCCAATCAGGCTTTGATGACTCTCTTCACCCTTGTAAAGGACCCAGTGGGTGTCATCAAACATGGGCATGGGAAGCCCTCTGAAACCGCCCTTTGTACGTCCTTTTGACATCTTGCATCACCGTTCCAGCGTATTACGCCAAAGCCACCACCTCAGGACCAAACCCAGTCCTACCTGCCACACCAAACGGGCGTCTGAGATTCTGCGTGCACTTCTTGCTGTTGGTGTCCTTCAGATCCATCCTGCCCATTCTCACGATCTGACAGATGAGAAAGATCTTCTCTCTGTTCAGGTCCTTGTTCCCCAAGTCCTGGTTTGGGGAGGGGGTGGGAGGAGGGGGGAGAGGGGGTGAGAGATGAGAGAGAGGTGAGACGGATGGATGGACATGAAAGAGGGAGCAAACGAGCAGACGCCACAGAGGGATGGATGAGGGGGAGGGGGGGTAACACCAGGGGGTTAAGTGGAAGGTGAGGAGGGGTGCCAGAACGCAGCACCATGGGGGGGGGGAGGCGTTGGAGGTTCGTCCCGAGGTTCGTCCCGAGGTGCGCCAGTGCCCTCTAGTGGCGGCTCACCGTAAAGACCACCTTCAGGTTGTTCAGCATGTCGATCTCCTTCGGGAAGCCTCGGCTGCCCCAGCGCACCATGTAGTTCTCGCTGAGGAGGACGGGACACGGGTCGACACAAACACACGCTTTAGTTACTGTATACTGTCATGTAGCGGCAACAGTCAAATACAGCTGTCGATGTTTGCATGACAACACAAGTTTGCTCAAAGTGCTGCTGGAATAACATTTGATCTTCAGCATGTGAAGTTGATAAAACAACGACGTCACAGACCAAACTACGCAATATCCAACTATTGTTGGTATGAGCGGAATATACCTCCACACAGCGTGTGCTTCGCTGGCTTATTCCATAACATATTCCAGCAGCACGCAAATGGATAAGGTACACCAAAATATCATCTTCCAGTAAGTACAGTTATAAGTCGTAAAATCCTGCTTGTCAAACAAAGGGATGCGATGGGACAAACTGATAAATAAACAAAATGAAATGAAGTCAGAGAGAAATGAAACACAACAACAATACCAAAATACTGAATAGGCTCTGCTATTGTGGGGAGGGTATGCGTGTGCGTGTGCATGTGCGTGTGCGTGTGTGCGTGTGTGCGTGTCTGTGTCTGTGTCTGTGTGTGTGTGCGTGTCTGTGTGTCTATCTCTCCACTCCAGGCTGCTGCAGTGAGACTGAGACGCGTAAGCTGACAGCACCGGTGCCAGAACCCCCGGTGTCACTCTTCCCTGACAGCACGTGCCAAAGCCCCCCGTCGCTGCCACCTGGTGGCTGCGGGCCACAGTGCGCCTCAGCAGTGTTCTCAGTTTAACCAGCGCAACGCAGGAGACAGAAGAACCAAAGGGGACAACGAGAGCCAGGCCGTGCTGAGATACAGCGCTGGAAGAACAAAGGAGAGCAGCTTTCTCCGTGTGTTCTCCTGTGTGTGTGTGTGTGTGTGTGTGTGTGTGTGAGTCTGACTTGAAGATGTGCCTAAAGAAAGGATGCGTTGCTTCCAGACTTCTACAAAGAGATGTGACCTACAAAGAGCCTCACAAGCTTCGCTCGTGTGAGTCATCTCTTTTGGAGGTGCAGAAATTAACTTGGGGCAAGACTATAATCACTGCAATGAAACGGCGTGTCTATATTGGATGAAGGGTGGCTTTTAATTCATTTCAACAACCGACTGGATGAAGTGATGTTGGCAGAGACACGTTGCTGCTGCCGTTCATTCTGCTCTCTTCATTGTGACTCGAGGACAATCCAACTCGATTCCACTTTACATATATAGAGTCCACCAGTATCCAAATAAAAGCAGAAATGACCCAAAGCAAAATCACTAACTACAACATAGTGAGAGAGGCAGAGAAACAGAAACAGAAACAGAGAGAGTGTACTTTTCTTTGTATTCTACAATTAGTCTCTGTATTGAATGTTCAATGTTTTTGTTGGTTTTCATCATTATGTTGTATCTCATGTTGTATCATAATGAACTTCTGTGTGTGTGGGCAACATTAATGTACATTTACAGCCCAACAAAGACCTCTGAATCTTGAACCTTGAGGAGGGACATGAGAGAGAGAGTTCTTCTACCTTATTCTGAATGATGGGGTCGTACGGGGACACGAGAGAGAGAAAGAGAGAGAGAGAGAGAGAGAGAGAGAGAGAGAGAGAGAGAGAGAGAGAGAGAGAGAGAGAGAGAGAGAGAGAGAGAGAGATGTGGGGGCGACAGAGGGGGGGGGGGGGGGGCGGGGGAGAGAGAGGGAGACGGAGCCACACCGAGCGAGGGAACGTACCTGATGATGGTCTGTTTGATGGGGTCGTACAGGGACATGAAGAGCTCAGAGTCCTCTCCGATGCGACAGACAAAGTTCCTGACGAACACGTACAGGCTGTGGGTGGGCGATGACTGGATGCGGGCCGACATGGCTGAGTAGTCCGTCTGCACGTTGGACTGGAGGTCAAGAGGATGTTCAGTCCCACGGTGGAGAGACAAGCAGCCTTCTTTCTGATGACTATGTTATAAGATATATATATATATATATATATATATATATATATATATATATATATATATATACTGTATAAAAGGGTAAAGGAGCATTTAGCAGACGCTTTTGTCCAAAGTGACTTACAATCAGTACATTTGTGGGGTTCAACATGTGCACAGTTGGAGGAGGAAGGGGTGTTAGGAAAATTATTATCTAGCAATGGTACGGTTAGGTTGATCTGACGTTCTGAAGAAGGACATAGTGAAGATTGTATTCCTCTTGGCGACTTTAAGTCTGGCTCTCTGGAACTTGGAGTCATAACATAAAGTGATTGAAGGATACACCTGTCATGTCAAATTTGTTTAGTAACATGTAATCTTTATACATTATAAGCCAATCAGAATGGGACACTCCTGTCATGCTGTTCCGATTTGGGACTATAATACACTGTGTCTCCGGGAGCAGAAAAGCAACTGAGGAAGATTCACGCACAAATCTCTTGCTCGATGAAATCCTCTGCTTCTCCTCGTAGGCCTACGAGACCAATAAACAACTTCAGCCTAAACTATATAGAGGTCCTGGCACTTCTTGTTCTTCGGCATCAACAACAATCTCCTCACTATCAGGGGTGATCAAGGGGATCGAACCGCCGACCCTACGGTTAGTGGCCGACCTGCTCTGTCCACCCGCTCTACCCACTGAGCTACTGCCGCCCCAGTGTATATGTACACACATATATCTGGAATTCATGCTGTGGCCTCCTCAACTACTTCTAAAATAGTTCTTGGACACAATTGTACGATAAAGTCCTGGAATATCTGAACGTATATCTAAATTGGTGTCTGTATCTGGAGCTGAAAGGTACAACGCTCAGCACCACAGTGAGTCATTTACTAGACGCCGTCTCCAAAGTCACAGTACTGTGAATTCAGGAGTCGTGAAGCAGCCGGGTCAGTAAGCAGACGCCTGCAGGTACAGAGCACCGGCTTTGGGACTCGAACCCCCGACCCTCCCGGGCCGGGCGGGGGGAGGGGGGCGACCGGCGGCAGCACCCACCTGCTCCTCCTTGATGCGCTCATTGATCTTGGCGGTGGCCTCCTCGTGGGCCCGGAACAGACTCATGACGCTGGCCCGCTCCGGGTCCAGGATGCTCCCACTACTGTCCCGCACCACCTGGTCCAGCTCCAGGATCCTGGGGTAGGACCCGGGGGGGGGGGGGGGGGGGGGGGGGGGGGGGGGAGAGACCACAGGGACCAGGGTGGGGGGGAGGGACCAGGGTGGGGGAGGACCCGGGGGGGGGGGGGGGGGGACCAGAGAGACCAGAGGGACCAGGGTGGGGGGGAGGGACCAGGGTGGGGGAGTGGATGGACAGCGGTGTGGAGGAGAAGAGAGGAGAAGAGAAAGGATGTGGTTTAGGGACCGTGATGTTTCAGGGAACAAACAGGAGGGAGCGTCGGAAGATCAAGGAGTGAAAAATTGGCTGAGGAAAGGAAGGGAAAACAGAGTGGAAGCACAGAGGGAGTAAGGACTGAGCTATAGGACACTCCTGGGTTGACCAACATAGAGGACAGGTGGAGGAGGTAACAGGTACTCTGTTACTTAACGCTGACTGACGAAAGAATCTAAATAGCTATATTTATATATTACATATACTGTTATATCTACAGAGAGCAACATCTTTTGTTCAAAGCGACATACAATCAGTACATTTGTGGGGTTTCGACATGTGGACATGTGGACAGGTGGGGATCGAACTGCCAACCCTCCGGTTAGTGGACGACCCGCTCTACCCACTGAGCTACTGCCACCCGATTCAGAGAGATGGTTCAGTGATTCACATCAGCATGGCCCAACAGAGCGTCGCCCTGACGCTGAGTCGGTCGTTCAGGGTGCGTGGTGCGGGCCGCCGTACTTGTTGCCGTAGTCGATCTTGGAGGTGACTTTCTGCTTGAGCTCCTTGAACTCGTCGTTGGGCAGCGTTCCCGACAGCAGCTGGGAACGCCACTCGATCAGCTCCCACATCAGACCCTGGACCTGCTCCACCCGGAGGCCTTTGTTGGACTGGACACACGCACACACGCACACGCACATACATGGACGCACGCACACGCACGCACACGCACGCACGCACGCACACGCACGCACGCACACGCACACACACGCACACGCATGCACACACACAGGGAATAATACACACATACACACGCACACACACAGAGAGAATTATACACACATACGCACACACACAGGGAATAATACACACATACGCACACACACACACACACACACAGGGAACAATACGCACACACACACATACATACAGGGAATAATACACACGCACATACACACACACACGCACGCACACACACATACACACAGGACATAATACACACATACACATACACACACACAGGAAATAATACACACACACATGCACACACACATATGCAATGACACACACAGGGAATAATATACACACATGCATACACACACACACACACACACACACACAAACACAAATTAGAAATGTTATCTCTATATAGCCTTTAACAATTCATGTGGAAAAAAATAGCTTAAAACAACATTTTAGAAGAAATTATTTAACTCTAAAACAATAATGAATGATGAAACAAATAACGAAATGATGCCTTTACAGAGTAACAACTTTTTGATGTGAAGAACACTACTTCATTTTTGTATTGATATGAGGAAGATGCATCATGCAGGCAGTATGGATGTTCATGGATGTTCACTGTAAACGGTGACCGTACCACGAAGAGCTGCTTCCAGATGCTCCCCCACTCTCTCAGGGTGGTGGTCACCTCCTTCACCAGGGGCATCTCAGATGACACTGCCTGCTCCTGCTTCCTGTACCACACACACACACGCATCCATGCACACACACACAGAGACACACACGCACACACACACACAGACACACACCCACGCACACACACACACGCACACATGCATGCACACACACACAGAGACACACACGCACACACACACACACTCACACACACAGACACACACCCACGCACACACACACACAGACACACACCCACGCACACGCACACATGCATGCACACACACACACAGACGCACACACACACGTACGTATGCCCAGGCACACACACACACACACACGCACACATGCACACACACACGCACACACGTACGTACGCCCACACACACATACGTATGCCCACGCACACACGCGCACACACGCATCCACACATCCACACACACAGAGAGGCACACACACACATACTTATGCCCACACACACACATACATATGCCCACACACACACACACGCACACACACACACGATACATGATCTCTACTTTTCAGTCTGCACACTCTGCAACGTGATTGTATTGATTGCGTGGATGATTCAAATGGTTTTTTGAATAGCAACATTAATCTCTCTCAAACACAGACACACACTTTCCCTGTGGTCGCCCCCAACCAGTGGCTGATCCTCAGCCTGCGTTCATTCATGTACAACAGCCAGCGAGTAGCAAACGCTGCTTAATAGTGTGAGAAGAAGCGTTCACTTGTGACTCTTCGTACCCTCGTCTCTCCGAGATGGCCTCCTTCAGGTGGATGAAGCTGGCGGGGAACGCTCCCTGACCACAAGCAGAGACAAAGAGACATCTTCAAATGTCAGATCCATCAACATTACAATAGTTTGGATTCTACTTTATCATTGTTATCGTGCAGAGTGCAGAGTACAGAGACAATGAAATGCAGCGTCTAACAAAACAAGCAGTAAGGTGCAAAGTATGTACATATGTATAGTGGGATATATAATGAAGAAGATGAAGATGAATGAAGATATATGCAGAGTAAATGCAAGTAATGCTAGTAGATAGACAGAATAAGTGATAAGGTAGACATGAAAACTGTACATACATACTAAAGGATATGTGCAGTGTGGAGGGTAGCATAAAGATGAATTCACTGTAGGTGTGATAGACGGTGCGGAGAGTAACATAACAGAAAACGCATGAAAAAACATGATGTGATTATTAAGGGGGGCTGAGCAGTGTCCTTCAGTCTCTGGAGGCTGAGCTCCAGCCCATTCATACCTGCTGGGCTTTGTTCCTGGTCAAGTAGCCTTTATACCATCCTGGAAGAGAAACACATGTGTTACTTTGTTCGAGAGAGAGAGGGTTTTGGAGTACCGTCTGTGCCACTTTGGGGTTGTCATTGAATTGTCTGTGTTCTTGGAACACTGGGAAAGTGCTGCACATGTTCCGGGGGTTCTGAATACATGTTACAGCACTGGCCTGGAGTAAGGACTGTGCAGCTCTTTGGTCTTTTTGTACGGTGGCCCTGAGAGCTCAATGCATTGCAACTCAAAGAAACACATGCAAATGAAAACATCTTCATCTTCAACATCTTCAAACAAGCTGCAATCAGGCCGACACCAAATGACAACAAACGTGGTTCCAGAGGAGACTGACGAGTGACCATCTGGACAGGCTTGCGGTCACCACAGTTGAGACTCATGACGTCAATGAGGTCGGCTATCGGTCAGTGGTGAGCGCTTCGGGTTCATTTTAAGGTTGAGATATGTCCATCCCTTGTAATTATCTTCTGGAAACACTGCTGTTGTTTGGTGTAATTGTGGCATGTTTCTGTTTGTAACGTGTTGTGTTGTCTGAATTTGCAGCACGTTTGATGAAGCTTGTGTTTTTTCTTCAGGTGTTGAGCTCTCAGGGCCACTGTACTTTTTGCGTTAGACCAACGAAGCGGCAAACCTTGAAATACTTTGAAGGCCAAAGAAGGTTCCTCACCATCGCAGGCCTCCAGGATCTGCACCGTGTCGCCCACCTCCAGGGACAGCTGCTTCTCCCCTTGGCTGATGAAATTCCACTTGGCTGAGTTGGACATGACGCAAGAACCAATGATGCGTTGGGATTAGAAAGACACCTTTACTCATTTGATTCCCAAAACGTGCAGCACAAAACTGAAGAGGAAGAGGCACATTCTCAATGTCGTTCTCCTGATGAGATCAATCCCTGCTCAACGTCTGTGCACTAGAAATCATTTCATCTTCTACCACCTAGCAGACGCTTTTATCCACAGTGACTTTGGATGAAACACTTCTCATAAATGGGTCGTCGTCTTGCTCCATGATGCCTACAGTTAGCCTGCAGTTTCTGGGTTCATGGCTCAAACCTTTTGGCCGGGAAAGGAAACTCTTAATCACATGACTATCCCTCCGTTCCACGGCTCCATGCGGGTGGGGGTAAACCTTCTAGATGTCAGCATGGGGGGGTGGGGTGAGGGTGGGAAATGACCAATATACCATTGTGTTCATCGTTGATGGGTGGCTCTACGGCTGTATGTCAAAGTGAGCAGGAACAATGCACATGTTTTCAAGATCTGAAACTCAAAGCAACAGGAGTCTGGCCGTTCCATTTCATTTCAGCATGTGTCCTCATGACGCCACAGCCGTAAGAGGCCAACATACAACTGACTTCCTCCTGTTCAACTTCCTGTGTGTTCAACCTGCAGCCACCCGCAGGACTCGCTCTGATCGCAGGCATTAAGATCAGCCTGACCAGGTCTAGTCGCTCACCATCACCCACACTGCAGCCACAGCGCACAGCCATTTTGAGAGGACCAACGCAATCAATTCTATCAGTTACAAGAAGTGCAAGGGTCAATCATTTTGGTGTGGGAGCTAATGGTGACCATGTGAATGGAAGAAGATATTCAGCATGTCTGTGTGCATAAATACACTTGTAGCCTTCATTCGCCCTGCATCTCGATATCAATCTTCACCTGCACCCATTTCCTTATCTTCAACTGTCAAATCCCATGACACATATATATATATATACCTATAGCTATATAGCTATATAGAGAGATATATCTATATATGTGTGTATACAATACAAACAAACAATTATCTCTTTGTGTAGTCCAAAATCAATGTTGACAACAAATGCTATCGAATGGGGATGTGTAAATGATGATTTCCGGGGACAGAATGTTAGAGGGCAGAACGCATGAGTGTTGAACATCAGTCAGTTACATGCACTTGCCCACATCCTGTCAACCAGGAAGTGAAGGGTTTATCTCCATCTTTCTCTTGCCTTTTCTTCACTTCTCAGTTTGGTATATACCCTTATATGATTATAACAGATATACACACACACACACCCATAGGCGCGCGCGCGCACACACACACACACACACTCAACACACGAGCACACATACACACGAGCGCACCTCCAACCACAGGTGGATGCAGTCGACTCACCTACACCGTATCCCTCGGTTCTAGTCCAAGGGGCCATGGTTGGGCTCGGCTGGTCTTCACCTCTGCTCTCACTTGTTGTCCCCGTGTCTGTCTGTCTGTCTGTGTGTTCTCTCCTCCTCCTGGGCGGCTGCTGTACCTCTTCTGCTTTTTCTCCCCTGTAGGCCTACTTGGTGACAGAAAGCTCCACCCCCCTTTCCTTCCTCTTCTGAGTGTGGTCTCTTCCTCCACCCAGCCAGGGGCGGAGGGGAGGAGACAGAGGGGATGAGGCTAATAAAGCTCAAATACATCTAGATGTAAATATAGAAAAGGTGCAGTTCTGGGCCAAGACTGTCAAAACCAAAACCGGGCAAAAGAAGTCTTCATGTACAGTATAGCTCTCTCATAATGCGTGTCAAACGTGAGTTATGTAGAAGTGCCAATTTTGTTGGCAGTTCCTTTGGTACTTTGGTAGAGCATAATAATAAAGATTGATGAAGGTGGAAAAATCAACAATTGATTGGAGAAAGACACCAAAGCCCTGCCTGCTCCCTGACTCCATGGCATCAGATGATTTCTGGATTCCCTGCAAGTTGCTTCACATGACATGAACAGATACATCCATATAATCACTAAGCCCTGCTCCTCAGGTCCTGCCACTACCTGCTCATCAACGGTGCTCCACACCTTCACCCTCACCGACTCGATGGAGGCGCCGGCTACAGCATGGTGTGAATTTGACCGTTACTAAAATAAAATCAGCAGATCAGACTCCAGAATGCCTTCTTGTGATTTGTGTCATTACAGCGTGAGTCCACCAGAGGGCAGTAGAAACAGGACGTTGTTCTGTGACAGCACCCGAAGTTGCCTTAAGGGGGAGTATTTCTTCCATCGTGGTGTGACCAGAGGCTTGCGGTCTGAGTTCCCACAGATGACAATAAAGATCCCATTCTAATTGAGATCCCACAGGCCTGTTTTCCATTACCTAAGGACACTCTCTAAGGACACTCTCAAGTGCTTCCTTCTGAGGCTCCTCAGATGGCTGCGTCGTCATGGGAACATGGGCAAATTTAAAAATGTATAGCGTAGAAACGCCACCATTGAGGAAGGCCCAGGAAGCTTATTGTGTGTGTGTGTGTGTGTGTGTGTGTGTGTGTGTGTGTGTACGTGTGTGTGTGTGTGTGTGTGCAGATACCTTATCAACTAGTATTTGTTGGCGGAGACACAGGGAGTTTGACCCCGTGAGTCACAAGGAGAAAAAAGGGCGGACCCTGTCGGAGCGGAGGAACACGACCAGAACCTGAAAAGGAACCGACCCACTTCACCGACAGACTGACAGAACAAAACACAAAACATGAACACGTGAGCCCCTGCGACACGCAGACAGACACGCAGACAGACACGCAGACAGACACGCAGACAGACACGCAGACAGACACGCAGACAGACACGCCAGCATCAGACGGACTGGAGGTATCGGCCAGGAAGGGGAAGCCGAGACAGAGGGGCTAGGCGAGATAAGGCGGCGCGAAGGAAGCGAGGAGGACCCAACCTCACAGCGGAGCGCCCAGGGGTGCGGGGCTGCAGCCGTCCTCACACTGGAGAGGAGAGGAGGTCCTCGGGAGCCCTGAGAGATGAGCCGGCCAGCCCAGGCCGAGGACCAGGAATAGAAATTGATTTAGAAGCCGGTCTGACCCGTGGGGTCGTTGACATCATTCTGGGACCATCGGTGCCAAAAAACCATACACACACACACACACACACACACACTAACAAATTGACACTGCAAAGCCATCTCGCCCAATCAAACCACTGCGCCCGTCAAAACGTGAAAAACCACTCGTCAGTTTGGACGTGCATGCGTTTATAGGCAGCCCCCAGCTATAAGTCCAACCTGATGGATATCCATAGGTTGTTTTTGTATCGGGGGCACATATGCATTAGCTGTGGGCCACAGCTGTGTGAGAACAATGCTGTTACCTCCTTACAAAGTGGCGGTGGTGGTGGGGCTGGTGGTGTGTGTGTGTGGGGAGGGTGGGGGGATTCATTATGGCGCTGAATAGGACAGGTTGGTGGGGTATACAAGGTAGCACGGCTCAGAGCACCAGAGGGGGAAGTGGAGGTGTTTTCAGTATTGAGGCGCCTGGCAAGCCAACGTTGTGTCAAACCCATTGGTACAAGTAACAAGTAAATGGTAGAGCGATTAAGATGATTACACATTGAAAATAATTACCCTGGGGAGAGGCAGCATTTTTCATCAGTAGTTCTCGCTACTGCCTGTACTTCCAGTTCCCTTCAACCCACCCATCTCGCTCTACCCCTCTCTCTCTCTCTCTCTCTCTCTCGCTCACTCGCACTCTCGCTCACTCGTGCTCTAACCCTCTCTCACTCAGTCTCACTCACTCACACACACACACACACACACACACACACACAGACACACTCATCCGCGCGTTCTCATCCGTGATTCCATGGTTCCCAGACAGAAGCAGAGCAGAGCAACAGCACGGCTGCCAGCAGAAAACTTAAGGGGTAAGTGAATGGATTTCAACTGCTTCTGGTTCGGTTTCACTCGGTGTGATCAAAGTTTCAAACAGCCACTATGGGTTCACCTCCCGCATTTCTTTCAGGACCAACGGAACCACGGCTCTGTGTTGCTGTATGGGACTTTGATTCGAGTATGACTCAAGATGCTATTGACTCTCTGTTCAATCAAATTGACTTTATTTTATCTGTTGCTATGGTTACGGCTGTCCTAAACACACACAATTATCTGCACGCATACTTCTTTCTTTCAAAGTTCCGCAATTTCACATCTGCTTCAGACTCATGAGGAAATTTGATTTTACAGAACAAAACCAAAACCGCTACTGGCGTCAAACACGTCATAAAAACACACACCAGAAAGGTGTCCCATTGTTAAGCTAATCAGATAATGGCTGCCTTGCAAAAGGAAGCAGATACCCTGCTGAGTTCTTCAATGTCCACCACCTAAAGCCTGCTCTGGAAATCTAGGGATCACTCTGTGTGTGTGTGTGTGTGTGTGTGTGTGTGTGTGTGTGTGTGTGTGTGTGTGTGTGTGTGTGTGTGTGTGTGTGTGTGTGTGTGTGTGTGTGTGTGTGGGCAGGCAGGGGCTTTTGTCCTGGAAGATGTTGTTCATATTGTTGTGTAAAAGCACCATCTTAACACGTTAAGAACATTTAAGTATTGGATCATTCTATATGCTATATGTGGATCATAGTTGTATTTATATTTAAAATTGTATAAAAAAGTTAAATAACCAGCTTTTTATTTCCATGTTTTGAGTTATTTCAAATGCTAACCTTTTAAGCCAAATCATTTATCTTGTATAAAGGTTTGGTCCATTTTTACAGCATCGTTTCGTTAGCGCACACCACCTCTGAGCTTGTCTGGCCTACTCTCTTGGCTGGGTTAACTAGTGTGTTTGCATGTGCGTACACCATTACTCCAGCTAGTTGACCGACTTCTAAACACCACAACTAAACTAGTTGAAATAAATGAATTGGCATTGCTGGGCCAGATTGTGTTACGATTGTGTTACGAGATTGACGAAGATTGATGCACAGATAGCGGTGTCTGTGTGTCTGTGTGTGTGTGTGTGTGTGCGTGTGTGCGTGTGTGCGTGTGTGCGTGTGTGCGTGTGTGCGTGCGCGTGTCTTGGGTTGATGACGAGGAGGCACAAACCTTGTCCACCTGCACCAAAGTAACAACAACAACAACAACAACTCTGGTCAAATGGTGGAAACGTGGACCGGAGGTCTGGACCCCGGTGACACCGGCGCCGGCCGGCCCGCGGGCCGCGCTGAAGGGTCTGGTGGGTTCACACCACAGTACTGTACGGTGGAGCGGGCAGAGAGGGCCGGGGGGCGGCGGGGGTCCGTAGTGTGTGAGGCTCGTTAGGGAGAGGCCCGCCTGGCAGAGGCATCCGCAACACAGAGGCCACCATGTTGACATAAATGAGGTGCGGCGGGTCAAAATTGATACATAATGACAGCAATCTGCTAATCCTGTGAGCTCATGGTGTGTGTGTGGGTGGCATGTGCTTTTGTGGGTGTGTGTGTGTGTGTTTTTGTGGGTGTGTGTGTGTGTTTGTGTGTGTGTGTGACTGTGTGTGGCCGTGCCACGTCACGCAGTGTGGACCCGTGTATATTTAATATGCCTGGACCTTGGCTGTCACTGTTGAGGGTCTGGGTGTCCGTCCGCCCCACCACCATGGTGAGCTGTCTGTCTCGCTGCCGCTCAGCTGTCTGTGTGGTGGCTTGTGTGTGTTTCTTTCCACCCGTCTGGCCGCTTGTCTGCTCGTCTGTCTCACTGCTTGTTCACCCACTTGTCTGTCTGCTTGTCTGTCTCACTGCTTGTTCACCCACTTGTCTGTCTCACTGCTTGTTCACCCACTTGTCTGTCTGCTTGTCTGTCTCACTGCTTGTTCACCCACTTGCCTGTCTGCTTGTCTGTCTCACTGCTTGTTCACCCACTTGTCTGTCTGCTTGTCTGTCTCACTGCTTGTTCACCCACTTGTCTGTCTGCTTGTCTGTCTCACTGCTTGTTCACCCACTTGCCTGTCTGTCTGGTTACCTGCTACTCGTCGTGGTTGACCACCTGTCTGTCTGTCTCACTGTCAGTCTACATGTTTACCTGTCAGTCAGTCGGTCTGACTGCCCAGCTGTCTGTCTCACTGCCTGCTTGTTTACCCGTGCCTGTCTGTCTGCCCTGCTCAGCTGTGTCGCTGTTGTCGCCCTCTCTCTCTCTCTATGGATTCCACTGCTCATCCTGCGTGGCCAGAACATGCAACAGTAACCAGGCAACCAGTCTTCTCAGACCACTTATCTCCCCCTGTTCTCTGGCCGTACCTCTTGCAGCCGAGAATAAATAAGACAAACAGGAAGACAGATGTGTATGCAGTGACTGCACATATGCATTAGGCACACACACACACACACACACACACACACTGGCAAGGCATGGGCACATGGGCACAGATCCACAAAAATAAATATAGACTAGATTATAGATTGCCCATAGACGATAAGAGGAAGTGAGTGCACCTTGAATCATTTCAATGTCACAATTCATTTAGAGAAGATTAGGATGAATTAAGCCATGGGGCCATTATGCCACTGTAATAGGCATTGAGGACAAGTACAAAGGATGTTTGTGAATTAGTCTTCAATGTCAAAAGCCGCACCTTTGAAGTGGTTACTTATTAACCGAGCACCAACCAGTCTAATCAACGAGCATCTTTGGTAGCTGGCCAGCAAAGATCTGAAAAAAGCCTGTTTCAATTTCAGAACTACGGTGTGGAGGAAAACATAGTAGGCTCTTTATGAGTATTGTAGGAATATAAAATCTTAGCTGGGATCTTATTGTTGTCTTGATGTAGTAAGGGATGTGGGGGTTTGTTTCCTGCAGACATTGCAGAGGAATGCAAGACAATATACCGGTAATTTAAATGCATTTTCTTTCCATTGATCTCCTGACCCTCTCACAACCATCAGTGGGGCAAGAGAGCTGACTCCCTTTACATCTAAGGCACAGATGAAGGGGTGAAGTATGAATGAATGACTGTTGTTTTTACGATGTCATTCTCTGACCCACTCCCAACCTTCTAAGGGCCAGAGAATCACACGGTTCACACTGAAGACACCTAGGTGGGGGTGAAAGGGGGAAAATATGTGGAAGTGATTGTGTTCACATCATGTGTCTCAGCCTCTTAGGGAAATCATGTGGTTATCATCCGAAACCCAGAGGTTAGGATTCTATCCAACATGTTCCTAGGTAATATGACCAGTATCATGGTTCCGGAAACAATGCCATTGTATAACTTAGAAAACAGTATATAAGAAATGGGAGACACTGCTCGAGGAAGCCATCTGTAGCCAGAACTTCCCACGCTCCATGCATGTGGCTACATTCCCACAACCCAGGTATTTTCATTCCCTGATTATTATCTTGTATTCTTTGTATGATTTCCTATAACCATTTGTAGTGTTGTAATTAATCATTCCTCGCTGTGTTTATTATTTGTTTGGTTAGTGACTTGCATCTGTCTAATAAATATGTATTCCTAAAGGAATGCCCTGGTCCTACCGAATTTGAATCCAACTAGAACCGCGAGGTGTTCCGATATGGACATAGTTATTTAGCGAGTAGTACTTCCTGTGACGACAGTAGAAGTAGCTCATCGAACAGAGCCGAGGTAGAACGAGTGAACTCAGAGGCTTTGAATCGGGCTCGCCCGTATCTATCTGGCCTCATTGATGTGCTAGGTGATTATGATGTAGCCCGCTTTGGAGACGGTATAAAGGAATCATAGCACTCTAAGAACCAGTAAGGGGTGAAGGGACATGGTATCCATCTCTGTGGGGGGACTCAGAGGATTGGGAAAGACATTTCAAATACTAACAATCAACTGAGGTTAGCCTGCCTCGTGAGGAAAAACCGGTTATAGTTAGTGCACTAACCGCACACAGTGGTAATGTACCAAAAATATGGATTCAGATAAAGGTTTATTTAATTGTTTTATTGTTATTCTAGTCGTTGCCAGAATCCCCACGTCAGACCTTCCGCCAACTCCCTCTCCGTCCTTGGTTGGGAAATTGACGAATTCTACAGTATTGAATATTGTTGGTCTCAACCTGTAAATAACCTGGCGTGTGAGTGTGGGCAGAGGACAAAGGTTATCTTGCAAAGGTTATCTTGGTCAGTGTTGCGTGAGTTGCCATTGTCTACCTCCCATTACGTCATCTCAATCAGCTGAAAGGTGGATCCTTTCATGCTGGATGCAAGCTGACCAAATGTGATCTTTAGGACCAGCTGATGGCTGTGGTCCCTCAATCCACTACACTGAATCAACTGTGCGGCTTCGCCATCTCAAGATGTTTCCACTGAATTGGCACTGAACTGGTTTTAACAATGGTTCTCATCAATTATTCAGCAAAATCCATAATGTTGTAACATTTTACAGACCATTTCCCTAGAACCAAATGAAAGCCCAAGGCATTACATAGGATTTCTAGTAACATAGTTTTACTCAAGTGAAACAGAATAATAGCTACATTACATCAAACCTATTAAGAGACTGAACAAATCCTCCGTCTTCAACAAAGAATTACATACTGGCACAAACTCATCCTGGTTACTACATACTATGATGAGTTGTGCATTGTATGCAGTGGACATGGTGCAAGATGTCTCTGGTCTCTGATGCTTCTTAGGGCTTACAGGCTGTTGTGATAGCGTCACGCTAGTCTGATGTGGTCGGTTGCCTGTGACTTGCATCAGGGTCCTCAGTGCCCACTTCTGTGTTCCTGTGTACCGGACAAAATGCTTGAACTTTGAAAAAGAAAAGAAACGACCCACTACCTCATGGCGCGTAACCAGATCCACCAGAAAATGGCCGATGTAATCCGGCGTGTTCCCGCCCCCGGGGTTTTGCTGGGTGGTGTGCGTATTCTTTTTCAGCCTCCACATTTGAATGGATTACTCTCCATTCAAATGCGGCAGCCTGCGTGGCTGCAGGACGCGCAGCCTGGCTGAACCTTCCCAGTGATTTGCGTCGGGGTGGCACGACGACTCTTCCAGTCCCCCGACGCGTACACCGATGCACCCAGAGGCCCCGGCGCACCGCGCCACTTCCTCCCCAGACAAAACAGGCGACGGCACACATCTGGAGGGTAAAAGGGAGGGCGCAGAATGAGCTGCCGGTGTCAGACACACCCCGCCAATCAGCCGGCAGGTTTTTACTTTGAGAGGTAAATAACCTCTGTGCCTCACCAGGGTGTGACTCAGAGTCCTCGCCCTGGGATTATGCATTCAAAGACCGTCTAAAGAACAAAAGTTATTTTCATGTCGAGTTTTGATCTCAATAACCAAATAGGGCTGTATTTACCGTCCACTTGAGAGTGTGCGCGTGTGTGCGTGCGTGTGTGTGTGTGCGTGCATGTGCGTGCGTGCGGTGTGTGTGTTTGTGTGTGCGTGTGCGTGTGTGCATGATAAGAATCCCCACCAGCTCATTTCCATCTCACTGATGCTTAAAGACAGGGTGGGGTGGATGAGAGGAAATAAGGAACAGGGCTTGGCTTGGCTGTCAAAGCTACAGCGGAGTCCAACTTATCTGTTGTTCATCTTATTGCACAGGTCATCAATAAAATCACACCTGACACGGGAACACTGAGTATCGTCAGAAAGTCCTCCTCATTACTGACCGCTTTGGCCGTAAGTGAAGTGAGCCTGCTTGAAAGTCCAAGCCGCAGACAGCTCAGTTAATAAGAGGAAACAACCACACAGGCTCTCGCTGAAGCTAGCTCTGGGTGTCCACCTGGGGGAACCTTTAGAGGCCACTGTCTTCCTGTGACCTGGCAGAACCGCCCAGGTGGCACGGCATCAGAAACCCAACAGGACCGTCTGACCAAGGTTCTGATCAAGTCTGATCAAGGTTCTATGGGGCCCGTCCTTCATGTACTGACGCTGCTAATTCCAATATTCTGTGGCGATATTCAACATTGTTAAACGCCAAAAAATAATTATCCCAAATGATGAAAAGGGTTTAATTCTAGGATGCATTATTGCCATTAAAATGAGGAACTAATTGAATTGGTTGGTATTTATTCATAATTGTAGTCCTAAACAATGAATAAAAGGACAAGATATAACGCAGATATCGAGCCAGATACATGGCCTGAGAATCGTCTCGTTGAATGGAGAACATCTGGAAGAGCAGCTGTACACGGCTGCTGTAGACGGTGGGGAGGATTTAACGAGAGGAGGGCTGACATTCCGGCAGTGACCCCGAGATGATTTGATAAAGGCAGAGATAACACACACATGATGTGTAACATCTGAGGAGGACGACTTTCACAGGATGATACCTCATCATTAATAAAATGCCAATCGGGCCGATACACCTGTTTCCAGATACGTCGGAGAAACGCTGAGGCAGAGTCTGGGAACGCCTCATGTATTACCTTCAATTACAAGCTGTTCATTTATCGGCCATTTTCGGCAATGAATGCATGCAGCAGCAGCGTCCGCGCACTGGCTTACAGGGGGATGCTGAACACTGAGCGGTATGATACAGACACTGCAGAACTCTCCCATGCAGAGACATAGAGCCACAGCCCAGCTGCTTTCCGGCTTCCTGTAGATTAGACGACACAGCACTCAGCAATCGTTATCATATCCTCTTCAAATGCCATTACCTTCAAATGTGGCTATTGACTTTTGTTTTATACTTTCTTGAATCAAATTACAAAGTCTCACAGTAATGGAGGTGTACCAGTAAAACGAAAAATGTCTTTCTGGGGATGGCTCGGACTAACTTTTTAAATGCATTTCTTTTGACCACACCAAAGGGTCAAGGATGAGGTTTGAAGGCCATGACGCGAACGTCTAGCGCTTAGGGTTTTGAAGGTGCGTGTTGGAGCTTCTGCAACACACACATAGACCGACCAAAGATTTGCAGAGAACAGACATATTTTTCCCATTAATAACTCACCCCACGAGAAACATTGTCCTTTTTCACATGAATTTCGTCTGACCATCACAACATAGTGTTTACACAAAAAGTAAACAAAGGAGACAGATTGGTTTATAATCCTACTCTTATACACACACACACACACACACACACACATGGGAACAGGATGCACTGCATTTTCTGATGCATATTTAAGCATGCCTGTGCACATGCACACACAAATGTACACGCTTAGATACGCTTGTGAGCACACACACTCGCACAGACACACACACACACACACACACACGTGCTCACAGATGCACTCCTGTGCACACACACACACACACACACACACACACCGCTCTGGGTAGCAGAGTTAATGCTGCTCTTGAAGCCATATCCATATCTGGGCTGCTCTATCATCCAACTCTGCCGTCACAGGACCCACATCAAACTACTGCCAAACTATTTCTGTAGTCGTGTCTGTATGTGTGAGAGCAAGGAAAAGGACGTTGGGCATGAGAGCAATGTGTGTGTGCGTGTGTGTGTGTGTATGTGTGTGTGTGTGTGTGTGAGAGAGAGAGAGATGTTTGCCCTCTGAGGTTCAGATTGGTAGTATAAGCATGCTGTGCTGAAATGTGCGTATGAGAGCGAGGCTTTGTGCGTTAGCTGCTGTGATAGCAGTGTTTGCTCTAGATGAAAGGGGAAGGCAGGTCGTCTCGGTGTGATGTCTAGCAGGGGATGGAGTGCAGCGATACTTCAGTTCCCAGAAAGGGAATCAAAGGTTATGTATATGCAGATGTATATATATATATATACACTTTTTTTTTTTTTTTTTAATGGAGTTATACATTGACCGGACTACAAAAAGCACTGTCTCTCTCCACTATCACTTTGAGACACAGAGAGCATCTCTTGCCTCGGAGAGTTAAGTTCTACCTGATAAGTGAATGGCTTTGCACCAACTCTGGCAAAGGTCCCACTATCCATTACAACGTTGGAAACTGTATGGGCAGATAAGGGACGACCACTGACGCAAGCACAGGCCTGCAAGCAGAGCACATGCAAACACACACCGCTTGGTACGAGGGAGTCGTCGTCCGCATTCCAGCAGGCGAGCCTGCCCGTGTTGAGCCTGCAGGAGGACACCGGACATGCATGGCAGGTTTTGTTCACTAAACAATAGGCACTGTTTACTATAACTTTGCTGTGGATGAGGAGTCTATGAATGCCGCGTATCGCTGAATGCAATTCCTGTATAGGTCACAGCATGCATTGCTGCTGAACATTGACAGACATTGGACGCTTCCCGTTGCCGGCTATATTGGTACAAGGCCTGTTTGCTGAGCTTGATAAGAAATATCGTCCTGCGTGTAATCCAAAAAAAAAATAAACTACTGCAGCGAGATAGACTGTGAGAGTCAGAGTGAGAGTGTTATGGAGTGAACATGCCGTCACTCCAAATCCCTGAACAGATCATGCATTCTCCATGGCTCAACACACTTGTGATCGCTGGGATGGAATACGCATTAACAGCCAGCAGGATGGACGTGGGGTATATCTACATCCACCTAGGTATTCATTTAGCCTAGTTGTTGTGCTAATTAACAATCATAACTTGCATTAGGTATCCAATAAAACTAGTTTTACTCTTAACAGTTACGTTATGCAATTCAATGTGCTGTAACATTTGAGTTGTACAGAGTACAATCCAAATGCTATTTTAAGAGCATCCAGAAGTGCTAAATATTGTGTTCTTTTCCAGCCCTCTATGTTTGTCCATCTAAACATTAAAGTAGAGGTTCAGTTCCTTAATCTGTGTGCTGACCTCGGTGGAGAACAATAGATCAGAACACTTCTCCTTTCCACACTCACGCATGCAGTTGAGGCAAGACTGTGGTGGTGTTTCCATCACATGGCGTTGGGAAACGTTCAGATCTGCAAAATTAGTCTGTTCGCTTTTTGCTGTGCACCATTTTAAAATAGGTAGACGTTTAATAATAGCCTTCACTTTGCTGCGTTTTAATCGTTGCTTCTGCATCTGTCCACTAGGTGTCGCCACAGTCTAGGAGATGGCTTCCGAATCTGGTGATGAGATGAACGCAGCGGTGACCCAGCCACGCTGAGAGAAGGCAGTTGCTGAAACAACCATCACTTCACTTCAACTGCGAATCATGACGCCAAAAACATACCAATACCAAATGTACCACTGCTAAAATGTACAAAACCCTCCTTCTCTCCTGAACAGAACACTTGAAGAGTGTCGACCCTTATGTTCCTCAACTATCTTACAATTAGGGTTATAAGTTACAGTTGACGTTACCAAGTGATAGCGGTCAGGTTGTGTCTTGACTCACTTTCTACGTACCGGCGGTCAACTCGACGATGATTTCCTCGCCAGAGTTGCAGCCATGAAAGTCCACGCCCTCTACAGGAATGTACGGCTAGCCGAGGCTGCGATGAAGCTCATCTTCTACAACTAGGCACCGACGGCATGGAGGCTGAGCTCCCCTCCACCACCACGCTCCCCGTGGTCCTGCTGGGCGCCTCGCTGTGCCTCCTCATCCTGCTGACGGTCAGCGGCAACGTGCTGGTGTGCATCGCCGTGTGCGCCACGCGCCGCCTCCGCTGCCTCACCAACTGCTTCATCGTGTCGCTGGCCGTCACCGACCTCCTGCTGGGGGTCCTGGTGCTGCCCTTCTCCGCCCTGCAGCAGCTCACCGACGAGTGGCGGCTGGGGCCCACTTTCTGCAACATCTACGTCTCCCTGGACATCATGCTGTGCACCGCCTCCATCCTCACGCTGCTGGCCATCAGCATGGACCGCTTCCTGGCCGTCACCATGCCGCTGCGCTACGCCGCCCTGGTGCTGCCGGGCCGCGTGGCCGTGGCCATGGCGTCCGTGTGGACCGTGTCGCTGGCCGTCTCCTTCCTGCCCATCCACATGGGGTGGAACACCGCCAACGGCACCGTGCAGAACCGCGGGCCCGGCGCCCGCGAGCGGGCCTGCCGCTTCGAGCTGAACGGCGCCTACGCCCTGACGGACTCGCTCATCACCTTCTTCCTGCCGCTGGCCGTCATGTGCTGCACCTACTACCGCATCCTGCGCATCGCCCGCTCCCAGGCCCGCCGCATCATCAGCTCGCGGCCGGCCTGCACCGTCACTAGCTACGACGTCCGGAGCGGCACGCCGTCCACCTGCTCCGCCGCCGTGTCCAGCGTGACCGCCGTGGCGCTGCGGGAGCACAAGGCCACCGTGACGCTGGCGGCCGTCATCGGGGCGTTCGTGGTGTGCTGGCTGCCCTACTTCATCCTGTTCAACGTGAAGGGCGTGCGGCAGGAGGTGCTGTCGGGCACGCTGTACGAGGTGGTGCTGTGGCTGGGCTACGCCAACTCCGCCCTCAACCCCATCCTCTACGCGGCGCTCAACAGAGACTTCCGGGCGGCGTACGCCCGCCTGCTGGGCTGCCGCTGGCCGCGGTACCGGGACGCCCGGGGAAGACAGCCGGCCCAGCTAGCAGGTAAAGTCCACTGGGGGCTCAGGGCGGAGGTCATATAATCAGGTGTCTATGCGTTGTCACGGTAACGTTTCATGAAGAGTTCACCGCTACGGACGCAAAATACCCCGCATGGTTAGTGTCCATTTTCCCAGTTACCTCGTCAGCTAGACACGCCAAACGGCGGCCCGGTAGATCTGAAGCGTTTCGTGGCGCCGACCCGCGGTAAGGCGGTGAGCGGTATGGACCGCGGGCTCACGGAGCACACAATCAACGGGTTGCTGATCTGCTTTGTTCCAGCTGGGAACCAGCTGACGGAGGTCACCCTGCTGTGTGGTCACAGCTCCCCCAACTGCAGGGCGGACTTGGCCGAGGAGCCCCACATGCTGCAGGACATGACCACCCGCTCGGCCGACATCCAGCTGGAGAACGGCTCCGCTGCCACCTCCACCACAGACGTCAACGGCAATGAAAGGTAGATGGTCACAGAGTAAGGTTGACGCAAACAGTGCAGAGAACAAGGTGATGATGCTGAGACTACATGAGCCTTCGGTGAGGAAAAAAAAAAAGAGGGGCGGCAGTAGCTCAGTGGGTAGAGCGGGTGGACAGAGCGGGTCGTCCACTCACCGTAGGGGTCGGCGGTTCGATCCCCCTCCTCCTCCAACTGTCCACATGTTGAACCCCACACATGTACTGATTGTAATTCGCTTTGGACAAAAGTGTCTGCTAAATGTCCCTTTACCCTCACAATAAGGGTTTTAATTAACAATGAATGAATGTGAATTAGTGGACTAATGTTAATGCAGTAATGCATTAACTAACAATGACCTAAGACTGAATTAACTGTTCATGTTCACTGGTGGTTTTCATGTTAACTATGTTATTCTTTAATACATTTAATAGGGTTAGGGTGTAGCCAAACCACCGTACTAATACTATATACTCTAATGCTTAACACGGCATTGAATAATGTTAATGAATGTCTGATTAATGTGCCCGTATAGACAGTCTACACAGCATGTCATCAGCCCAGAAGGCAACCAAACTCTCAATTGTTCCTGAGTACCACGGCGATTCTGGCCGTGCTAATCATTCCGTACTTCAGATTGTCATGACATTACAGAACAGGGAGGGACCAGGATTTCCAGGGCAAAAATCCTGACCTGGGTTGTTTTTAATGGCATTGCTGAGCAGCACATAACACTGCTTACCTCGCCCAACAGAACAACCCACGCTCATTAAAAACAGAATACTACAATCTGTAAGATCACAACACTTAGCAGGATAACTGGACCGTTTTGTATGCAACCTGAGGAATTTTGACAAATAGTCAGAATAAGATGAGGCATACAAACAAATGCACTATTTTCATTTTTAAACAATATTACAACTAAAACAGTTGCTGGTTCAAGTAAGGTCGTCAATCTTGGGAGAAATAGCCAGCTCGTACATCATCAACTGCCCGTCGTTTCTAAAACATAGAGCAAGCAGCCTGCTGACTGAGTCCTCTGTGCGGCTTCGCCGTGTTCCCCCGTAGACATCATCCAATCGACTGAAACTGAATCATTCTGTTTTCATCCAGTGGCTCCGAAACGGACACCCACCCGTGATACCGGTAGGCGTGACTGAACGATACAGTGCATAGTTCATGATGTATTTTAGTAACACTCTTATTGTCACCTGTTTAAGCAGGTCCAGCTGATGCTACAGGAGACGGGGGGATGCTGTGTTCAGCCCAGCGTAAGGACGAAGACACTTCAAGACAGAAACATACACATTGTGGATTAGGTGTGCTGGCCTGCGGTCTAGACTTTTCCAAGGTACAGTGGGGGGGGTGAAGTAACACAAAGTGTGAAACATCATTTTACATTCAACTCAGTCGTCTCTTCAACTACCTACGAGCATAAGAAACTTCTTAAGTTGGCTAATGGCCGGGTTATGTTCTTTTGGTAGACAAAGTAATAAAGCCAAAGTCCTTGAAGGAGGATGAATCTTACCGTGTATAGAGACGAGCAGTCCCATCAC
>JAXIVH010000016.1:5580393-5582893 GCA_036785325.1 Urophycis tenuis | reverse complement strand
TCACGGTTTTTTTTTCCTCCCGCATTTCCGTTGTGTCCGCAAGGAAAATGTTTTAGAAGATTTTGCAAAGCTGCAATAAATCAATGCAATATTTACTTAGGCTAAGTCTATTGAATTATAAGTTATTACATAAACCTAGAAAAGAGATATCGAAAAATTAATACAAACGGGATATATGATTGTTAAAAAGAAGCATGATAGAATGCGCCTAAAAGCCATTAAATAGGCTATAACTAAATTTATACATGCATATTTGTATATATATATATATGTGTGTGTGTGTGTGTGTGTGTGTGTGTGTGTGTGTGTGTGTGTGTGTGTTTGTGTGCGCGCGCGCTTGTAGAACAATAATGTGATAATGTAAAAGCTCTGCACCCAATAGGCATTCGTCTAATCCTGAGATAAGTGAGTAGAAATACAATTAGCTGCTCACTTTTGGCCTCACTTACATTGACTGCAGCCGATTAGTAGCTTGAATGGACACTTTATCTGAAGTGGCCTGTGGCCCTGGTGCGTCAGGCCGTCTAACGAGCGGTGTCAGGGAGCCCATCACCAGGGCCTAAACGTCGCGCCGCAGACCTTGAATTACAGACAGTAGGCCATTTATTCCCTCACCCGGCGACTCGACAATTGGTAAAATGTCTTACAGTCCTATAAAGCCCCGCAAATAAAGATATAATGACATTAACATGATGTCACTCGCAATAACGTGATGTACATTTGAACAAAACACGGTTGATGTACACAACAATGATTATCCAAAATGCTCATAGATGTGCGATGCGATGCTGAAATTCCCCTCAAAACATGCCTAAGCCTTATTCAACAGAGTCATTTTACTTTGGCTCATCATAATTGTGAAGAACAAATCGAAACAGTCCAGAGATAATGCGTCCGTCAGGATAAATCGTAAACAATTTGAATAGCCATCCATAAAGTTTAAGGGAAATCGGTGGTATCGGTGCCAAAACATTTAACCTTATATGCAATCAGTCATTTTAGTGCCAGCCAATGAGACGTCGAGTGCGATGGAGTAGGATAGCGCGCTGCTGAGGCGGGGAGCTGAG
Organism: Urophycis tenuis; assembly: GCA_036785325.1. Classification (NCBI taxonomy): domain Eukaryota; kingdom Metazoa; phylum Chordata; class Actinopteri; order Gadiformes; family Phycidae; genus Urophycis; species Urophycis tenuis. The sequence goes on along the minus strand of JAXIVH010000016.1, from coordinate 5,581,826 downwards.
GGAGATGCGGGGTTTTGACGCGCGGAGAGGCAGAGAGAACGTCACATCCCACAACGAGCTCGTCAAACTTTCACCAGCACGCGTACAGAGGAGACAGCCTTTTGTAAATGGGACCCTTCTAGACAAACACTGACCGATCTGGATTACGAAGAGACAATTGGACACGAACGAGTCGAAGAAATGAGTTTGGCGTCTGTTTGATTTTTTGTTCTTTTCATTCCTTTTTGTTTTGTTTTTGAACAAGCATCCTTCGCTCCAATTTCGGTTTGACGGTGGGGATGGATCACGCAGCTAGCTCACCGAGTCCTCCCTCAAAGCCGGTCCATCACGAACCAATCAGTTTTGGTATTGACCAAATTCTTGGAGCCGGTACAGACTCAGAAAGCGGGCGGACCGCTGGAAGACAGAATTCCTCCGATTTAAACAACGGAGAAGGTTACTACAGTTTAGGAAGTCCCAACGGTTCCTGCGCGCCCTCATACACGGCTTTGTCGATCTCCCTGTCCGGCATAGTGCCACAGGGAGAGTCGGGAGGATACGGGGAGAGCCGGAACCTGGGTACGCGAGGAGTGATCCGAGTTCCGGCCCACAGACCCATGCCACCGACGGGTCCGCCAGCCCCGGTCCAGAGCGCGGTGTCTGGTTTTGGAGGGCTGTGTTTCCCCTGGATAGGGAACAGGTTCTCCAAGGATAGATTATCAGGTAATCCCGATAGTTCATCACATTCAGTCATGCCTCCTCGAACCACCAATCAAAACAATTTCTCGGTAAAGACCAACATGGCAGAAATCCGTTGACGGTTATAGCATATTGACTGAATATTCTGGTCTCAGTCACACAGCTTTAACAGTGTGTTTTGTTGTAGACAATAGCAACGTGTTGGTCAATAGTAACCATATTTGAGTGCTCTGGCCACCAGAGCTTTACTTAAATGTAGAAAGTAGGCCTATTGTAGCCCAGCCTTTGTTTCTGCAATATTTACCAGCAAAATGTCATTCTATTCAAGAAACACCATGCATGAATATGAATTATTAATAAACTATAACAAACAAATGACCAAGGATTTACTGACTGAATCAATGACAAAAACAAGCTCAAAAGCCGTACTAAATAACACTACAAAAAAGATAACAACAGCATACTATTTATAAATTAGCCTCATGAACGAAAACATATTTAGAAATGAAAAATGCATATGAAATATGTACTAGAACAATATAATAATATACATAACGCGTGTGATATAAGTAATTTAAGTACAACATTGAGTAGATAAAATAAATAGTCTCATTCCACATCCGCTGGACCGCAGTGAGCATCGTGAACGCCACGCAGGCCTGCGTGTTGATCGTTTGGTGTTAGGCTCCTCCAAATGTTACTGCTGGGAATGTTGAATTATTCTTATTCTATATGTAAATTGGATATGCTGTATG
>JAXIVH010000016.1:5562606-5577606 GCA_036785325.1 Urophycis tenuis | reverse complement strand
CTCTTTGTAACTTGGCACTTAGCAAGAGATGTTGTCTACTAGCAATGGTTAACCTAGCAATCAAAATGCTTGAAACTTGTTCTGGTGACTTTCTTACTGTATTAGCAGAAATGAAAGCGTTCACCTTCTTATGACAAATGTACTCTTTGTAAGTCGCTCTGGATAAAAGCATCTGCTAAATGCCCTAAATGTAAATGTAATGTAAAATGTTCAATCGGTGGTAGTATTGCGCCTGCCGATGGGCGGTCTGATCGTTCTTTGGTTGGAGTTGATCAGCAGTTTAAAGAGCGTTCCACACACCTCACTCACGGTGACCTACATGGTTTGTGCCGAGCGGCGAAGACGCGTCCCTTCAGAGCCGACGCGTCCCTTCTGGACGTCGCCTATGTGTTCATCACGGTGGGTGTTGTGCCTGGGGTGTGGAGCTGGAGTTGCAGACCCCACTTGTAGACCTGTTCTCTATGCAAGTCAGCACCATCCCTCCTTCGGGTCTTCTGTGAGATACAATGATTCACTCCGTTCTAGTCAACTGAGTTCACCGCCACCTAGTGGTGAAGAATGTATAATGTAGACGCAAATGTAAATACATGTCACTTAGGGCATTTAGCTGACGCATTTATTCAAAGCGATGAAGCTTTGGATCAAACCATGAGGGTTGAGTGACCATATTATTCAGCAAAAAAGCTGTTTAGAAATATAACATTTTTATCGTAGTTATTGGCACGAATCGACGCAAAATGAAGCACAGCTGGTGAATATAAACATTTATTTTCTGTAGAGTTAAAAGACGCCACCATGGAGTGAGAACAAGCTCACTCCATTTACAGATAGAAAAATAACTTTGCTGAAACACGCGACCTCCATCACACTGTAAAAAGGGAACAGAGTTGTGAACGTGGTCTTCATGGTTTCATCAGGAATACTCCAGCTCGACTCAAACACAGTGTCAGATTCTCAGAGTCACTAGATCCAATTGTCCTCATGCAGCAAAGTTAGACGTTGTTTGATGAGGTTGTGTGTGTGTGTGTGTGTGTGTGTGTGTGTGTGTGTGTGCATGTGTGTGTGTGTGTGTGGTACTGCAACATCTCAGTCCAGTTCAACCGACCTTCACATAGTAGACAGTGAAACCACACAAACACTCACACTCATCTTGATGAGAACAAGCTACCCTAGTCTCTTGGAAATTCTCCCTCTGTTTCTCTCTCTCTCTGTCTCTCTCTCTGTTTCTCTCTCTCTCTCTGTCTGTCTCTCTCTCTGTTTCTCTCACTGTGTCTGTCTCTGTCTCTCTGTTTCTCTCACTGTGTCTGTCTCTGTCTCTCTCTCTGTTTCTCTCACTGGGTCTGTCTCTGTCTCTCTCTCTCTCTTTCCCAGCAGGTTATAGCGGTAGTTCAAATCCTAACTGATAAAACCATTGATCAGCCCAACAGTGGAGTGGAGGCCCTTTTCAAAGCCGTTAGCAGGCCAGTGTGACTTAAAATACAAAACATTTTTAAAAGACAAAGATCATTCATTGTTTTCTATCCACCATTGGCATGTTACATTATTAAATAACACTCCTTACGAATAAAAATATTTAATAAGAGTTAATCAGCTCTTATATATTCTCATTAGTTCTTGTGGACATCAATATACTTTGTGTGCAAATTTAAAAACAATTAAAAACAAAGCTTTACCAGACAACCTTGTGGGAAAACATAAAGTCTTTGGACTTCCTCTCCTGTTGTCATGTTTGGCCCTGATGTCTGAACATCAAGTCAGAGCGTCCTTCACGGACAATGAGGCATGAACGGAAGCATACAAACCCAAGCTTACTGCCGCGCAAACATTTCCATCAGAAACGCTTTTCAGTTTTTGACACAGAGGCAACTGTTGGAGGTTTGATAAAGGAATGTAAAATATGATTTGGAATCCTTGAATGCATTTTGTTCTCACAGTGAAAAATGTGTGACCCAAAAATCCTTGGATTTTGTAGTTGTTTGTGTTTGTAACATTTTGGATGCAGAAAGCTTGTTCTGGTGCAGCAGAGATTGGCTTGGAAACAAGTCTTGAGGCCTTGAGTGGATTGGTTCGTCCCATTTGATAGGCGGCTTGTCTGGCCATTCACCACGCGGTAATCACTCCCACTGGCAGCCCCAATGCGCTCCTACCCACTCGGGAGAGCAGGCTCTGTGTGGGATGAGGGAAAGTGTTCTGGGACTTCTCCCAAAGGGACCGTGGTGCCAGTCCACTACTGTCATTGAAAGCCCCACGATCTCCCCAACTGTGACGCTCTCCGTCCTCCATCTTGTGGGTGTGTCCCACCCTGCCGACCCCCGCGCTCCCCCTCACGTCTCTGTTCATTGTTTTTCTGATTGGCTAGCGGTGTCCCCGTGGTGCAGGGCGGGCTCCCTGCTGGGGTGGGGCTGGGGACCGTCCCTCAGCAGGGGACTGGAGACCACCACGACACACGCAGGGCGACACACTCTGGATCCAAGGGTCAGCTCAATGCTGGAACACAGATGCAAAAGGCCGACTTGAAGTCATGGACTTCACAGGGTAATGTATGCGCACGCATGCACACATGCACGGCACTAAATCAGAAATCGTTCACGGACGCTGCAGACCTGCTTTGCCTGGATCCCCGGTGACGCAGGCTGCGGCCCAGAGGGGTGGCTGGAACTCTGCGGAGCAAGCACACACACACACAGACACACACACAGCGTCAGATCCATCCCTGTTCCCCATGACAACAGCAACCCATGGATCAAACAAAGAGGTGGGGGGGCGTCGTCAGGGCAGCAGTGTTGACAGGCGGGTGGGGGTTGGGGGGGGGGGCACCTGTGGAGCGAGGCTGCCGTGTCTGCGTAGGCTTAGCGGCGGGGGGGGCGCTGCGGTCGGTCGGAGACGGGCAGACGGCGCGCTCGGCAGGGGGGCTGCGGCCCACGGTGCCAGGGGGGCTGCGGTCGGAGCCGAGGGGCCGGCACGTGGCGCTCACCCGCTCCGAGCTCAGCCCGTTGGAACCCAGGGTTTGGACGGCGATGCGGACCGGCAGGCCCAGGTCCACGTTCTCCAGGACGCACTGGGGGGGAAGGAACACGGGTTACACACGCATGTCGTTTCAGGCGGGTACCAGGGGTAACGGCCCCGTGTGTGTGTGTGTGTCTGTGTGTGTGTGTGTGTGTGTGTGTGTGTGTCTGTGTGTGTGTGTCTGTGTGTGTGTGTGTGTGTGTGTGTGTGTGTGTGTGTGTGTGTGTGTGTGTGTGTGTGTGGATGTGTTAAGTGTGTGATTCTTTTCATAGTACTGGAGCCCATTTGCTTCCTATTGACATCCTCGTCTCTGCCATCGATTTCCTATGTTTCTTAAGTTTTATTAAGAAACATAGGGGGGGGGGGGGGGGGGGTGCACCTACCTTGGTGCATGCTGAGCTCATGACGGACTTGTGGAACTCTCCATCTACGTACACCTAGGACCAGAACACGGTACAAACACCTGTGTTTTACAGTGAAATCATTACACAAAATGTCCTCTGCTACCTGATTTACATACACATTGTTTTCGGCCGCATCAGCAGTTTGTGTGTGTGTGTGTGTGTTGTGTGAGCATGAGTGTGTGTGTGTGCACTTGTGGTGTATATGTGTGTGCGTGTGCGTGCGTGTGCGTGTGCGTGCGCGTGCGTGCGTGCGTGTGCGTGCGTGCGTGTGCGTGCGTGTGTGTGTGCGTGTGCGTTGGTGTGTGTGTGTGTGTGTGTGTTGGTGCCTGTACCCTGTAGCCATAGACGAAGGTTCCGTTGCTGCAGCCCAGCTCGTCGAGCAGCGGTCTCTCCCAGCCAATCAGGAGGCTGCTCCCGCCCACGGCCCGGATGACCTCCACGCCACCCACCACTCCCGGGGCCTCTGTGGGCAGACGGGGGCGGGACCTTGAATAAACACACGACCCCCGGAGAGAACAAAGCCTTCCCTGAGCACGTAGACACAGCTCATTGTTATTCCTGCAGGCGTCAGAGAGATTCAGCGCTGGGCTCTCGGTAAAAGCTCCGCTCCACTACCTGGCTTTGGCTTCCCGGGTTTCCTGTCCAGCGTGGGAGCTGGGGGCCCGCGGGCCGGTTCCGGCCAGGCCGCGGCCGCGGCCGTGGCGGTGGCAGGCCGGCAGCTGTGTCTGGCGCCGTCTGCGGGCGGTGGAGCAGGAGGCCGGGGCCCGGCCCGAGGCCCGCCGGGGGCAGTGTTGTTGTTGTTGTTGTTGTGGTCCGAGGCGGTGGTACCGAGGGCGCTGCCGGTGAAAGGCTGGACGCTGGAGGCCGCGGCCGGCGAGCCCACGGGCGTCTTACGCAGGGTTCTGTCGGGCTGCTCGGACCAGCAGCTCAGGCCGGGGGCTCTGGGCGGTTCCGGTGTGATTTTCACGCCGCTCGTCAGCTTGGATTTAGCACCTGTTGAGGCTGGAGTGAAGGAACCCGAGAGACCTTGGGCCGCGGGTGGAGCAGCTGCACCGCCAGGGAAGGCGGAGGCCCTGCTGGCCGACCTGGAGAACACAGCTGCAGAAAGGGTGGTGGACGGGCTGCCGGCCGCAGGGGCTGCTGCTGCTGATGCTGCTGTCGCCGTGGGAACCTTTCTCACATGGATGGGAGTGATGCTGACATCTGGGAGAGGAGGAGGAGGAGGTGGAGGAGGTGGAGGTGGAGGAGGAGGAGGAGGAGGAGGAGTCCGGGGGTCCGGGGCCAGGCTGCGGTCCCTGGGGAGAGAGGCCGGGCGGAGCTCCGGGGAGGCAGCGATGGAGCCGGTCCTCCTGGGCTTGGACCGGCCCCTCTGCAGTGGCCCGCCGTGGTCCACCGGAGCCTTGAAGGGAACCAAAGCTTCATGAGTACCAGACGCCTGCGCCTGTCCAGATACACGTGAACACACAGACGCTGATGGTTCAACCAAACCTTGTAAATGCTGGACAGAGTTTGCTGCAGCTCCTGCTGCAGGTTCAGGATTTTCTCAGGGCTGCTCAGCCTGCGGACCACGCCACTTCGTCTCTCCGAGGGGGGCGGGGCCCACTGCAGGCGGGGGTCCCTGGGGAAACGAGCGGCACCTGAGGGGGACTTTCCCCTCTCGCTCACGTCGTCACGGTACGATCCGGGCCTGTCTAGCAAGGTGTCTGCTGGGAACGGGCCACTGGGAACGGTAGGAGACTATTGAGGAGAGAGTGTCAGGACATCAAGGCTTTCAACTCCCACGTTAAACCTGCACAACAACCCTATTCCCATTAGCAGCCTCTAGTGGCCTGAGCTGTGGCTACACTTCTTGGGAAACGTCTTGGGATTTAATGGTGTAAAAAGCTGCAGTACAAAACTGACATAATACAGGCTAAAGCATCAAAAAATCAACGAGCTGAATAAAACATTTATTTTCACATAACTATTTGCATATAGTATGTTATATTTGCATATAAATGTGACATTTACATATATCCGCTCCATTTACCCGAGGTTTGCCGCTGTCCTCAGGTGAATGGCGTCCCTCCTCCTCATCCTCCAGTCTGCGTGAGGAAGGCGACGGTGCAGCCGCGGCTCTACCACGCGGGGTACACTGCAGCGTGGGTGACTTGGCGTTCCCGTCGGACGCCGTCCCCGCAGCACCGGGGCCGTGGCGTCCGGGTTCCAGCAGGGCGTGCTGGCGCCCCCCGGAGGCGGGGCCGGCGGCGGCGTGCAGCGCCACACATCCAGGCGGCACCGGGGAGGCGTTTGGGCTTTCAGGAGGCTTGAGGTCGGCAGGAGACGTGGAGGAGGAGCGTGACGGGCCAGAGGAGGAGGCGCAGGCGTAGTCCCGGAGACGCGAGGCGAACCCGCCGCCGACCCGGCTGGCGTGGTGGGGGTGGAGGTGGTGGGGGTCCAGGTCCAGGTAGGGTTCTGCAGGTGGAAAGGTGGTGGTGTAATCCTGGAGGGCGGTGTCACCCAGCAGGTTCTCCACCTGCCGGGTGAGGGCGTGGTCCACGCAGCCTTGCCTCCGCATGGCGGCCATGAGGTGGACCAGGAGGCTGTTCCTCTCCTGACACTTCCACACCAGACACGAGAGCTTGGCCTGGAGGAGAAAAAAAGGCTGTCATTTAAACTTTAAAAGGACAAGGCCAACGTAACCCAATGAACACTCTGAACACAATGAAATGAACTGAAATGAAATTAAATGGAATGGCGACAATGTTTTCATGTTGTATCACTAGGCATGGCTACATCAAGAATCTGCCTTTTACTTTAACCTGTCTGTGTTTAAGGTTGATCTGAGCCCATCACCTGAAATACGTACTTAAAAATATATGCATATGCAAAAAAGAACCAAATATTTTTTAGATATTTGAAAATATCAAACCATAGCCCAAAACATAAACATTATGAAAGGAAAGTATGAAAGTATTTTCCTGCTCACCTTCAAAGGAGCTAAATCCATATCTGTTTGGCTTTTGGTCCTCAGCAGCAGGTCATACTGTCAGAAACACAAGCACAGCACATGTTCCACAAACAGCATCGATTCACAGCCAGCGTCACCCTAACTGGGGAGCTCCATCCGCTGCGTCCCCCTCAGCTGAGAACCTCCGCTGGTGGCACAGCACCAGGACGGGCCCTGGAGCCCGCCGGCTCCTCACCTTGGCCCGGATGTCGTTGTAGCGCGTCCGCAGGGAGCCCAGCGCTGTGCTGGACTCCTCCTGGCTGCCGCGCTCCCTCCGCAGGGCCGAGTACTCTGAGTTCAGCCCCTCCAGCGCCACGGTCTGCAGGGCCACACCCAGGACTTTAGATGCACGTAGAACGGATTTCACATTGATGGCTTTGTATTATTCCCACAGGGATGAAGGGAAGGAACATTGTTCTGTGTTGTAGATTTCCAGTTATTTCCAACAGTGAACAAAAAATTTTTATCATAGGTATGGCCCATAGTTTTAGTCTTATTTGCCAACGTACAGTTTATCATATTTTGACTTGATTCGATTATCTGGTCAAAGAACAATCACACAACAATCACACAAAAAGAACAAAACACAGCTGCCAATACGTAGCTTTCTGAAAGACCCCCTGAACTCTCTGCTCACCTTAGCGCTGAGGTGAGCCTGAAGAATGGAGAACTGTTCCTCCATGTGAGTCTTCTCAGTCAGCATTTCCTCCTTCTCTCTGGCCAGGCCTGCCAGCCTGTTCTGCAGATCTTTCACCTGCAGGACGGACATTAGTCAACAATAAGCGAGTCAGGCAAACACTAAACACTTAAGCCTTCTCACACAGTGACAACACACATCACCACGAATCCAACCAGTAAACATATTTTCTCGTCGCTCGAGTCAAAGAACTGCGAGAACGTCTTCAGCAATGACCTGATTCTGAACAGAGTTGTACGCCATGTTTGTTTCCATGCACACCTGGGTTGTGAGCAGGTGTGTTTCTCGCTTGGTGTCCTCCAGTAGATCTGTCAGTCTCATCTTCTCCCTGTCAGCGTGAGCTGCAGTCTTCTCCATCTCCCCGAGCATGACTGCGGATCCACACAGCTCACTGCTGAGCCTCTGGGTCTGCGCACACGCGTAGTACAACACACACACACACACACACACACACACATGCACACGCACACGCACACACACACACACACACACGTGCGCGTAGTACAACACACACACACACACACACACACACACACACACACAAGTCACATAGCATACATTACAACTGAACTATTGGCATTGCCGTCATGCCCTGTGTTTCGATAATCAAATGAAGTGCCATAAAGTAAGCTCACCTCTGATTGGGCCTTCATCAGTTCCTCTCTTGTTATCTTTAGTGCCGCGGACAGCGCTTCAGTCTGTCTCATTAGATCCCTTTGATGAGGATTTGCATCCAAACACTCCAAAGGTGAAAGCAAAAATCAGCACAATAAATCTATCATTCTCCCCACGCACCACATATGTATATGTTTAAATTACCAAAATGCTGTTCTATAACTCCATACCTGGGCAAGCTTGTCTTGATTTCCAACTAATTCAAAGTTTACTTTCTCTGTCTTCTTTGCCACTTCCCCATGGATTTGATTGGCTAGTTGATGCTCCTGACTCCTCCCATCATGTGATTGGTCCTGGGCAGCAGCACCTTCAGCCTGAAGGACATCTCTTTCCTCTTTAAGGCTCCAGATGGAGAGCATCACCTGCTCCTCTTCTGTTTTCAAATCAGCAATCGATTGTTCCATTCTCTGTCTCTCCTCCGTCAAACTGCAAATCAGCTGTAACAAATCCTCTCTTTGTTCCTTTGAGGCGTAGTATGACCGCTCTGGGTCTGTCTGCTCCATCGTCAGACACCCGGAGGAGCCCGCGAGGCCACTGTCCACGTCAGAGTCGCATTCCGACCGGCCTAACTGCTCCCCGTCGTCCCGGGACCCCCGACGCGGCTCCGCCATCTCAAACCTCTCCCCTTCTCCGGCCGAGGGCAGCTGGGTCAGTGTCTCCGTCTCCTTCTTCAGCTCCGACACCTCCTTACCCAGCCGTCCCCTCTCCTCCCTCAGCCCCTCCAGGGTCTTGCCCAGCAGTCCCCTCTCCTCCCTCATCCCGCTCAGCGTCCTGGCCAGCTGCTCTCGCTCCCGTCTCAGGGCGCTCAGAGCCCCGGCCGCCGCGTCCCGCTCCTCCTTCAGCACCCACAGCGCCCGGGTGAGCTTCTGCTTCTCCTCCGTCTGGGTCTGCACCGAACGGGCCACCTCCCTCTGCTCCTCTTTGAGCTTCCGCAGCGACCCGGCCAGCTCGTCCACCTGGAACGGCGCCGCGGTGGCGTCCGCCGTGGAAGACTCCTCCACAGGAGCCCGGGGGTCCTGACAGGTCCCCGGCTGGCCATCGGCATGGCGACCGTCCAGGCGTTCCGTGACCTCGACGTCCGTGGCGTGGTGCGGAGCGCCTCCTTGGACGGGCGCGTCGCTCACGTCGTCACGGCGACGTGGGCCACACGCCCCGCCGTCGGCCGCGCGGTGGCGGTCGCTCTCCTCCCGGCCGGTCAGCCTCTGCCGCAGCTCCATGATGGCGTTGAGGTCGTCTTCCGTCTTCCTGGTGAGCTCCGTGATCAGGCAGCCCTGCTCCTGCTGCTCCTTCTCCCGCCGGCCCACGTCCGCCGCCAGCGCCGAGACCCGCTCCGCCAGGACGGCCGCCTCCTTGGCGTGCTCCTCCTCCCGGAGCTCCATGTGGGCCAGCAGCTCCTGGATGCGCACCGCCAAGGCCCGGTTCTCCTGGTTCAGGGCCCGCACCAGGTCCTCCTCCGGGGGGCTGGGGAACGCGTGGTCCTGACGGGGCGAGGAGGGCTCGCCGTCAGCGCCCTCGTGGTCAGACGACGCCTCCTGCGGGAGAAGTCGTTAAGTTTGGACCCGTGTTAAGGAGAGAGCCTCACCACGCGACGTGCAGCACCGAGCCCCACACACCTCTCCTCGGGAGGACCCCCGCCCCGCCGGCCGGTCGGCCAGGGCCCTCAGCTGGGCCCGCAGTCGGGCGTTCTCCTCGGCCAGCCCCTGGAGCTCCTCCTGGTGGAGGCTGCTCTGCTCCGCGTCCATCCTCAGGCTGCGGTACGCCTCCATCAGGGCGTCGGCCTCCTCGCTGGGGCTGACCTCCAGGTGCAGCGCTCCTCCGGGGCACCACTCCTCCAGCTCCAGCTGGCCCAGCTCCTCCGTGTCTGCGGCCAGCCGCTGAGCACCGAGGGCCGGGCCGGCGCCGTGGCCCAGGCCGGCGCCGTGGCCCAGGCTGGCCGAGGGGTGAGGCGTGAGGTCCGGCCGGGGGAACGGAGCGACATCAGGGTGGGCAGGGGCGGGGTGGTGGTCTTTGGGGTGGAGGGTGCTCTCCGCTGCCCCCTGGTGGGGAACGAGAGGGGCACTGGTGGCGTTTGGTGGGGCGAGGAGTTTATGGGATTGGAGCTGGACTCACACACACACACACGCACACACGCACACACGCACACAAGCACACACGTGCACACATGCACACGCACACACACACAGCAATATGACATCTTAAGTTGGAGTGTAGTTTAGAACAGTTTACAAAAGAACCGGGAGGAGAAGAATGAACAGCTCTCCCCATCCTCTGTAGGAAAGGTAACACTCAGTGTGTGCACAAACACACACTGAGTCTCTCTCGCTCTGGCTCTCTCTCTATAGCTATCGTTTCTAATTAACGGCACTAATTAGCTCTATTTATGCAGACTCTATATATACGGGTTAGATTGCCATGGGTCCCACCAGTCTCTCTGTGGGACCACAGACACCCAAAAATATAATCCCATTTCTAAAATAATTCCCCAAGATTTGCTTGTAATCCAAATTCATGGCTCAGCCTTTTATAAGCGTTGTCAACGAAAAAGGCAGATTATGTAACACATTAAATCCTTTTATTCTGTCGTCGTGCTCTGCCCTATGGGAGCTCCCATTCTGAGTGCCTCCAACGTGATTAACACAGAACCCATTTCTGTGGAATGAAACCTATTTCAAGAGTACAATTCTCTCAGAACTGGATATCAACTTAGCTGCACACCTACACAGCCTATATAACTTCTTTTCCCCACAGAGAGTAAACTGTTTTCCTTTAAACAGTAGCACAGAATCGAGCCTGCGATGCCATAACAGCAGAGCCTCATGTTTAACACAAGCAGCGCAGAATGCAGCAGATACTGCCTCCATTAGGGAGGGAAATGCAATCAGACGACATCCGAGCAGACATCCATTGCTAAAGGACAGGCTAACCAGCCAAACGTGCAGTCATCTGTGAACGGAATTGACAGACTCAGCTACTATACACCAATATGCAAAGTCAGAACTTGGTGGTAACTGCACAAAAGTGTTCTCTAGAGTGCTCTGTTTCTACATTCCACAAGATGAATCCAAACCAAGTGCAGCAAATCTGAAGACAGGAGAAGAAGACTCACCGCTCCACAGTCTCCTGGTGGGCTCGTGCACAGGGCCCTGGCGGCTGTGTGAGGGCTGGTCGGGAGGCCCTGGGGACCGGGCCCGGTAGGGCTGGGGCAGCAGCCCGGCCTCGGGGAGCCAGGGGGATCCTCCGCAGCCCAGCAGTCAAACCCAGCCGCGGGGGGCCGTGGTGCTGGGGTCTGGGCGCCTCCGTCCACCCTGAGACCCCACCTGAGCCGGCCGTTCTCCTCCCTCAGCTCCTCCACCTCCTCCAGCAGAGCTCTCTCCGACTGCTGGAGCCGGCGCACCTCCGCCCCTTTCTCCTCCAACCGGCAGCCCAGCAGGGTTCCGCTCTCCTGCGCCTCCTGGAGCTGCTCCGCCAGCCCCCTCCGCTCGGCCAGGCCCTTCTCCTCCCGCTCCAGCAGCGCTCGCAGGTCCTCCTGCAGGCCCAGGATGAAGCTCCGCAGCTTGGCCTCGCCCACGCCGCGCACCTCCTCCTTCTCCTCCTCCTCCTCCTCCTCCTCCTCCTCCTCCTCGGCCACACCGCCTCCTTCTCGCCTCGCATCGGCACCTCCCATGCTCCCGCCGTCGCCCCCCGGCAGCGGGCGTCCGCTCCTCGCCGGCCACCTCCTCCTCCCCCTCCTCCTCCCCCTCTCCTCCTGCTCCTCCTCCACCTCTTTCTTCCTCCTCTCGCCCCCCTCCTCCCCTTCGCCCTCCTCCCTCAGGCAGGGCAGCCGGCCCTCCCCCGGTGGCGGCGGGGGGCCGGCCGGCGGCCCGGGCGCCACGGCGACGCAGGTGGCGGTCAGCGTGGTGGTGACGGCGGTGTCGGTGGCGGCCGACACGGCGGCGTCCAGCAGCTGCCTCTCCAGGGCGTGCACGCGGTGCTGCAGGGCCTGCTCCCGGTCCCGGGACAGACGCAGCTTCAGCTGCAGCTGCGTCTTGAAGTGGTGGAAGTACCGCGACTGGCGGCTCAGCTCCTCCTCTTTGGACTTCAGCTGGTGCTGGCAGCGCTGCAGCCGCGCCCGCCACACCCGCTCCCCCTGCTCCTTCTCCTGGGACTGGGGGGGGGGGGGGGGGGGGGGAGGGGAGGAGAGGGGAGGAGAGGGGAGGAGAGGGGAGGAAGGGAGGGAGATGGGGGTATGGGACAGACACCGTAGTGGAGTTATACATTTGTTTTTTTGTCAACACGACGATTCCAACTGACCATGTGTCGTAAAGCTAAACCTCTAAACCTTTGGTCACATTCAGGATTATTAGCCTGGGATCAACTCAATTCAACTTACTTTAATTAAAATGCCCGGATAGTAAATATATATCTAAAACTAACGCAGAATCTTCCCTTTCTGGTTATAATGTTCACAACATAAAAAGTAAACATTAACAAAGGATGAGAGGACGACGGTCCTCGTATAAGCAATTTCCCTCTGGGATTATTAAAATGATTTCTGTCTGTCTATCTGTCTGTATGACATCCTGAACATTGTGCAGAACCTCAAGCAGGGAACGTGTCTAAACCAAGCATGTTGGATCACTGGATGCTACATCAACACAGAGAGTGAACATGAAGCCCCGAGCACACCTCAAAAACCCAGACCCAGTCTGGGTGGGTGTAGATCTCATATTCCAGCATGATGCCCCAACCTTCTGGGCCATCATGTTCCTCCGTGTTCACAGGAGATGTTCTGAGGAGATGTTCTGAGGAGACCCCTCACCATGATCCTGACCTCATCCCTCAGGGTGTGGAGCCGCTGGTCCAGTCGCTGGGTGTGGTCCATGTTGGACCGGCGCCGCTGCTGCAGCAGAGTCCTCTCTGACCTCTCTAGTGGTGTGCTCCTGCTGCACACACACACACACACACACACAGAAAGAGCTTGCATTACGCTAGGCTACATTAGCGGTAACGTAGCACCAACTGTACCAATAAAATACAATAACACCCACAATACAATAACACCCACAATAACATTACATTAGCATAGCGCATGGGCTAAGTGGACTGGAATCAACAAGCCAGGATTAGCGTTACCTTTCATTCTAGTGAGATGCTGAATGAGACGCTCCATCTGTAGTCAGTGGACACCAGTGAATGACTGCCGTTGTGTTTGCGTGTGGAGCAGTCAGGTACGTGTGACATGTGATATCGCTGGGGCCATAAGTGAGTAAGTAGCGTGTGTGTCCGCCTGTGTGCCCATGTGCTTGTGTGTGTGTGTGTGTGTGTGTGTGTGTCACTGGATCCTCTCTCACCTGTTTCTCAGGTAGCCCTCTGACTGGGTGAGCTGGTGCTGGTGTTCTGTTCCAGAAGTTTCACTCGGTCACAGAACCCGCAGGTCCGAATCCCGTCCGGGGGGGCCTGTGGACCGGGTGGCGGTGCGCTCCGGGCCTTGCTGTCTCTCTGGTCTGAGAGCCCGGGTCACCTGGGCCTACTGGGTAACGTCCACCGGGATAAAGAGCGTGTGTTAATGAAAGAGTGGACATTTCCTCCCTGAGGCGTATCTGTTCCCCTTCAGCAGAAACCAACGACGCCTTCATGCACACTCATGTATTATTTACTCGAGGGACAGCTTGGTGGCATGGGGCTGACTGCAGGGTATCCCACGAAAAAAAGTGTCTCTCAGGTTACCCTTCCTCCTCCTCCTCCTCCTCCTCCTCCTCTTCCCTTTAATTTCCCTGCAAGCCAAATGACCGTCCCTCCTGCATAGCCCACTCCAAGTCAGCACTCTGTAGCAAATGGACACCTGATTAGCATCGGCGTGTGACACTGAAGCGCCTGTGGGGATCAGCTCTCCTCCAGCCGAATCAAATGCGTTACACAGCGATCATTTAACTGGCGCTTGGCATGAACATAAACACAACGGTGTGTGTATCACGAGCCCAACCCACCTCGGTCACGCTGCGGCGGCCGCTCCTGCTGCAGCGGGCTGAGAGCGGGCTAATGTTTCGTACCGCCGGCTCCTTCGCAACGCTCCGGTTTCCGTGGAAACGCAGCGGGGACGAGGACTGGACTTTGGGGGATGGCGGCCTGCCAGGACCCATGGGGGCCCGTCTGCTCGGCCCGTTGTCTCCTCGCTCCTGTTCCTGTTCCCCTCCTCCTCTCCTCCTCCTCCTCTCCTCCTCCTCCTCCTCCTCCCTGATTGCACTGCTTCGTCATCTGGCTTCAGAATTCCTTTACATGAGGCTGCGACTTTCCCTTCTTTGTTTTCGTCCCTTCACAGGTCAAGCGTGGTGCACATTGTTTACTCGCCGCAAATATATTCTTTTGAGTTTCCAGTTCTTCGAACCATAACATGTCTCTATAACATAACACGATATAACATGTCTCTATATATATTTGTGTATACAAAAATGGTAATCTCTTGGGTCGGTCGTACGTTTCCCAAAAATGTTTATATTCTCTGCAAAAAAAAAAGTGCATGTTTCTTTAAAAAAAGGCCATTGGTGTTTCTTGCACCGTCTTGAAATAACAAAAAAATAAATATATTTGTTGCGTTTCGTCCTTGCTTGTCGCGCAAGCGTCCTGGCAGCTGGGGACAGCAAAATATGAACTTCACTTTGAGATCATCATCTCGACATCATCATCATCATCATGATCATCATCATCATCATCAACGTGACGGTGAGGGTGCATTTGAGTGTGAATGCTGATGCGAGCGTTGCTGCCATTACCTGATGCCATCTGTATTGTGGCCACTAAGGCCAAAGAATAAAAGCTAGAGAGAAAAACAGAAAGAGGAACAGAAACTAAGGGAACACAACGGGGAGGGGGAAAGAGAAGGAGAAAGAGAAAGAGAGAAAGAGAAAGAGAAAGAGAAGAAGACAACACTTTACTTTGTAGTTCAAAGCACCACGAGACACACGCGCACCCGTCTCTATCACAGCCATTCGGTATAGTAGGATTTACTGCAGTAATACAACACAGTGGTATGTAACGAGGGATTAGAAATAGTGTTTATCTTAATGAGTCAGAACTAGGGGACACACACTGAGCACCAATGTTCATCCTCAGTATCACTGCTGTGTACCTTCTCCTCGATCTCCTTTATCTGTTTCTTCTGCACGTCAATCCTGCTCTCCAGCTCCCTTATTCTCTGTAAGGCAACGTGATGGACATGGTTACTATGGTTACTGGGCTTATGCAACACGTGT
>JAXIVH010000016.1:5547606-5557606 GCA_036785325.1 Urophycis tenuis | reverse complement strand
CGTTCTCCCCCCACAAGTCACGGGGTTGGAAAGCGTGTGAAATGGGTGCGTGAGTCGTGAGTCACCTTGACCCCTTCCTGGTGGCAGTGGACCTGCAGGGAGCTGCTGCTGTTCTCAGGGAACGGCGACACGTGCAGATTGAGGGCAGGAGATCTGCGCTCCCGTTCCTGCGGGACAGAAACACGATCAGTCCGCCGTCACCAGCAGCACCCGCCCATCGGCTCATCACATCCCAGTCACAACCAGGGGGCTGCTGAAGCCCCAGGATGCTGAGGGGGGGGGGGGGGGGGGGGGGGGTGTTGGTAGGGGCAGACGGAGGGGGAAATCATGTGAAACGGATGGGTGGTACTCACATGGTGTCAGGGGACAAAATAAACAGGATCTGGCAACAACAAAAAAAAAGACGAGGCAGGTGAAAAGGCACTGAAATGGAGGACCAAAACAAACAGCGGAACATGCTCCAACAGAAGGGTCAGGGGTCAACAGGCAGGGGTCAACAGGTGAAGTTCAACAGGTTCCCTTGGTGCCGAGGGCCTTTCTGCGACTTCATGAGGTATACATTTTCTTCCAGAAACACAACTTCCCAGAAAGTCTAACTTTCCCGTAAAAAGGGAAATTTGATGCAATTACTGTTAGTAGCCTTGTGATATCCACATACACATGACTTTATGGTGAGGAGTATGGGTGAATGGCCATGATAGCCTCAATGGCAGTGAGATCTAGAGACCACAGCTGTAAACAATGTGTGACACACACAGTAAGACTGATGACCACAGACACACAGTGACAGGATAACCTCTGGCCACCTCAGGAAGGGCAACACAAATCACGCATGCAAGGATGAGAGACAAAATGAACAAACATGAACCAAGATGGGGTTGAATGGTGAACTTAAATACATTTATTGTTTTATTCAAAAATAAGAATCATCTTCATTGTAAAACAACAGTCATACACGCACAACCGTACACGTAGCAACAAATCATTTCGTCTAAAAAAAGCGCAACAATTCAACAGAAGATTCCAGTTCATTCTGGGGGAGGGGTTTGCACCCTTGTGCTGATATGGACACAGAGGAAAAACACATGGATGCCAAAAACATCTGCAAAGTTTTGTTTGGGGAGGGGGTGGGGGGGGGGTGGAATATGGAGTCTATCTAGTCGTATTGGTCACTGAATGTACGTCGTGCGTCTGGGCGTGAGGTTGTTGCTGTCGCCCCCCGGTGGCAGCTTGACAGCGGTGCACTCCCTTACTTCCAGCTCCAGCACCCGGAACTCCAGCAGCTCGTTCTGGTCCCGCGCGTCCTGCACCTCCGCCTGCAGCCGGGCCTCCGCCTGCTGTGCTGCACACATCTGTAGAACATACGCACACGCACAAACACACGCATACACACACACATGCAAACGCACACACACACACACGCATACACACACACATGCAAACGCACACACATACACACGCATACACACACACATGCAAACACACACACACACATACACACACGCATACACACACACACATGCAAACGCACACACACACGCATACACACACACACATGCAAACGCACACACACACACACACGCATACACACACACATGCAAACACACACGCATACACACACACATGCAAACACACACACACAAACACACGCATACACACACACACACACACACACGCATACACACACACACACACGCATACACACACACATGCAAACGCACACACACACACACACACACACGCATACACACACACACACACACATACACAAGCATACACACACACACACGCATGCACGCACACACGCACACACACACACACAGTCACACACTTCATGTAAACAAAATGACTGATTGTAGGGTTATTGATGAAACAAATCAAACTACTCCCAGAGAATTCAAGATCTGAGGAAGTTGTTGTAGTTGCCGAGTTTAAAATCCCCCACCAGCCTGTAGCTGATGAGGAATTGGTATTTGGCAGGAGGAGAAGGCGAGTTAATCCGCAGCCTGCTTGACTAAACGGAATCTTAGTAACTCTTTAGTAACCTCTCCCTGTTTCAGACACATCTGTGTTGGTGGGGATGGATTGGTCAGAGGATTGCGGTGTGATTTTGAACAAACGCAATGACCGCAGCAGAAGGCCAGGCTTCACTTTAGGTCAGGTGGTCAAGTGCTGAGAGCAGCTGCCCATCTTCAGAGCTCGGGACCTCCACCTACCTTCTCATGGAACTCTTGGTTGGCCCTGAGTAAGTACTGCTTCTCCTCCACCCACTTGGCATCCTGCCATCAGAAGGAGGGAGAGACAGGCTGCATCGTTAACACGTCCACAACCCCAACCCCACCCTGAACCCCACCCGACCAACACGAGCACCAGAAGGGTGCTGCGTGTGATGAACTGGGAGCCCCCCGAGTGAGCGGAGACCTACCATGGCAGCGTGCGCAGAGAGCAGCCCGTCCTCCAGACACATGCACAGTAAACACATGCAGAGGAAAACACAACACACAGGCAGGGACAAAGGTGGAGCCAGCAGCCGGGGGTTTATTGGCCCAGAGAAAGACACGTGCACTAGCCTGATTGCAGAGGGGGTCGAGGTCCCAGTCGTCCAATCACACTCTGTCAGACATTCTCAGGGGAGGGAGGGGTGGGGGGGGGGGGGGGGGGAGAATCACATCCCTAACAGGAAGCCCACATGAAGAAACCAAAAGGAAAAAGAGCAACCAGGAGAGAGGCACTTCAGGGTTCAACGTGTGCAAATACACTGGTGCGAGTTTGAAGTTTGTCGTATCCAATAAATCCAGATCAACGTCCACAACCCCAAGGTGAAAGGAGGTAATGTGCCGAGGCCTCACAGCGTCTCCGTGTGGCGGCGCTCGGCGCGGTCGCTGCTCGGCCTCTCCTCTGAGGTCCACGGCACCCCAGGGACCCGAGAGGGGAGAACACACCGACAGGACGGCAGACACAGCGCGGGGAGGGGGGGGTGCGGAGCAGGCATGCGGAGAGCAGGCGCGGGCACGGGCAAGGAAGTGATGTCACGGGATGGCGTGTCACCCCCTGTTGGCATAGTGCCAGGCCAGGAGCAGCGCAGCCAGACAGACAAGGAGCAGGGCCAATGAGAGCGGGGGGGCCGGAGAGCCGCTGTCCCCGCCCCTTTTCCTCGTTACCTGCCCCCTCTCGGCCAGCGTCTTTTCCAGGTCGGCCATCTTGGCCTGGCAGCTGCTCAGCTCCGCCTGCAGCTGCTCACGGGTCTACGGAGAGGGAGGACAGATCGGCCAATCAGAGGGGAGGACAGGCTGTGCATTGGAACAACAGGCAATGCGGGGGGGGGCAGTGGTGTGTGTGTGTGTGTGTGTGTGTGTGTGTGTGTGTGTGTGTGTGTGTGATTCAGATGATGACGTACAACAAACAGTGCTTTTGCAATGGAAATCATTCTCCAACCTTCTCCAGTGTAAGTCACAGCCGTAGGGGCCTGTGTATGTGCTGCACGGGGCTGTCCACGGGGGGTCAGACCAGATATTAGCCGGCTCCAAAATGCAGTCCAGTTCAGTGGACTGAACAGACACATGCATTAGTTATAGAAATGTATCGGCTTCTTATTTTCGTCCGAGTGAATAAAAGCGTGTTTGTGAGGAACGTTAAGGTTCTCAGGATTCCACACTGGATTAAGATGGACCACGTGTTTTCTGAGAGAACTACGACGGAGTGCTGTGGTGCAATTTCAGAATAGGAGCCATGTTTGCCGACTCTTTTAAATGTTTCTTTCATATCTCCTGTGCATGTAAAGTAAGGCCCAATCTCAATTCTCTATCTTAGCCCTTCCCCTTACCCCTTCCCCTTGGTTTTGCGCGTTCACGTGAGACCAAGGGCTGTCTCAATTCTCATTTCGACCGAGGGGTAAGGCCAAGGGGAAGGGGTAGACACCCCTTGAAACCAAGTAAGATCGGGAGCTTACTTGAAACCAAGGGGTACCCAATGCGCAACCGGCAACAATCGCGGCCAGATCTCAACGAGAGTCACATAAATGTAAGTATTTTCGGCTGAAATAATTGATTTAAAATTTACGACAGTATTGTTTTGTGCTCTAAATAGTCCTGTACCTATATATTTGCAACCATATTCTTAATCAAAACTTTTTTGAAAATCGATATGCGAACGTTACATTGCTGAGTGCAGAACTACTACATTTCTCTGACGAGCAATGAACTCCATGCATGTCTAGTTTACTAAACACAATTAGCAGCGAATTCCGTTTGATATCAGTGTAGACAACTAGAGACAAATCGATACGTGCTTTACATATATCGTCCTTTTTCACACAGGTTAAGGAACGCCGGAGGAAACCCGGCAGCTGATATGTTTTCGGCACGAAAACGAGCAGAAATTTCTGAAATCAAAATACGCTTCAAAGCAAATGTGGGAGTGAGTCATGCGTTCAATGTTGTAGCTAGGGTTCATAATTGTAAATAAAGACATGTTGGTTAACAAAGACATTGTTTCTGAACATCAATGAAATTCAAAACCGCATTAACTGAAAAAGATACAAAACACCATGCAGTGTGTATAACAAATTGTCAATATTTTGTCGTCAATGTATGATGATGTAACCGTAACGAGTGTTGTCTCAATTCATAGGGGCATGTAGCCCTTACCCCTCTGTTTCAAGGGCCAAGACGTAGGGGAAGGGGAAGGGCCAAGGGGAAGGAGAAGGGGTAAGATAGAGAATTGAGATTGGGCCTAAGTCTGTGCCATGTAGCCGTCCGCTGTGAGGCCCTGGAGGGAGCGAGCTCACAAGACACGGCGCTTGATTCAAGATGTTTGTTGAAAACACGATCTACGAACACGACGTTGCCGCCTCGAGATCTAGTTTGCGTCCAGAAGCAGATCAGACCAGACTAGAGCGGGGGAATCTGTAGTGTCGGACAGAGGAGAAGGGGGTGGGGGGGAGTAGTCTGAGGACCGCCAGAACCCTGAGTCAGTACCCGGGCCTCCCGCTCTGCGTCCAGGGACCCTCCGGTCTGCTCCTGCAGGAGGGCATAGGCCCTCTGGAGGGCCTGGTACTCTCTGGTCAGCTGGCGGAACCGAAGCTCTGACTCCTCTCGGAACACGCCCTGAAAGGGGGGAGGGGAATAATAATCAACCAATCAAACAGACACGACAGCATCACCTGTGAGGAAGCAGGGGTTCACGCAATGCATCTGATTGCCAAAGGTCCAACGTTCACGACCAATTCAAGTGGTCCAGAAACACCAAAGGCGATCTCGGTTAGTCTGCCGTTGGTTCTGTGGTCGGTTCTTCTCCGGTGTTACGGGTCAGAGCCTGCGGGGCTCCTGACGGCCCGATGACCTCACCTCCTCGAGGTCCTCCTCTGGGGTGGCAGGGGTGCGGTCCGTCAGGTCGGTGTTGAAGGAGGTCAGGGAGGAGGTCTCGGAGTCCACGGACTCCTCGTCAAATCCAAAATATGTCTCCACAACATGCCTCTGTGGAGAGAAGACACGAGGCGGTGAGGAACGGGACAATCCCCGATGAAACTCAATGATGCCAATTCATTTAAATCAAATACTGAAATGTAAATGAATCAGAAACAGCAGTAATCAAAAACCTCTGTTGCTTGATGAAGTCAAAGTGCAGTAAAACGCGACCCGCTTCACCAACAACACATTCCAGACAAGGGCAAAGAAACAACACAACAGCTGACAGCTCTGCTCCACAAATCTCTCTCCTTGATCTGGTTTCCCTTATCGAGACACAACAACCACCATCAGCAGCAGCACCACCACCACCACCACCAGCACCACCACCACCACCACCACCAGCACCACCACCACCACCACCACGACCAGCACCACCACCACCAGCACCAGCACCACCAGGCCCACGTCCTTACCATCATGTTTGTAGGTCATCTCTTGGCACCCAGAGAAATACAGACAGACCAGAGCACACAGGCAGATGAAGGACGCAAAGTAGAGGGTGAGCAGCACGTACTCTGGCATCCTGGCGCCGGGCCAGAGCTCGCCACTTCCTGTCCACCTACACGGGAGCTTCCCCAACGCCGCCGTCTGTCATGTCCCGCCCCCGCCCCCCCCCCCCCCCCCCCCCCCAGGCGACCAATAACCACGCGGCGCTTCTCTGATGAGCTACAGAGCGCAACAAGACTGTCAACTTTCCCCGCAAATCGCTGCTACTGCTACTGCTGCTGGCGGCGGCGACGGCGGCGGTGGTGGTGATGGTGATGATGGGTACTAAAGCAACCACAAGCCTCCCTGAGGTCTCATCTCCCAAGCAGCATCCATGCAGGACAACAGGCCACGAGATGTAGTGTGATGAGAGTCCAGTGCTGTTGTTTGCCCCTGGAACGGAGATGGACGCCCAGACGGTACACTCAGTCAGCGGCGAGAGCAGAACGACTGGAAAAAAACACCCCGAAACAAATGAAGGCTGCCTTGCCAGGGACGGGACCAGGCGCAGAGAGAAAGAGGAGCTGGTGCTCGAGGAAGGAGGAGAAAGCTTTGTTTGCTGCCCCCCAGACTCCACCCTGCCTAGCAACGAAAAAGACACCGCCCACGGGCTCCCCTGATGCCCAGGGTGTAATCACGGGCAAAATGCACCAAAACACAATCATCTCTCCAATTAGAGTCTCGGAAACTGCGTCCTCATCTGAACACCCTTTCCCTTTCGCTCCGGCAAACACACAGACAATTCTGACACAAAGACAGAAAGTCACCAATACTTTTGTAATTTTTTTTCAGCAGACGGTAGATCTGTTGTGTCTCAACATAAAATAACTTTCTTGCTGAAGGTGAACATGTTAGCAAAAAACACTCCAAAAACCATCCTTCCTGTGTGTGTGTGTGTGTGTGTGTGTGTGTGCAGCTCTGTGTGGTTCTATAGACTTTGAGGGATGCTGTCATTTCACTCTCCCGAGCCCAATTAGACCAAACGAGGCCCGCTGTTCCTCTTAGACAGCAGCAGATAATGACCACAGACACCAGCGTTGCCTGGCAACGCCCACGCTCTGGTGAGTGTGCGTGTGTGTGTGTGTGTGAGTGATGGTGTAACACACACAAACATCCCCCCGCACACAACCACACCCACACCCACTCAAATGTGCATGTGGATCCATAAGCACACACACATGCGCACAAATGCCTGACCACGTTGATGTTGTCAACGCTGACACACAGACAGACAGACAGACAGACAGACAGACAGACAGACAGACAGACAGACAGACAGACAGACAGACAGACAGACAGACAGATAGACAGACAGACAGACAGACAGACAGACAGACAGACAGACAGAGACACACACACACCTGCTGTACCTTGGACAGTTTCAGGGGTTTCCGTTTGTTCTTCTTGTTGATCAGTAGTCGGTCACGTTCCTGAGGAGGAGAGACATGATGGGCATGAAGACCAGCATCACTGCCAAGATCATCACCTCATACACAGTAAATCGCTAGCTGAAATGAATCACCAAATACCATCATTGACCAACCTACATTACCTACAATTCTAAATAACTAGCACTGCCTAATCTATCTGATATTATTACTAGCATCATTATTGCAATAATCTGCCTCAGGATGCTTTATAAAGTATGTGTGTGACTGTAAACACACACATGCACACGCGCGCATATTCAATCCGAAAAACCCTTTAACCCTTGACCCCTGCAGAGGCGATTACCCGAAGGCCAAGAGAAAATCAGGCCAGCTCCTATTGAGTTATTGAGCATGGCGTTCAGTCACACGCTATGGCTCAGAGGCCAGACAAACAGACACATCAGAGGCCCAGCCAGACAAACAGACAGCTCAGAGGACCAGCCAGAAAAACAGACAGCTTCGGCCCAGTCAGACAAACAGCTCAGAGGCCCAGCCAGACAAACAGACACATCAGAGGCCCAGCCAGACAAACAGACACATCAGAGGCCCAGCCAGACACATCAGAAGCCCAGCCAGACAAACAGACAGCCTGGGCACGTCGTCATCACTACCTGCATGAGCTCATCGATGACCCCGCGTTGTTCCGAAATCTGGAGCTTGAGGAACTCCACTTCCTGTTCCTCGTGGGCGTGGCTTAGGTCGGTCAGCGAGATGGGCCGCTTTAGCTGGGAGAGGTGGGCCGGCTGCGGGGGCTGGGGCCGTGGGGGCGGGGCCACGGGGCAGGCTGAGGCCGCCTTCTCCTTCTGTGACAAACACACACGTTGACGTACAGATCAGGACCGTTTCTGTTACCATTCTGCTCAGGTAGTAAGACAAGTGGCCACTGGGGGTCGCAGTTTCCCATAGTCAGCCATGAATACAAGTTCCTCATTCAAGATTTGTTATTAAGCAAACGCTATGTCAGCTACATCAATGCTTCAGTGCGTTTCCATAGCAAAACAAAATGTACGGTTAGATTAAAGACATGAAGGTAAACAAATAAATAAAATGTGAATGAAATAATCAACATGGTAATAATTTTCTGAACTCAATCAAGTTTAAATTATTAACATAAAAAAAAATGAAAATGGCCGAATGATAAACTCATCTAAAGAAAACCCCAACATTTCCATTGTGCAGACACTTCCACCGCTCATGTCTATAAAGTAACAGTAATACCACGTCTGTAGTATAAAGTTTACTACAGACATGGAGGGGGGGTCTCTCCAGAGAGGAGGTCTCTCCAGAGAGGAGGTCTCTCCAGAGAGGTCTCTCCAGAAAGGTCTCTCCAGAGAGGGGGTCTCTCCAGAGAGGGGGTCTCTCCAGAGAGGTCTCTCCAGAGAGGTCTCTCCAGAGAGGGGGTCTCTCCAGAGAGGAGGTCTCTCCAGAGAGGGGGTCTCTCCAGAGAGGAGGTCTCTCCAGAGAGGGGGTCTCTCCAGAGAGGGGGTCTCTCCAGAGAGGTCTCTCCAGAGAGGAGGTCTCTCCAGAGAGGGGGTCTCTCCAGAGAGGTCTCTCCAGAGAGGGGGTCTCTCCAGAGAGGAGGTCTCTCCAGAGAGGTCTCTCCAGAGAGGTCTCTCCAGAGAGGAGGTCTCTCCAGAAGGGGGGTCTCTCCAGAGAGGAGGTCTCTCCAGAGAGGTCTCTCCAGAAAGGTCTCTCCAGAGAGGGGGTCTCTCCAGAGAGGAGGTCTCTCCAGAGAGGAGGTCTCTCCAGAGAGGGGGTCTCTCCAGAGAGGAGGTCTCTCCAGAGAGGTCTCTCCAGAGAGGAGGTCTCTCCAGAGAGGAGGTCTCTCCAGAGAGGTCTCTCCAGAGAGGAGGTCTCTCCAGAGAGGTCTCTCCAGAGAGGAGGTCTCTCCAGAGAGGAGGTCTCTCCAGAGAGGAGGTCTCTCCAGAGAGGTCTCTCCAGAGAGGGGGTCTCTCCAGAGAGGAGGTCTCTCCAGAGAGGAGGTCTCTCCAGAGAGGTCTCTCCAGAGAGGAGGTCTCTCCAGAGAGGTCTCTCCAGAGAGGGGGTCTCTCCAGAGAGGAGGTCTCTCCAGAGAGGAGGTCTCTCCAGAGAGGAGGTCTCTCCAGAGAGGAGGTCTCTCCACGTCACAGTCT
Organism: Urophycis tenuis; assembly: GCA_036785325.1. NCBI lineage: Eukaryota > Metazoa > Chordata > Actinopteri > Gadiformes > Phycidae > Urophycis > Urophycis tenuis. Next base: position 5,548,090 of record JAXIVH010000016.1, on the reverse strand, counting down.
GCCCTCACCATCTCCGCGTTCTGCCGGCTGAGGTCCTTCAGCTTCTCCTCCATGCGCTGCAGCGTGTGCAGCATGTCGTTGTTCTTCTTGGAGAGCCTCTTGCTCTTCTCCAGGATGGGCTTCATCTGGCTCTCCGCCTCGCGCGCCCTCTTCAGCTGGACCCCCCGGGAGGAGAGAGAGAGAGAGAGAGAGAGAGAGAGAGAGAGAGAGAGTCAAAGTCAAAGTTAAAGTAGCTCTATTGTCAATTCTTTCACATGTCAAGACATACAAAGGAATCGAGAGGACATTTCTCACCTTCCCACAGTGAAACAGATAAAGTGCACATGCAGGCACAACATGCAGGACAAGACATTCCTAATACTAAAACTAAAGTAAACATTCCTACAGATAAGAGAGAAAGATAAAAAAAGACAATACAAGTAGTAAAAATAAATTTGCAATGTGCAATGTCGGAATCTACTTTTATATGAGACACATCGCCGCC
>JAXIVH010000016.1:5489599-5537099 GCA_036785325.1 Urophycis tenuis | reverse complement strand
ATGCATGAACAACCATATGCCGGCCATTTGCTGAACCAGCCTGTTCTGCTCCCCTGAAGGAGGCACCGAACCCGGGGGGCGCACACAGAGAGACGGCTGACCTTGTAGAAGGAAGGTCACGCAAAGGTCAGAGGTTGTGATGTTTCAATGAGCAAACGCCCGACTCAGCAGCCTTGGGAATTCGCACAGCTTTGTCCAAACCCTGCTCTGCATGAGGGACTGTAGAGGAGTGTGACCAATAGACGAGGACAAAGGTCCCTTCGACTCCTGCAGCCTCTGTGGTCTCTCACAGGTCCTCTTGATTAGACTCATTAACACACGTGGTCAACAACGAAGAACACAGCTGAGACTGCAATGCATTTAATAGCCGATCATTTATAAATAACGCCATCTGTAAGAGAAAATGAGCAGGGAAAAACGCAAAACTAATTCCACTTTCATGCACAAAATGTGCTTTGCTCACTGAATTACAACATTTTTAAACATTGTCTCATTGACAAAATCAATAGGAATTTTACAAGGCAGCCGCATGAAAGCAACGGCAAGAGTAAGAGAAAGAAATAATACTTCAGAGGAAAATAGTGAAGAAAATAGGGCACATGCAAATTAAAAATAAATATATTGAGCTTGCCTTCAACGCCGACATGAGTCTCAACTGCGCAGTAATGCTGCCCCCTGGTGGTCGTCTTTGAGAGTGACAACACCACAAGATGACTAAAGTTTCAGTGTGTAGGATTTAGCGGAAGCAGGCGGGAGACAGAAAGAGTGAGGATGAACTGAACAGCCCACTCACGTCTCCCTTTACAACGACGTAGGTCGACGTAAACTACGGGGGCCTGTAAGGTGCCAGTAGGTGTTCGAAAATGTCACAGTCAACAAGTGATTCCTTGATAGACATAAATGGAATTTCGATATTAACTACGGGTCATGGTTTACAAGTAAGATGACAATTATGACCGAACAAAAAAAACTGTTTTCTGTGGAGCCGTTTGTTCTGGGCTTGTGGGCTCCGTGGTAGAGGCCCCACTGCCCATGGAGATATAGAAGGGCTCATTCTAAAAAGGTAAAACTCAAGATGGGATCATGGGATCACACTTTACTGCCACGTCCGCTCAATGCCACTACATTTTACAGACTGCACATTCAAGTCATTTAATGGGATTCTTTGACCAAGTAGAACATCTTGTTTGACACTGATGCAATGTTTTATTCATTTTTTTTAAACATAAAAAAACACATTTAGCAATAGGAAAAGTTTCGTTTTAGGAATACCATAATTACTTTATCAATGTAGCCTTTGTTCATGTCACAATGCAGCCAGTATGAAGGTAGGGCTGGGTGTGGGACAACGCTGGGTCACAACAAGGTGCATGCCTCATGCTAACATCTCTCCACCCCAGGAGGACCAACAGGGAGGTTCAGCGCTCGTGTTGGGTGGAGTCCAGACCGTCTGCAGCCTGGACGTTCTTCATGATTCACTGTCCACAGCCAGCAGACTGAGAAGATCCTTTGGAGTGGAACAAAGGAAAAAGAACAAAAACTAGCTAGCAGCTAAAGTAGTGCTTTAATGGCTACTTAAAGTCATTTACAGTGCAGTGAGATGCATAACTCAGCAGAGATGAACTTGACCATCAGGGGGCATCATCCCTTTTTAGAAGCTTTGCATGAAGAAGTGTGTTTGGACAAAAACACAAAAAGGCCCAACATTTTGACTATCCGAGAGAAAAAAAAAAAATCACCTCTGCAAGTCGATGAATTCGCAAAAAAAAAAAGAATAATAAAAAGATACACTTCTTCCCTCTTCAAATGGGATTGGCGCTCATGTCGGGTTCCGGCTGGTCGTCCATGTAGTAGGGGTCCCCCTGGTGGACCCTGTGGTTGTGAACCCTCAGGTTCCCCCGGTGGGCGAAGCGCTTGCCGCACTCGGTGCAGGCGAAGGGCCTCTTGCCCATGTGCACGTCCCGCTGGTGGGCCCGCAGGTTCCCGCTGCGCGCAAAGCGCTTGCCGCACTGCGCGCAGCCGAACGGCCGCTCGCCCGTGTGTGTGCGCGTGTGCACCGTGAGCTCCGATGGCGTCAGGAAGCTCTTGTCGCAGAACTGGCAGGGGTGCAGCCGCACGCCCGTGTGGCGCAGCAGGTGGCGGCGCTGGTGCGAGGGGTAGGTGAAGCACTTGGTGCAGTAGGGGCAGGTGTAGGGCCGCCCGGCGCCACCGCCGCCGCCGGGCGCCGGGGGGTGGCCGAGGGCCAGCGGGTGCCGGAGCGCGTGCGACTGCGCGTTCGACTGGGGCCGCAGGGGGTCTCTGCTGGCGAAGGAGGCCGCGCGGCGGGTCTGGGCGACCGGGCCCCTGGCGGCCCGGTCGTCCCTGGCTCTCCAGGGGGCGGGGCCGGGGGGCTGGTCCTGCCGGTTCTCCCTCTGCCCCGCCGCCTGACCCTGCGGGTTCTGGTTCGAGTTCTGGTTCTCGGGCTCCTGGTCCAGGAAGGGGAAGGACGAGTCGTCGTCCTCGTTGCTCGTCTCGTCGGAGCCGAAGCCGGGCCTGAAGCAGGGCGCGTCCGGCCCCCCGCCGGCCGGCCCGGGGCAGCCGCTGGCCTCCGCCTGGAGGGTCTCCATGGCGGACACGCCGCCCCGGCCCGCGTCCAGCCCGGGGAGCCACTCGCCCGGCTGGGCGAGGCCGGGGTCCGGCCTGGGGGAGCAGCGGCCACTCTGGGAGATGGAGAGGAACGGGGGGGAGGTCTGCTGCTGGAGGAGTCTGTGGTCAGCACTACGACTGCCCTGATCCCAGTGAGACACTGCACAGAGCAACATAAAGACATCGACGACAAGCTTGTCAAACAAAGCCAATAAATACGTGTCATGGCAGTGTCCTGTAACACCAGTGCAGCCACTGGGGTTATCCAACAGACGGGTTTGATTTCCTTACATTTAGCCTTGGCCTGCGCGGCAGGCGGCGGGTCCGCGGGTCTCTGGTCCCCAGCGGCCAGGCTTCCCTCCGAGGGGGCCACGGACCCTGGGGGGCCCCTGGACCCTGGGGCGGGCCTGGACCCTGCATGCTGCATCAAACATGCACCATTAGGTCAGAGAGGTGCAGGGAAACAAACAGGGGAAATCGCGGCAAGCCAATAACATGCATAAGTCATCTTTAGAAACCCAGGCTGCATCCGAATACTCAGTATATACTATTTCTGTTCAGTGTCTACTACTTGACCGTTAATGTAGTACGTGCTACAGCCGTACGTAGAACACCACCGAAAACGCTACCGGATCTTTGGAGATGACGTATTTCCCCTCTGTGCGCAGCAGATCAGATGCCAGCAAAATTAAAAAGTCACCTCCGATCATTTACCTCAAACTTTTCTGTCTTGTTGTCGTTGCTAGTGAATTAAAATATCTCTTTCTGCGCGAACGTCTCCTGATATCGCTGCTTTTATTTATTTTAATTTTCTCCGCGGCGTTCTTCTTCTTCGGTTATCAGACTCTGCTGCATTGTGGGATAGCGTAGTGTCCTACCGTTGTACACTGTGGCGGTAGTACGCATTCGGGAACCATTTCCGTACTACACAATGCGTACTAAGCATTCGTACGTACTATATTTTTCACGTAATACAAAATGCATACTATATAGTAGTCAAGTATGCGTATTCGGATGCAGCCCCAGTGTAGAACAGTTGTGACCTCATGCTTGACAGAGGCTGTGTCTTGTCCTGTGGCCTCTTCTTTGAGTCGGCGCAGGCTCTGAGCAAGCCCTTCAGCTGGGTCTGACTGAGAGGACACATCCTTTGCGGAAGCCAGTCCTGTAGACAGTGAGCAACAAAATGAGTTGTAGTGTTGACAGTTGTAGCAGTTCCTCCTGCCACACAACACCTACGAGGCTTTGCTGGACTCCGCAGACACACAGGTAGATACTGGGTATGAACCAGGTATTGTACAGGTGGCAAAAGGTTATGGGTGGGGCAGATCAGGTGGTACATGCTGACATGTTAAACCACAACTTTGTTTGTGTCTGTGTACGTGCTATCTTCATATTTATCTGGCGGTCATTGATTGCCAAATGCACCACAGGTGTGCAGTCTAACCCAGCCCCAGAGTCTAATCAGCCTGACTCAGGCCTCTTACACAAGCCATCGAACCCATACTCAATACTAAATTGAGGCTGAAGCCTACAATGCTTCCTCCACCAAGCCAAAACTGAACCCATCCACCCTCACCTCCCCAGTGTGCCCTGATTACCCAACATGTGCCTCACCCAGCCCTCAGAGTCTAATCAGCATGACTCAGGCCAGGTGAGACCTCCTAAATCAGCCGACAATAACACACACAAACCCACAATAGTATTATGGGATATCATGTAGAAATATTGCCTGCTTTGTTGGGTTGAAAATTCAGAGACTTTGTTGTTAAACAATATGGTATTCTATTACAGTACGTGCTTGTGAGGACCACTAAATAGGATGTCTTACCTGCACCTGTCACGTTTTGCTGCCTGAGGTAGCAGTCTCCTTCTCCAGTGGACGTCTCCCCTTCCTCATCCGAACCTCCACCCTTTACCTTCAGTCTTCTTTCTGCATGTTCCAGCTTTCCCCGGAGCAGAGAGATCTCCTCTCCCTTGTGTGCCAGCTCTGCCTGCTGCTCACACAGGCTGCTCTCAAAGATCTTGGCAATCTCGCACACAGCGGCTGCCAACAACGAGTCCATGACGGTGGCCAGTTGGGCATGGAAGGCGGTCCTCACGGACTCCATTGTTCTTTGTTTCAATGATTAGTAGTATCAAAATAAAAAAGGTGACCGATGTTAAGTTAAGGGTCTCCGGCGCCGGTGGTGGACTTCAACGAGTGACACCAATACGTAGAAACGTCAACCCTGTCGTTTACGACTGGCCATGAGATGTCAAAATCAGAAGCGAGCACATGTCACGTCTCTTATAGGTATACTGCTTCGCACACATCGCCCCAGGGTGCCCCAGATGTGGTGTCTTGACCATGCATTCACATCTGTGGAGTTGTGCCTTGGCCATGTATTAACCTCTACAGTTACGTGGAGTCTGCACAGCACATTAACATCTGTTGAGGTACGTGGCGCCTTGCCCATGCATTACCCACGCATCACCATCTGTAGAGTTGCATGGTGTCCGGGCCATGCATCAACATCTGTACAACTGCAGGACGCAGGTCAGTCAACACTGACGGCAGAGCAAGCAGCTTTAGCTACACAGACAGGGTTAGCACGAACGACAGTCGATGCATTTACCGTCCACATCTATTCTACATTAATGCAAACTAAAGAGTACAACAGTGCATACACGCTGTGGAATAAATATACATATATATATATATATTGCATGTAAACACATTACATGCAGCAGGCGTGTCAACAAGGGAGCAAACCAAGCGTAGCAAGGGTTCAGTCGTTCGAGCTAGCGCTGGCTACACGTCAGACTAACACGCAAAAGCTAAATCACTGTGACCGATAACTCTTTAAAATACATACTGAGACGAGTCCTTTAGGAGTCTTCGTGAATACCAAATAGTTACTCATCCTATCGCTCACAATTGAAACGCTGATCCGTCGTCTCGCTGAAGCTAGCACGTCGGTGTGGACCGTATGTGGAGTACGTGTGGTGATGCTGTGCCAGTCAGGGCAAATCTCGCGATACACATTGAGAGTTTATGACGGGACTTGGCGTAAGAATGGCTGTGACACTGTGGAATTGTTGAGGGGATTTATTGGTGCTCGATTAATAGAACGGTTGAATAATGAAACACTCGTTGAAAGTAACTAACACATATTAATAAAGCAATAGGGAGAGAAAATGACAAAATATATCAAAGAAAAACATCTTATACAAACATAGTGGACACAAAAGAACATTTTGAGAACACAATATTGGTTTTAAATCTCCAATATCATACATGCCCACATACTACCCACATACAAAAAAAACAAAACATTAAAACTGAAATATCTGGTAAATGAGAAAATACCTTGTGTTCAAAAATATCATCCAATTACTGTTGTATTAATGATTTCCAAACCATCTAAAATTTATATTTTATCAACTACACTTTGATAATTGATATGATCAATTCCAGTACATTTAGAGACTTTGTTCTCAGAAATTGAGAAACGTTCATGTACGTCCTCAAAAACAACTTTCTCTGTGAGTTTCTGAAACTATGGTCAAAAGAACCATTTAGGATCGCTGCTGACATTTGGAATAAATTGTCTGAAGTACCAGAGTTTCTGTCCCGGGCAGGGGCATCAACTAGGTCCCCAGGAAGACGTGCTCTGATCCTGATTAGTCACTACTACGCCCATCACTAACCCCACAGGTACGACGCCGGCAGCCCCACTCACTGACACAGGACCACTACCCAACATATTTTTATTGTCATCTACAGAACTTTGTTTTACATTGGGTGAAACAGCACCCAACTCAATTTGTTTTTTATTGGCTGGAACAGCACCCAATTCCATATGTTTTTCCTCAGATGAAAGAGAACCCCACTTGATAGATTCTTTCTTGGATGGAACAGCACCCAATTCACCATGTTTTTCATTGGAAGGATCAGCACCCAATTCACCAAGTTTTTCCTTGTAAGGATCAGCACCCAATTCACCATGTTTTTCCTTGGAAGGAACAGCACCCAATTCACCAAGTTTTTCCTTGTAAGGATCAGCACCCAATTCACTAAGTTTTTCGTTGAATGGAACAGCTCCCACTTCACTAGGTTTTTCCTTGAATGGAACAGCACCCAATTCACTAAGTTTTTCCTTGGATGGAACAACTCCCACTTCACTAGGTTTTTCTTTGGATGGAACAGCACCCAATTCACTTAGATTTTCCTTGGATAGAACAGCTCCCTCTTTACTAGGTTTTTCATTGGATGGAACAGCACCTAATTTACGTTTTTTCTTGGATGGAACAGCTACCAATTCACTAGGTTTTTCCTTGGATGGAACAGCACCCAATTCGCTTAGTCTTTCCTTGGACGAAATGGCAGGCAATTCACTATCAACAGTGATAGGGGGCTTTTCATCTGGACTTTGGGTGTGAACTTTGTAGATGTGCCTTCGTAGAAAATATTTTGAGCAAAATATTTTGGAGCATATGGTGCAAGTTGAATGTTTTGATATGTGGTTCTTCAGCCATACAATGGAACAAAAACTCTTGTGACAGTTTGTACAGGGAAACTTGTCCCGCCTTAGAAAGTCATCTGTGTTTGTGGAGCGTTTTTTTGCTCTTTGTTTCCTTTCGGAATGCTGGGTTGGGATTGGTGAAATGGATGTGTGTTCTCCGGGGGAAAGCATCTTTCCTTTTCTGAGGCATAAGGATCCATCAATATCTGTAGAATTTGCTGCACTCTGAAGCTTTGCACAGGTCCTCATATGAATTCGAAGGTAGCTTGGGTATTGGAACATCTTTTGACAACCTGTGCATTTCTTATGGGACCGCAAGTGAACAGTGCGGCGAAACTCTGTGTCGAAGACTTCGGAGCAGAACTTGCATCGGTAGATCTGGCTGTCGATTTTTTCCTCCATTGGCTCTGGTTCCAACTTAAAAGCCTGGATGTCTCTTTTCTTACCTCTACCTTTTTCCGGAAGCTTCTCATTGGATCTCTGAGCCGCATGTACTGGCTGTCCAGGCTTCGGCTTCATCGATCCATTTAGACTCTGCGCTGCCTTCGCACTGCGCGGACGGCTGTGTTGCGTGGCCGACAAAGACTTCTTCTGACCTTTGGTGTGTTTAAGGTTGCGTTGTGGGCTTTCATCCAAATACGGACCTGTTTCAACCACAATGCATGTCAAAGATTAGATTAGGTTTCTTTCACAAATATATTTACCTTGTTTTTACTGAGGCTAACACATTTCGGATACGTCTGTAGAATTATTAGTACTTTTAAATGCACAGCGAAACCCCTTTGAGCTCCTGTTATTATCCACTGGCCACTCGTGTAACTGGGTTTGTGTTACTTAATGGAAATTAGATTAGTTGAAGTGATGGAATCACAACATTGAATAGATTGACGCGTAGTGGATGAGTTCTTCAGTGTGATGTTGATTTACATGCTTGTAATGAGCTGCAACATTGAAGATACTGATGATAGACTAACCGCACACAAAACATTTGCATACAATTGGTTAACTGTAACTGCACTTTGGACTGGACTGTTTTTATATTAATTCAAATGAGGACTCAAGTACATGGGCAAACACGAATGACCTAACTTCCGTTATATTGCAATTTAAATGCAAGAAACATGACCTCAACCTGATTATGGTAAATGGACTGCATTCACATGCTTATTGTGACAAGGAGTGTAGGGAGCACTGCCACTATCTGATATAAGCATCAACAAGGCTGATCAAGGCTTAGTGATCTGGCTACAGGCCAACTTTACATATTGCAATTGCTCAGCATTTGGGAAAGCGCTGTAGTTCAATGAAAAACAGTTTTTGTACACATTGATTATTTGCAGCACTCACCACTCGAATGATTGTCAAGCTGGTAGCCGTCATCTTGCACCTAAAACGCACAAAATATTTTAAATCACACTGAATCTCAAGCGTGCCAAAAAGCAAGTATCTGCTCGTGCTTCATTTGCCCACCTCTGTCTATTGGGTTTAAACACAAACCTCTTGTTTAATGTCAGGTAACCGCCACAGTGACACTGACAACGAGCACAGAGAACTGTTGTGAGACCCTGTGGCCTCGTAGCTGGTTGAGGGAGTCTGGTCAGCTATGTTGTCACAGCCCAGGGGAGCACACCAGTCGTCAGGTACTGTACAAACAGGCAAAATAAGACAATGGCATTACCATGGTTGGGAATCAGAATGGCGAATCATCCATGCATACAGGCTGCATTATGCATTAAACAGGACTGCCCGAAAACACATACAGATCACAGTATCAACAGATCAGGAGTATATCCTATAGCAGTAGACAATTTCCCTCAGGGATCAATAAAGTATGTCTGTCTGTCTGTCTGTCTGTCAGTACATACCGATTTGATAAAATATTTTCGTTTCTATCAAATTTGACAACAGCAACCGCTATTGTGGCTATTAAACGCCATTAAAACAAAAATGCAAAAAAAGGTCAGAATGTTTAGTCTTGTACCATCGACAGTTAACTCAGGCAGCCTTTGTTCAGAGGCGTGTGTGACATCTTCCCTTTGGCCCCGCATCTGATTCTGTTTTTTTATTTTCTTCTCGGCCTTCTTCAGTTTTAACCGCAGCATGGCGCATTCCTCTATCTGCTCCTTCAACATCAACTCATGGTCGAACGTGAAGGCCTCAAAGGCCTTTGTGACCTCTGACACAGTGGACTTCAGATATGAGTCCATGATGGAGCTTAGCTTCTTCTTAAACTTCCTCTTCATATTGTATGCCACGGTACAGGTCACCGGGACAGAAGCCGGGTCAGAAGTTTCCTTTTTGGAGGTTCCATCATCGCAAGGGAGCTGTCAGAAGAGATGATTTGGTTAAGACAATGTTTCATAAAAGGTATAAATTAAGCTGTTGTACTATTTCATTGAGTTCAGCCAAAGTAGCTGCAGCATTTTGTTTGATCAATTTAGCTCAGTCGGTAGAGCGGGTGGACAGAGCGGGTCGTCCACTAACCGTAGGGTCGGCGGTTTCATCCCCTTCATCCCACTCCTCCAACTGTCCACATGTCGAACCCCACAAATGTACTGATTGTAAGTCGCTTTGGACAAAAGTGTCTGCTTGATGCCCCTTTACCCTTTAGTGTGGTGACTTAATGAGCCATGTAGGTTTCGATGCTGCGGCTGTTGAGAACACTGATCCAACAAACAGATGCCTACTTGTATTTCGACAGTGGTTGCATGCTACTGCCGAGCATAAGGCTAAAGCTTATTTTCAGTTAAAGTAGTACAGCAGTCACAAGCAAATAAAAGTCCCAGTGTGTAGAATCTAGCAGCAACTAGTGGTGAAGTTGCAGCCAATCGAATACCCCACCACCCCCCACCACTTCCTTTCCAACGACTGCGGTGGCCTGTATCGTCATAAACCGACATTAACTAAACAGGGAAGCTAGCTCAAAAACAAACGTCCCCAAGACATGGATGTCTTGAAGAACACACACTTGGCCATTATCCCCCTCATCAATGAACTGCCATTTACTACACTATGGTACTCAATTAAAAAAAAATAATAATAATTAGAGGCTTTGTAATTAATGTATCAAAATTAATCACATTTTTAATCACATATAAATATTTGACCTGAGAACAATGAGAAGCAACTTTTTTTTACATGGATTTTAGTCATCTGGTTGAGTGTGGGTTGGGTGCGGGTTCTTGTACTCTGAGTCATGCTAACGTCCATTGAGGTGATACTTGAGGCTTGTTGTACAGCAGTGATATGCGAATACCTTGGTGCATGATTTGCACACAACCGTTATCTTACTGACAGTTCCGTCCGTCCGTTTTTTAAAACAAAATTTCCTATCCACGGGTACAACCAAAGCAGTCTCAACCGCTTCTTCCTTCATGTTTGGTTCCTTTTTGGTTGAAGTCATGAACGTTAGTTGGTGCTCCACTACAGTATAATCGGTATGCCTGAAACTCATCCAGTAAGAAACAGTCGGCGGTGCAAAAATAAGTGCTATTAAAATGCATTTTGTTTTTTTTTTGTTTTTAACGTGTTAGTTTTTGTGTTATTAATTAATCTTAATTGACACATTAAAGTCCCAGCCCTATATTTAACGCTCCATCCTTTGGGGAAAAGACAGCACAGGAGCTCGTCTTCATAGGCTATTTGAGCGGCGTCCGAGAGAGGGTTAAGCATCTCTGAGACATAGCATAACGCCACAGTGTGGGGCATTTCAAACACATTATTGCTCATTACAATGCTCCACGACGAGAAGGGTCCGGCTTTGTCCTGCAAGACGGAGGCGTAACTTGTAGTAGGAGGCGTGTCTTGTACTTTTCTAAATCACGCATTACGCCAATAGTAGAATACTAGGCAGCCTATGGATAGCCTAGTCTAGGCTATCCGTCATAGTCCAAAGTCCAATTAAGGGATAAAGTAGGCTAAACTTATGCAGGTTCCCCACGTTAAACTGCTATATGCATTAAATGTCATTGTAAAATTGTAATAGGCTTATTTTTTTAATGCGTATAACTCAGGGATGTCAGTTTCACGTAAAACAGTAAGGCTATGATGAAGCTAATCAAGAGCATATTTTTAAATGAGCGGGTCGGGTGCATTATTTTTATATAAGGCCTAATATTTGCGGTCCGAGTTGCGGTCATTTACGTACCTGTGGTGTAATTATTGTATGTGTTTTATAACGTCTTATAAATGGTTGTGGGAGGTCACTGTCGTCTGCATAATTGGTCCACTACACTATATCTTATTACATGACTGTCATTTCATTTCACTGTAATATCACTACATAGCTGGTCATTTCACTGCATTACTGTGATTTACTACACAACTGGTCATCTGGTCATCTCTGCACAACTGGTTTTTACAAAAATCCGACATGCTACATCCTAGTGTATGCTATTACCTTGTAGTGTATGCCTGGATGTATGTACATTTATGTTTATTATCATTTCTTTATGTACATTTTTATATATTTTATTACATAGGTTACATTATATTTGTACATAGGTTTATACTTTTATTTTTACATTGGTTTTATATTTTTACATAGGTTTCCTTATATATTTATATTTATATTTTCTAACACTCTACTATACGTAGAGTGTCCTCTTTTTTCTACTGGAGTTTTGTCACGAAGACAATTTCCCTCAGGGATCAATAAAGTATGTCTGTCTGTCTGTCTGTCTGTCTGTCTAGCATAGTAGACACACACGGGGGCACTGTGGGTCACGCAAGAGTATGTTAAGTTATAGTAGAGCTGAAGAAGAGTTGAATTAAGTTTTTCCTACATTCAGTACGTGGTGTCACGCTTGTATATTAATACAGCAAACACGACAGTACCCGCGCACCACGTTATTAATTCAGATCAGATTCAGATTTAGAAAAGTACAAGACACGCCTCCTACTACAAGTTAAGGCTGGTTTATGCTTCTGCGTAGGGATTGCGTCGTGATCACGCAATGGCCACGAAGTTGCTCAGACGCAGTCATGAGCCCGTGATGGTTCTGCGTGGGGTTTACGTGGGGTTTACGTCTCGAAATGCAATTCATTGCCATTGGGACCAGAATGACCATTCTGGTCATTACATACGGATTACTAGCGAGCTAAAAAAATGTTTACAGAAATGAAGGCAAAAGCAAAAAGCGATCTCCAGCCAATGTAGTTCGCGGACCGCCTCCGTCTTGCAGGACGCAGCCGGATACTATTGCAACCAAAGGAGTAAACAAGCATCGCTAATGGGTCGTAGCCATACCTCCTTCCTACAACTTAAACCCGTTCATTTTAAGTTGGGTGGGCGCTGCTGCCGATTAGGGATCATGGGGATTCATTTTGTATATCGATACCCTTGTCGAGACTGCTTAACCAAAGTCTTTACCGATACCTTTCTATTATTTAGCGGAGAGACGAAACAATACATAACAGAACTGGTATTTTTTGTAATTGTTTAACTGTGACTCCGTTTGATTTCTGAACAGATGAAACATTAGCTAGTATTTGGCTCTCCTCTATATCCCACAATAGTAATCTAATTTAAATTAATTTCAGTATATGAGGAAATATGGGAGGAATATTAGCATCGTGGCATCCAATCAAAATTATTATTATCTTTGTCAAAGGACGGGACTTGCTACGACATTGTGGTGATCGCGTCATGCATACCTTGTCTGCAGGAGGAGGAGGAGGAGGAGGATTGTGCCCAAACAGCTGGAGTTCGGGGGGATCCGTCTCACATTTTGAGTTAATCTCATGCACAGATTCGAGGTGCGTTAGCATTGCCGACGTGCTCCCCTTGTACCAAGAAACGAATTTCGAGCATAAACGGCATTTCGCTTTCTGCTTGCCATTGGTTTGACTGAAATATAGCCAAACCTTAGACAACTTTTTCGGTTCGGCCATCACACCGAGCATCTGGTTAGCAAATGAGAGGGGTCTGGAGGCAGACCTCCAGTGCGAGGCTGCTTCCGTTGCAGGCTGCCTCCAGCATATCTATGGCCTCCAGTGTCAGGACCGGAAATAACAAACCTTTTGTGCGTCTCTTAAAGGACTCCGGCGTATAAATATATTGCGACTAAAACAAAGAAAAAGGAGGAAAAGACGACTTATTGCCACCAATTGACTACCGTTGGGACAACAGTAAGTAACAAAATATATATAGACATAAACACACACCATATGATTGCCGTTTTACTAGCCGCCTTACGCACGCAAATTACCAAATGTTACTAACGTGGATGGGTTGTAATTTTTTACGCTACCGGTGGCTGACGGTTGATTGACGCTCAGGTTATTTGTTTTCTAAATGACATGAGGATTTTGAAGTTTTTCTATCCTTCATTCCATTTGCTTTATACCTTTGCCAATTGAAATACATATATTTTAACGGCACTTTTTTCTGTGTTATGTAGATGCATCGTTCAATCTATGAAGACGGAAGAGGGTTTAAAGTGGAACGCTGTACAGCTTGTTGTAAGCTGTTCCACTGCCCCCTTTGCCCCAAATACAAACCCAGCCAACGAGCCAAGCTTCAGCAGCACCTCGATGTCCATATTAAAAATGCTATTACATTCAAAGATATGGATTTGTGTGTGTGAGTTTGTGTACTCTCATGTCTTGTTGCTGGCTAATTGAAACTTTTATTTACTTGCTCTTAGACAAAAAGATCTGCAAGTAAAATCTGAACTGCAGAAATACAGGGCACTTTCATTGCCCTATATGCAGCAAATCTATTATAAGAAGAACATACATGGGGAGACACCTGAAGGCTTGCCAAGGTGCTACAGAAGCTACTGCCCAGAGAGAGTGAGCCTGCACCGGAAGCAGCCTCACACTGGAGGTCAGTAAAAAAAGTGTGTTATTTCCGGTCCTGACACTGGAGGCAGCCTGAGTGTTGAGCCTGCAACGGAAGCAGCCTCACACTGGAGGTCTGCAGCCAGACACTCTTGGGCAAACAAGAGCGTGAGGCAATTGATTTCGTCTTCGTTTAGTTTAATAGCGTCTGGAAGGCAACTTAATTTAATTATTTTTTGTTATTAGAAAATCGGTGTACGTTTTTGCGCCAATGGTTTGAATTTTAATGACATGACTCATCTCTCGAGACAAAACGTTACGTTGTAGGACCCTCCCGCTCGATAGCAGCATCGCTAAGCGAAGAGCTTATAGAACCGGGTCTCAATCCACAACCCTGCTGCCTATGTAGATATAAAGGGCTAATTGTGAAGGTTTGGGCCAAGTCTGTTCGGCTAGACGCCCCTACTTTCTACACACTGTACCTTTAAGGCTGGAATACTACATAAATGGTTTGACATGGGCCATGCATGGTCCTGTCATCCATGCATGGCATACCAGGGATAGTTAACCAAATATCCGGTGGTTGAGCATCCATGGCTAATGCTCGTTGCACATCCATGCTACAGTCAAATCAAATCAAACAAAAACGACAAAACCCCTCCCCTCTCGCCTAGAAAATGATGTGGTCGTCTTTTCTACTCGTATCCCAGATTGTATGGTATGGCTAAGATGTGCATGGAGTTTGTCAAACGAGTTACAGTAGGAACGCAGGCCATTGTTTGAGGCCCGCTCAGCTCTCGACGAACAGGGGTTGTTTACCGTAGTGGCGCACGTAAAGGCGCAGCTTGATACAAAAAAAGTCAAATGAATAGACAATGATTGATAGCGTTTAAAATTGTGGGTGAATAACAATTAATCGAATCGAAAACAGCCTAACTGTTGCCCCCTTTATGCCACGTCCTTTGTGAACTCAATTGACTTGTGACTTATTACCACTTATCAAACTCATGCACACATTCTAAATGTATTAGGCAGTGGTCGTTAGCTTGCTTGCTAATCGGAAATGCGTGAAAGCCCGTTGGCAATATATGTTCAGCAGTCATCAGTAGGTTTACAGGACTAGACTTCAATGATTCAGAATGATGAGTGATTACCATTGCATAGATAACCGGGTGTTTATTCTGTAGATGCCGTCTGAGATTAGCCGTTTTCTTCCCCGATATGATGGTGGTGCAGAAATCAACCGCGCAGGACGCCTTATCTCTTCTAGCATTGTATAGAAAGTACTTCCACACACCGCCGCAAGATTTGCTCCTTTTTCCAGTCTGGCCGTGGCGAGACATGTTTGCAAGTTGGAAATGTTTAAAAATAAAAAATAAAAAGTATCCGCTATGCGAAAGAAACACGGTTGGTTTGTTTAGCTTGTGGTGCAACTACATGCAGCCTCTCGGAGTTGTCATTTCTCAATGCGCTGCTTCCTCACACACAACTATTACCGTAACGTCCGCAACAATTCCCTGTCTAATAACCAACCTCCACGTAAAAACAAATACTAAAATGAACAATGTCAATGACAAAACACGAAGAAGTTCCATGGAAAATTACTAATTTATTTATTTTTTTAATTGCTTGAATGAATAATCCACTAAATATTATGAATGTACGGTACAATGGATGATACTGGCTGTTTAACTGAGGGAGTTCTATTGAAGGGCTGCAGATAAGAAGACAGAGAAGTCCGTCAACCGTCAGGTTACAGTGTCTAAAACTCGATGTACAAAAGGCAATCACAGCGGTGTACATCATCGTGATTATTGGTCTATTCGTGGTCTACATCATCTCCAAGGCAATGGAACCCATGCCCAGATAGACAGCGAG
Source organism: Urophycis tenuis (assembly GCA_036785325.1). Lineage (NCBI taxonomy): Eukaryota > Metazoa > Chordata > Actinopteri > Gadiformes > Phycidae > Urophycis > Urophycis tenuis. The sequence goes on along the minus strand of JAXIVH010000016.1, from coordinate 5,521,308 downwards.
CCCTTTCCCAATGTGCACACACTAATTACCTAGGCTTGCTCCATACAGAGACACTACAGAAAACTGTTGCGAGAATTAAAAAAAAAAAAAAAAGAGTTGTTTTTCATTGTTAGGAAAAGAATGAAGTCCAACTAGTAATATGTTATATATTCAATTCATTAATTTAGCCACCATAGCTTCTTCGATATTCTGGGGTCGACCTAGAGCCCTTTGATGAAGGATTGGATACTGTACAGCCTTCTTTACTTCAATAGGAGTTAATTTAGTGAGTGTTTGTATATATTCTGCACCTATTAATGTAAACTGCTTGGCAGATGCTGCGAATGTGTAGACCTATACCAACGAACATGCTCCATTAAACCAGATAATCAGCAATTTTTTAATATTAGAATTGAATATATTGAAAATAATAATAATAATAAAAATAATAATAATAATAATTTTAAATATAGCTGCAAGCAGCAATGTGGGGGTCAAGCTGGGCTGCGGAGCTGCTGGGCTGAAACTTCTGGCTATCCCGAGTCCATGTACCAAGTTTGGTTTCCATACACGAAAGTGTTGCTGAGATATGGATTTACTTCCTGTTTGAACTGATGGTGGCGCTAGAGCGTTCAATGCAGAGGCACAAAAATGATGTGAGTGATTGGAAAGTTATGGAGCAAAGAGCTGTAAGCATTGTAAGCTGTACGTACTTTAATGAACTTACAATCAAATATGCATGTTCAATAGCATTCAATGCATTGGCATTTGGCACACAAATTGATGTGAGTGATTGTGACGTTATGCAGCACAGAGTTGTGAGCAAAGTAAGCAGCATGCATTTCAAAGAATTTACAAGCCTAAATGCATGTTAAACATTGAACTACTGGTGGCGCTACAGCGTTCAATGCAGAGCCATGAAAATTGGTGTGAGTGATTGGGACAGTGTCTTGACTCCAGGTACCGGTATGGAGAATCCTGGGAGCTATTAAAATATGAAATCAGAAGAGTGGCTATAGCATTGGGGAAAAATGTCTAAAACATCAAGAGAAAAAGAACTCCAAATTGTTACAAAAAATATGAACTTAACAGAAAAAGAACACCTGTCTGAAGATGAGGCCAGTGAACTTGCTTCACTGCAATCTGTGTTCGATGTAATGTATGAAGAAAAAGCTAGAGGTGCCTTCATTAGATCTAGAAGAAAATGGCTAGAGCAAGGAGAGAAATGCTCTAAGTATTTCTTTAACCTTGAAAAAAGAAATGCTGAAATATCCTCTGTCAGTAAACTTAAAATTAATGGTACAACCTGTGGAGATGATTCTATAATCTCTAACTACGTGGCTAACTTTTATCAAAAACTGTACTCAAGACAAACTCTGGACGAAGATCAAATGGATGCATATTGCCAAAATATAAGTCAAAATATAAAAAAAAATTGATAACAAATTTAAGGACTTGTGTGATCAAAAAATCTCTAATTATGAAGTACTTAAAGCTATAGATTCACTGAAAGACAATAAATCTCCCAGAAACTACGGCATTACTGTACCATTAATTTTAAGTTTACTGACAGAGGATATTTCAGCATTAGTCCTGCAGCCAAATGCCATAATTTAGGTGAACCTGGTTTTGTCGGTTAAAGTTTTTTTTTGTGCTGTATCTTGTTGCCAAGGGGTTACTCAATAAGATTAGAGAGGGTGCCCGGTGATATCCCTTGGGCAACTCTCAATATTGAGCCTTTCTTGTTCAATGTCCTGAATATAAGGCGAGATACTACAGGTGAATAGGGTAAAAAAAATTAACAAGTAGATATCACTATGAAACTTCACCAGTTGATTACTTAGATCAATATGAAAAATAAATGTATTATAAGTTTTCTGTAATTTAATGTTTGGATATGCAAATTAGGCATGATGTAATTAAATATGCGCTGATTTGCGTAAACTTTAAAAAGTAAAATCTGAACATTGGATAAAGCCAGTTTCATTTTTTTTATTTTGTTGACATATTAGATGAAAAGTATTTTACACAGGGAATTCTGGATCTCTCATTTAGTTATTCAGTAGGCCTAAATCAGAAAATACTGCCAATAGCCTTTTAAAAAAAAAAAAATTCGCCATGTTTTTAGGAATGAAATGTCATAGAAATCAAGCTAAGAATAATATATTAACAAATCCCTCAGTAAAAACCTTCTAAATATGGTTAGGTATAATACTGGAAAGTTTGGTATATGTAGATGCTCCTGAAGTGGAGATTTTGTTCTCAGAGTGAGGGCTGTTCACCCCCATAACTATCATGAAATATCATCAAAATCATGAAAAAATAGGAAATACCTCTCATTTCAAGGTGAGTACTCATATCAAATGCAAATCAACTCAAATAAAATGTACTAAAACACAGTTTTCTGTGTGATAGTTATTCAGACAGTACTTTACAATTTGGAAAATGTAACCCTTTTCTATGTCAATTAACAAATTTATATATTTCAGATAGAGGTCGACCGATAGTGAATTTTTAAAGGCCGATATAATAACGATAGTTTGGAGCAGGAAAAAGCCGATAGCCGATTAATCGCCCCTCCCCCATGTGCGCTGTGTGCAGAGCAGCCCCTCCCCTCAGTGATCAGAGAGACAGACAGCAGCGCAGGCCAGGGAAGGAACAGTTTAGGGCTGCTCGATTATGTCAAAAATGATAATCACGATTATTTTGATTGATATTGTAATTGTGATTATTAAAGACGATTATTCATTGATTTAAAAAAAAAAAAAATCTAAAAATGTTTTTGATGGTGCGACTCAAACATAGGTCCGTTGTGGTGGCAAAATATAATGCTGTTGACACTTCTCTTGCAACTTTTCCACGACATTCGTCATAAAGGGCAGGCAGCGCAATTCTACCGAAATGGTGACGTGGTGGTAACACATACCGCTTGTCCAATGTGTTTATCAGTTTATTGAACGCCGGGTCGCTAACGGTGCTGATAGGGCACATGTCTTTGGCAATCATGTATGCGGCACACCATTCATCTGGCAACTGCATCTGTTAGAGCTACAAGGGGTTTCACTCTTACAGCCACATCTGATCATCTCCAAAATATAGTCTGGTGCAAGTTTGACATTTTCTGGTAGACTCGTTGGGCTCAGTAGCTTATTGCTTATGTCTTTTTTCCATCCATATTCTTCAGGGTTCAGTCTTGGAGGAGGATTTATATTGAGTGTTCGCCACAAGACTGCTTGAAAGTGGGCCCTCTTCACATTTTCAATAAATGCTTCTGTAGTTGGTGGAAGAGCTGCCAAATTTGCTGAAGATGTATGACATTTTCCATTCTTTGCCCCCCATACTATAACCTTGTGTGTGACATGTTCCTGCTGTTCTTTATGCCATAACAGGCCGATATGAAAATTGATTTTTTAAAGGCAGTATTTTCTGATTTACTGAATAACTAAACGAGATATCCATAATTCCCTTTGTAAAATACGTTTCATCTAATATGTCAACAAAATGAAAAAATAATTTTGAAACTGGCTTGATCCAATGTTCAGATTTTATTGTTTAAAGTTTATGCTAAAAGCTGCATATTTAATTACATCATACCTAATTTGCATATTATAACATTAAATTACAGAAAACTTGTAATACATTTTTTTTCATATTTGAGTAAGTAATCAACTTGTGAAGTTTCATAGTGATATCTGCTAGTTAATTTTTTTTACCCTATTCACCTGTAGTGTCTCGCCTTATATCTAGCACATTGAACAAAAAAGGGTTAACATACGGAATTGCCCAAGGGATATCAACGGGCACCCTCCTAAATCTTAAAGAGGTACCCCTAGTCTACTAGATTCTGCAAAAAAAAAAACGTTAACCGACAAAACCAGGTCTGACCCCATGGCTGCTGCACTACATTTCTCAGTTTGTGGAGTGAGGTTGTGGAACAGACTGGGTGTGGAGCTCAAGCAATGTCCAAGCATGATCCAGTTTAAACAGCGGTACAAACACATGGTTTTCACAAGGTACAGGGTGGAAGAAGGGCTTTAACAATTGGGTGCTCTCATAAATGATAAACGATTTATGTATGTGTTTTTTGTTTGTTTGTTTGTTTTGTTTTGTTTTTTGTTATTTGTTTAAAAATATGTATTATGTAAATATATATGTTGGGCAAAAAAAACTAAAAAAAAAAGATTGTTAATTGAATTGTAGTGGAGAAGGGGTAGGTACAAATAAGCACATGCTTCACCCTACTCCTTTTCGGACATGTGGGGTGCACATTAATATTTTTGTTTTGACTATTGTTACTGTTGTGTTGATTATTTTTATTGGATTTGTTTGTTTGTTTGTTTTTCCACTTATTTTGTTGTATTATGCGCACATGTTCGAAATAAACTAAACTAATTGTACAAAAGCTTCAAGGATGCCCTCACGCCGTTTCTCGTATCTATATTTGAAGAATCAATCACCAAAGGCAAACTCCCTCCTTCTATGCAGCAATGATTTATAAAATTAACACCCAAACCAAATAAAGACAAAATGAATATAGAAAACTGGAGGCCAATAACCTTACTAAACAATGATGCAAAGATATTTGCCTCCATCTTTGCGCTGAGACTAAAGGTGGGACTGGGAGAAATTATTGACGAGGAACAATTTGGGTTTATGGCAGGTAGAAGCATGATTAATAATATAAGATTAATAATGGACTTAATAGATTACAATGAATACATAAACGAGGACAGTCTTGTTTTGTTTGTTGACTTTTACAAAGCTTTTGATACAATAAACCACCAGTTCATAGTAAAAACACTCAATACTTTTGGATTTGGAGAACGATTTGTCAATACCATTGGAACTTTATACAAGGGATGCAACAGTTCAATAAAATTACATCATGGAACTTCTCCCAGATTCACTATTGACAGAGGAATAAAACAAGGCTGTCCTCTAAGTCCGTATCTGTTCCTCCTTGTAGCACAGATGTTGGCTACACACATTAAACAGACAAACTTTCACGGTATGCTTTTGACAGAGAATTTAAAATATCACAACTGGCAGATGACACAGCCATTTTTATTAAAACGCAAACAGAAGTAAGTAAAGTAGTAAACTGTATTAGATAATTTTCTGATATAGCTGGCCTAACTATGAATGTAGGAAAATCTGTACTGTTGCCACTTAAAACCTACGGCTTGCCAGAAGTCTGTGGAATTCCTGTCCAAAACACGGTTACTTATCTTGGGGTTACAATAAACAACCAGTCTAATCAATCTGATCTGAACTTCAGCTCCATTATCAACCAAGTAAAGCAGGGGTGTCAAACTCATTTTCACCACGGGCCACATCAGCATTATGGTTGCCCTCAAAGGGCCGGTTGTAACTGTAAGACTATATACATTGAAGTAACTGTCTCTGCATTTGGTTATTTATTCCAATGTACAAATATTGTACATCCATTTATATCCATGTACAAATGGAAGCATTGGAACCACTGCAATCTAGGGGCAGGATTTGCAGATCACAACATTGAAATGCATTGTGGGAGATGTAGTTGATGGTCGCTCTACGGTGCAGTATATGCCTGTTAAGCTCTCGCGGGCCACATAAAATGACGTGGCGGGCCGGATTTGGCCCGCGGGCCTTGAGTTTGACACGTGTGAAGTAAAGAAACGATTTAATGTGTGGTAATGCGAGATCTGTCCATTTATGGTAGAGTGCTATTAGCTAAAGCTGAAGGTATATCAAGGTCTGTATACATGTCTTTATCAATGGATTTACCTGTAAACATATGTAAAGAACTGGATAAAATGCTTTTTAATTTCATTTGGAGAAACAAAGCCCATTATTTAAAATAAAAAAAAGAGGTTCTCTGTAACCAGAGGGGAAATGGAGGGTTGGACGTTTTAAGTTTTGAAACTATGAATAATATGTTCAAAATTAATTGGTTATGTCGCCTCGTCAGAGAAAAAGTTAATATATGGAATGCAATCCCAAATTATCTATTCAATAAATTGGGAGGTATCCATTTTTTTTCTCAAGTGTAACTTTAAAATTGACAAAATACCAATCAAGTTATCAAACTTCCATAAACAGGCGTTGCTTTCCTGGGGGCTGATCTACAAACGTGGCTTCTCGCCAACCAGCTGCTACATCTGGACCTTCTTGTGTTGATTAATAAAAAATAATAATAATAAAATAAAATAAAAAACTCCAGGTACCAAGTTTGGTTACGCTAAGTCATAGCATCTGTGAGATGACAGCCCACTTCCTGTTTGGCGGCTTCTCTGCCATATTCGATTGCCTCTCAAGGGGGAATTAACTTGAAATTGAAAAATCTTTGAAATAACTTTTGTGCGGCTTGGTCTGAAGACCATCTGTGTCAAGTTTCGAGCGAATCGAACAAACTTTGTGACCCGTGAAGATTTTTAAAGCTTTCTGACATAATCCAATATGGCGGATGTCCAACATTTCATAACGTTCGACCAAGCGGTTCAATTTTCGGCCAAATTTTGACCCGTTGGTGGCGCTAGACGGCTGGGTTTAGAGGTCCGTAAATGAGTGTGAGTGGTCAGTACAGTGGTCCGAAACTTTCAGCCAAATTTCAGCACTTTTTACCAAGGCGTTCTATGGGCTGCCATAGACTTCAATGGCAGAGGAAGTATAATACGTTGTAATAATAATAATAAGAAGAAGAAGAAGAAAACATAGAATCACTGTAGGTTGTCTCGCAGCTTCGCTGCTTGACCCCCAAAAATAAAAATAAAAATAATTGGATAAGTGAAGTGAGCAGTCCCCTCACTTCCGGCAGTTAAACAAGCGGTTGGTCGCTTAAGCTTCTGGTTCTGGTTCTGGTTCTGAATCCCTCGCCCCTCAGCATGCAGCCCTCTGCAGACGCCACTGCTCCACGTGCACCATACAAAGGTGTATTATCATAATAATAATAACAATAATAATAATGACGATCAATTGATATGTTAAGATTGTTATAATTATTATTCTGTTATTATAAGTACCAGAAACAAGGATAGGCCCACTTATGGATACTTCCAAATAATGACAAAATGTGTTTACAATAGTACATGGAAATCAAGATGAACAATGGTTTGATTTGTAACTAACAAGGTTTGCTATGGTACAAAGGAATACCGAATTGAGTATTGGTTGTGCTGCGCACTCCGGCACAGAAGGTGGCGATATATGCGCCTACGATGCTGCCCGGGACTCGCAATGTCAACCAAAGAAGAAAATCTCGCAGGAAGAAAAACAAACACAAAGCATCACATTTACCCCATCGGTGAAAAGGGGATAATAAGATAATAAGACCCACATAAGTCCCAGTGGTTTTGCTATGGACCGCAGGTGCTGTTCCACACTAGCGTCGCTCCCCAGAAGTCTGCAGGGTCGAGATCTTGCACTTTTAAGTGGGAGGAATATGCGACATCTCATGATTAGGCATCAGGCATTTTGCACTGGACTGCTGTACGAAACACATGCAGCGTGCGATGGGCTTCGTTGAAGCTCTCAACGAGACCGCCTTCCCCTCTGTGTATAGCCCTACCATAGGAGCCCTACATCATTAAAGTTCTTTAGTTCCGGTCTGCAGAGATATCCTACTCTAAAGCGGCCACTTTCACACCCGCTCGGATTGCTCTGTGATTTTAATTCATCACCTATTATAATAATAATAATAACAATGCATTTTATTTAAAGGCGCCTTTCAAAGCACTCAAGGACACCTTACAGACAAGTTAAAAACAAGTAACAGTGGCATATTCTGTCAGTGTGTGACAGAGTACGCCACTCTGAATAAGTGTGTTTTTAGGTTTGATTTAATTAAAGGTGGAGACAGAAGTGCTAATGTCTGGTGGGAGATAGTTTCATAGTTGTGGAGCAGATCTGTTAATCTCTTGAGTCTTGACCCCCATGGTGGATAGGTTGGCAGACGGAGCTGAGAGCTGGATGGCAGCTATGTATTATTATTTGTGATAGAATATTATTAATTATATGATAAGTTTTGCATTGTACATATGCACCTGCCATTGCACGTTTATATTGGATATGGTCTATAACAGGATGCCATTAAGAGTTACTTTCAAATGTCTGTGAAGAGTAATTTGAGCTAGTCCATTAGCTTAGCCAATACATATACATATACAATAGCAAATACTATCTATCTATAGTGCCTAGTCTATGAATTACATTTGAACAAGTTTGTTGTGCTAAACAATGTATACATTGGCCTGTATATGCTTGTATGTGCCATTCCAGCCCTCAGCGTTCCTCCGTGTCCTGCTCTATGGTGGGAACACAGCCGACTGCCACCAGTCCTCACAGCCAGGGGGAAACGGCCCCCGCAGAGCACCACCCGAGTCCTTCTGCACAAGATGGCCTTCTGACCACACTTGTGTCTCTGATGTCACACGCCAGGACTGTGGAAAGCGCACTGCAGTATTTATATATCGTAACATTGGATAAATGTGAATCGCTTCCGCGCTGGTAAACCCTGCCTGTCAGTGTGTGAAGCAGAGGGGCAGGCTGCAGGAGCTGCTGCAGGAGCTGCTGCAGGAGCTGGGTGGCCACAGCCCCGTCCTCACCTTTGCAACACGATGACACGGTGACAGGCTGACATGTCAGAGGACCAAGCAACCATCACTGGTCCACAGCACATGCACCTTAAGGTCTCTTGAGTTATTTTTGCCAATTGCCCCAAAAGCATTTGCAGCCAGGCTGTAGGTTGGCTTTCTAGGTTACTCTAGGGTTCTAGGTTACTTGGACTGTAACATTATAGCAATTACAGTACACATTTGTCATCAATGGCATTTGGATCACAAATGTACTTCAAAAACGAAAGAAAATGCATTTAATGTGAGCAGATGTTTTCAGTACCTGCACCAAACAGATGTGTTAAGAACGATCTCTTGCCTGAGGGTCGTTTCTCGGTGTCAGGCTACAGTGTCGTCCCCCCAGCCCCCCCGCCCGAGGAAGAAGACATGGAGAAGACCACTGCTGCGCTCACAACTGCCATGGTGAGCGACTGGGACAAATCAATCACCACTCAGGCTCACAGAGATGCTCGGCTGCCGAGGTCCAACGACCTTGTGAGCCAGGTAGTCAGGAGGCTGTCAGCACCAACATAGAGACCGATGACATCACCGTCAGGCAGCTGTCCTGACAGCCTCCACATCCCCGGTCTCGGCTACCCTCAGATTCAAGATTCAAAATGTCTTCCAAAAAACATGATATATAGTATAGCCATATATTACCTTAAGAATGAGGATTTCTGTACTTCTGTACAATATTCCAGCATGTAGCCATGAACATTACTACCCCTCCCCCATTTTATTTCATTACAATTAATATGATAACCCAAATATTGGGCTTCTCTTCTCTCACTAGTATCCTTCTCATGAACATGTACAAGCATACACAGCATAGTAGGTCTATAGCATCAGGACATTTGCAAAGTACGGAGTGCACCACTAACTTCAGTGGTGCACTTCTAGCTTCAGGGTTCCACATCCATGCCACGCTGTGTTGACCTTTGCTCCTCGTGGCCCAAGCCCAGACAGTTGACCAACCGAAACCAGACAAATCAAACAAAACTTTTACATTACCCCATAACTATTGCATTTTATTGTAACTTTTAAGGGACTTCGGAGTATAAAACTAGGAATCGCGTAGGTCAATATATTTCTTTTATGGCCACTTTTAAGGCTATTCTTGTATATTACATGTTAAGATGTACTTTGCTGTACAGCTCTTGTAACCGACAACTTTGATTTTAATTACGTTAATCTGGTAAGGCATTCATGGTTGCTTACATGCACATGTCCCTACATCTGGGCAGCAGACATTTTAGTCTATTTAAGTAGGACATTCTTCATTCATATCACAATGTATTCTATTGCAAAGTTAGTTTGCACATGCAGGAATTTATTCTGGAATGGGGCAATACAAGAATGCAGATACAAGATAAAACGCTACAGATTAAAGAAATACTTAAATAAAACTTGATAAGCTTTTTTATCAATTGTATATCTATCTTTTCAAAGGAACAGGCCTTTCCCTAAAATGATTTTTTTGGAATCCATGTTATTGTTACTACATTGGCCTCTCACTTTGTATACAACTTTAAACACAAATTGGGTTAATTAATTACAGCTTCAGATTTTACAACCACCTTATAGTGAATGTATACAGAAAATGAAGGGCATTGTTATTTGCAGGATTGCTTTATTGAAAGTTGAAGAGTGAAGGGTGAGGGGTTGTAACAAAGCAAGGGGTTCAGTAACTTGAATAAGGAAGACCGCAGGAATGATTGCTGTCTCTACTTATGTTGAGACATTGCTATACTTGGATGTTGTCTTGCAAGTGCGTGGTCCTCCAGCTCAGCCGAAGGTAGAGTTGTTCCAGCCCACATTGGCTGCCACCACGTCCTCAAAGCATATGTACACCCTAAGGCAGACAAATGAGACATCTTAAACGAAAGTACACAGAATAACAGTTGTGCCATGGGCTGTGTACTATTCAAAGCATTAGCATTGCTGAATAGTCATCTTACGTTAACATTGTGAATGTATTGTGTGTTTGACTGTTGTACCTGTCTGGAGAGATGCCCAGGTGCTTTGTAAGCAGTCCCATCAACAGCTTTGTGTAGTTTTCCTGGCAACCGCTGATATTGCCAATACTGCCAAGGGAGCAGAGAGCGCATGGGTCGTCCGTCCCTCCAAACACCATCATTTGGTCGGGGTTGACGTGGATAGCAACATACTGTACAACACATGCCAACAGAGCATTGTTGGATAAGACTGCCCACAAGCTCAAAGATGTCCACAAGTACAAATGCATGCCTCAAAAAGGCCATTGTATCGATTTTTAACATATAACATTGGGAGATACTGTATGATTTTTCCCAACACAAAAGCGTTTTTTTTTTTATCAATAGGCCTACATATAGTTACGCATATAAATAAGAACAATGAAGCAAGGTGCAACAGAATAAGGGAATAATAGCATATAATAAATATTAAATACATATAACAGAAACCCTAGCAAGAAGGACAAAACCTATAGCCTATACATGCTAAAGGACTTTAGGCTTCATCACGTACTGTGTATATTTACAACTTATACGTATATTAAATCTTTCTCAACAACTTTAACCAGATCGAAGATTTAAGAGTTGATCTGGATTAAAAACACTGCTTCTGGAATTCCCTCGAGGGATGACGCGCTGGACAGACATACAGACAGACAGACATACTTTATTGATCCCTGAGGGAAATTGCGTTCGTCACAGTAGGCCTACTCCAGTAAAAAGTAAAATAAAATAAAATAAAGAGGACACTCTACATATAGTAGAGTGTTAAATATATAAATATATAATGTACACCTATGTAAAAAAATATAAACCTATGTAAATATGAACCTATGTTGAACCCCGCATTCTCGAGATATTAAAAAAATAGCTAGTGTCCTATAAATGACATATCAATATATTTTGGGTCAATTAATAATAGGCGTAGTCAAAAAGGTTTTCCATGCCCTTCCATCCCTTCATACAAGTTTAAAGTACGCAATATATGTTTGATATTGTGAAGAAATACAGATGGATAAGTTTGTCATCCTCAGCCTACCTGCGCAGGTTTCCGCAGCGCCTTGGCCAGCTGCGTGGTGGCCTCGGACAGAAAGGCAGCCGGGACGGCGTCTCTGGCTACGTTCGTGTTGACCGTGAACATCGGCATGACTGCAATGTTTCAACCCGTTATCTTGCAGAACTGTACTACTTGCGCAAGTGCAGCACGCAATACACGCAGCACAGGCTGAGTCTGCACTACATATGCAGGAAGGCAATATACTGAAGAGTCTTCCTCGCGGAAATGTAGCCATGGTGCTGTGGACGACAGCGCCGCCATCCACCCGGAAGAACTGGTGTCGTGTTTTGTTCCAGTATAATTTATAGACTTAACACATATTGTGGCTAATTGGGAAAAGAAAAAATATATATTTAAAAACAAACAAAATATATTTGTTAAATAAGCCAGTTAACGGTGCTTCGGGTATTTTATGGGTGCGGCTGCTCTCGAGTGTAGGGTAATTACGGTACTGCGCACGCGCAGTGTCGCCAAGCATCCTCAAGCAGTGTCGAAGGGAGATGAAAAGGAAAACAGTGCCCGGGAGAGAGGAAAGAAGTTGGATTAATTTTCTTTGTCACTTCGTTCGTTTTCCGAGCACTTTTGACCGAGTGTCCTTGCGATCCTACCAATAAACCGGCGATTCACTCCCCGAATTCTGACCTCTCCCCTCCAGATCCCAGAGACGGTACGTAGCGAAGCTAAATGTCCCCGATCCGCTAGCGCTACCACCACCACTTTTTACACCACAGCGTTCTAGTACTACGCTGCTGTCGCTGCTCTTTCCGGGAGTCCAGCGTTCGTGGATCATGTATTTACCCTTCCGATTTCAGCAAGCAACGGGCCGTCCAATGTGATCTAACGTGAGGTGAGGTGGCTTCATATGCAACAAGACAACACCGGCTAGGTTCTCCGAGAACGAGCCCAGTGTGCTGTCGTCCTTTCTAGAAGTTCATCATAACAGACGTGCTGTGGAGAGGCACTGCTAGACACGGCTCAGTCTCGGTGCGCGATGTGCCCTCGATACGATCGATAGCTTGAACCGGGTTTTCTCTTTTGATCATAGGTGATCTGCGTCATCAGCTCCCGGTTATTTTTTTGTATATCCACTCGGACCCGCTCCACAGATCATGGAGGAAACCGTGACCACGTTCGAGACCCACTTGACAGCTGTCATGGATAGTCTCATCCGAGCATCCGTGTGCGAGATCACCAAACTCTTCCAGGAGACCGTCAACGACTACATCGTGGAGCTGACGCTCAACAGGAAGGAGAACGAGACGCTGAAACTTCGCCTGAGGTTGACCGAGAACAAATTGAGAAACGAGCGCAAGTATGGCATGGGCTGGGCTGCCAGCCGCCGGAACGCCGGGCTGGCTGTGCCGGAGGATGGAGTGAGTGGACGAAAGAAACGAAAACGCGACACGCCTCGTAAGTATCGGGTTTTTTTGTGAGACTATTTCTTCTGACATCTTCACTAACCCTTTTATTAGACAGTCCTTTCCACTGTATAACACGACCGGTAGGCCTGCAAGTACGAAAGGTCTCCAGATCTACTGGATTAGACCAAATAGATGTTCAATTTCTAAGTATGAAAAAATGTTGAACGTGAATATTCTTTATTGTCAAAGCAATGTAGCGTATGACTTGTATGTGCAGACACACTTGTTTTGTTGGAAGCCATCTGGCTGGAGCTGATCCCTCTCTTCTGCCCTCCCTCCTTCCTCTCTCCTCTCTTACTCCCCCGCCTCCTCTTCGCACTCGCTCCCTCCCATGTCCTTCACCTCCCCCTCTCCTCTTCTCTCCGCTGCATTCTGCTCCTCCCTCTCCTCTGTGCTGTGTGCTCACACACACTCTCTCTCTCTCTCTCTCTCTCTCTCTCTCTCTCTCTCTCCTTCTCTCCCCCTCCCTCCCTGCCTCTCCTCCTCACCCCACTTCTCCTCCACTTGTGTTTCACTCCCCTTTCCTGCTGTATTTCTATTGCACTCCCCTCCTCCCCCCCTCCCCTCCTCCTCTCCTCCTCTCCCTTCGCTCCTTGTCCTTCCTCTCTCCCTGCCCCCACACCTCCTCCACACGGCTTCCTGTGCTCCCTCCTGCTTTCTCCTTCATCACGTTGCACACACTCCCCCCTCACCCCTCCCTTCCTCACTCCACTGCACTCTACTCCTCTATCCGCTCCTCTCTGCGCCCGCTCCTCCTCCTCCTCCTCCTACACACACACACACACACACACACATGCACATGCACACACACACACATGCACACACACACGCACACATGCACACACACACGCACACACGCACACACACACACACACACACACTGCATAATTATACACACTCCCTCTCCACGGCCACTTCTCCTCTCTCCTCCTGCTCCCCCCCTCCTTGCCTTCTCTCTAATCCACCCACCCTCTCTCTCTCTCTCTCTCTCTCTCTCTCTCTCTCTCTCTCTCCACTGCTCCTCTCTTGTGTCACGTGTCCTCCTCTCCTCTCCCTCCCCGCTCCCTCTTGTCTGTCCTTCTCCGCCCACTTCTCCTCTCACTCGTTCATCATGCCCCCCCTCCCCACCTCCCCCCCACCTCCCTCCCACTGCTCTGCTCCCGCTTCTCCTCCCCCTCTCCCCTCCCCCTCCCCCCTCCTCCGCTCCTGCTTCATCTCCACCCCCCCCCCCCCCCCACCACACACACACACACACACACACACACACACACACACACACACACACACACACACACACACACACACACACCTTCTCCCATTCTGCCTCCTCCTGTGCCTATGCCCCCCCCCCCCCCCCCCCCCCCCCCCACACACACACACACCCACCACTACCCTCTACTTCCTGCTTCTCTATGCATCCCCCCATCCCCCCTCCTCCTCCCCCTCCTCCTCCTCCTCCCCCTCCTCCTCCTCCTCCCCCACAACAGGAGGCAAGCAGAAGCAGGGCTCCGCCGCGGCCTATGGCAAGGGCTGGCCGGGAGGCTTGTGGGAGGAAGGAGGCGGGGGAGCCTTGGCGGGCGGTGGTGAAGGTGAGGCAGTGGGAGGAGGCAAGGAGGCCCGGGAGATGTACCTCATCCAGTTCCCCCGGGGACGAGGAGGAGGAGGAGGAGGAGGAGGAGGAGCAGGACGGCAGTGGGCTGCCGGCGGAGGACGGGGAAGGGGAGGGCATGCTCTGCCGAGAGGGGGAGGAGACGGGCAACATCAAAGAGGAGGTGAGGAAGGGGTGGGGGGTTTTGTCTCTCGCTCTCTCTCTCTCTCTCTCTCTCTCGCTCTCTCTCTCGCTCTCTCTCTCCCTCTCTCTCCCTCTCTCTCTCTCTCTCTCTCTCTCTCTCTCTCTCTCTCTCTCTCTCTCTCTCTCTCTCTCACCTTCTCTCTCTCTCCCTCCCTCCCTCCCTCCCTCTCCTTCTCTCTTCCTCCCCCCAGAGCAGGAGGAAGAGGAGGTGGAGAGAGTGGCAGAGGTTTATCTGCCTCACTCTGCGGCTTCACAGAAAAACACGAAGCGCTCGAGATTAAAACTAAACAAAACAAAAAGATGGACGTTCTTTTTTTTTATTTATCCCCCTGCTCTGCTGTGTCTGTGCATCTTTCTGAATGACTACAGTGACACGGACAGCGGCGGCTAAAGCTATCGATTGGATGTTTAGCGGTTCAGAGGAGCCCGTGGAGAGGGCCACTCCAAACATCAAGTGCAGGAAGCTTTCAGGCACACGTAGGGCTGGTGGAGGGGTACGGCCTGCCGCTCCGGTGGCACGGCAACACGCAGACGGGCCAAGCTGCGCTCTTCAGCTCTGCTGGGCTTTGAATATTCAAAGCACGCGCCACGCGTGATTGGCTGCTGCGTTGCAGGTCACTTAAAACAGGGTTTAGGGTAAAATACATACATGAAAGAGAGACGAGAGACATGTGCCGTCAATAATTCTTGACAATTTAAAGTGTGTGTCAGAGTAATGTAATATTTGACAGACACGTGCAGATAGGTACATTGTTTGTGATATCAATTCCATACCATGATCTGAAAATACACAAAGTATATACATAAAGGACGCCTTCGCTAAATCTCCTGGCTGCTTCGGGTCAAGCAGACTGCGGTGGAAGTGACGGGCCGGTCCTCTGTGGTTCTGTGGTTCTTTCAGTTTGCTCAGCACGAAGGATACCAGCCCGCCTCCCTGCGGCTCATCAAGGAGGCCCTGAAGATGGACCCGCCTCACCAGAACCTCCAGACCGGCTCCAGATCCCACAGCGAAGGTACGCCATGCACAGTGCTGTGGGGGGGGGGGGGGGTCCGTTCAGGGGCGGGACTGACCCCCGTGGTGGACGAGCCCCTGGAGGTAGAATCTAGTGGATGTGGACCGGAGGAGAGTGTGTGTCTCCTGGGTTGTAGGGGCGGCAGAGAAGATGGGTTCCCCTTGGTTTGGGCCAATTGGATTTCAATAGATTTGTCTTACGTGTGATTGGCTCACCGTCTATTTTTAATATCATATTGTAATGGGAGATTAGTTATTGTCTTGAGATTAGATTTTGTTATATGGTAATATAGCCTTAATTGGAATCTTGTATTACAGGAGTTTAGCTCGTTAGCATGAAACGCTATTGAATGTGTCCTACTTGGTAATGGTATCCAACAGTAATGCATGGAGTCTAAACGCCGGTCTCTCCCCCCCCCCCGTCAGGCGAGCTCTCTGATCGCCCCCCGGCCCTCCATGCAGGGGGCAGGGGGGAGGAGGAGGAGGACGAGGAGTGGGAGATGGGCTCCACCGAGCCGTCGGAGGGAGGCATGAGCATGGACGAGCTGCGGGGCCTGGAGACGGCGCTGCGGGCGGAGCGGGGCCGGGAGCGCGCCGCCCAGCGCGCCTCCAACTCCGTCAGCCCCGTGGCCGACGTGGCCCCCGGCGCCGAGGGGCCCCTGGCCCCCAAGTACATCGGCCTGGACGGGCTGGAGCAGGAGGGGGAGCTGGACCCCCAGCCGCCCACCCTGGAGAGGGAGGACCTGGGGGCGGGCCACGGCAGGACCACGGAGGGCCTGAGGTTGGGGGGCTCGGGGGGCCAGTCGCGCTGGGCCAAGAGGCTGCGGGAGGGCGAGCTGGCGGGCGGCCTGGCGGCGGAGGGCCCGGGGGAGGCGGGGGAGGGCCCCGAGGACCTGCCCTACCTGTCGGCGCCGGGCAGCGTGGGCGACAGCGTGGGCGACGACGAGGAGGGCGCCGGCGACCTGCTGCACTTCTGCACGCAGTGCGGCGGGGGCTTCCCCTCGGGGGCGGAGTTGGAGGAGCACCCGTGCCCGCTGGGCGGCGCCCACCTGCAGGGCGGCGAGCCGGCCGCCACGCCCTTCCCGTGCGCGTCGTGCGGCAACGCCTTCAGCCACGCCTGGGCCCTGAAGAACCACGAGTGCGCCTGCGCCGCCGAGCGGGCCGCACTGCTGCGAACTGTGCGGCAAGCGCTTCACGCACACACGCTCGCTGGAGCGCCACCAGCTGGTGCACACGGGCGAGCGGCCCCACCGCTGCCCGCAGTGCGGCCGCAGCTTCAGCCGCCTGGGCAACCTGGAGCGCCACCAGCGGATCCACACGGGCGAGCGGCCGTACGGCTGCGAGGCGTGCGGCAAGCGCTTCAGCCGCGTGGAGTACCTGAAGCGACACCAGCAGATCCACAGCGGGGACAAGCAAGCAGTGCTGCAGTGCGCGCAGTGCGGCCTGAGCTTCGGCGACGTGGAGCAGTTGAAAAACCACCAGTGCTATTAGAAGGCCCGGGTGGCAGCCGGCCCGCGGGGGGGTCCCAGGGGGGGTCCCGCGGGCGGTCCCAGGGGGGTCCCTGGGGGGTCCCGCGGGGGGTCCTGGGGGGGGTCGTCCCGCGGGGGGTCCCAGGGATGGCCGGAGCAGCAGAGCATCTCTGGAGATGTGTTTTCCATATGCTTTCGTTTGTTGGTCTGTTTGTTTTGCATTTCCCTTTTTTCGTTTTTTTTTTTCCTCTTCTTTTGCGGAGGAGCAGCAGACTCTGATGTCGGGGGGGGGGGGGGGGGGGGGGGAGGGGGATGAATTTTGGCGTCCACATTGTGGCGCCAGGAGTGAGAGGGTTAATTTTATACTGTGAATTTTTAATGATGTTTCAATTCCCAGGAAAAGAAATCCCATTTAATAGCCCACATTTTTTTTTAAATGTTTTGGTTTTTACTTTGTATCGTCGTGTTACAAGCTTACTGTTTCTGTATTTATGTTTTTCAACATTTCATATTTTTGAATCTTTATATGCATAATCAATTTCCATTCGAGAACAATGATGAGTGTTTTGGTGACAATGTCCTCCAACCATTTGGTATTTTGTATGCTTGCTTTGGTCAAGAAATAAACCTTTTGAGTTAATTTAAGAAAATCTGGTGATTGACACATTCTTAAACACATTTGATATCTTTCACAATGCAGTTTTATTGTTTGTTTTGTTGTCATTCAAGTCATTAGTTTTTATACGTTGACATTATGTTCCTTATGTATACGTTCCTTATATCAGCAATCAACGTCGTAATCAACAGAATTTAAATGCAGACGATTAATGAATTGACTTTCCTCGTCTTAATAAGCGAAGGACAGCTTTGGTTTCCTGGTGGAGCCTTCCTCGTGGTCAGCCACACTGCCCCTGAAACAGCGTGATGGGCGCGGCCAGCCTCTGTCTCAGCACCTCCTCCAGCTCCGCCAGGGACATGCGCCTCACGTCGTAGCCCCGGAAGCGGCTGCTGGCCTTGGGGTCCACCGGCACGATCTCCTGCCCGCTCTGAGGGTCGTTCCTCCCCACGGCCGCGTACGTGGGGAAGAACTGCCGTTGCCACCTGGGCAGGCTGGTGTTGTTGTAGGAGGGGCAGCAGTAGGCGGACCACATGTACTCCGGCACCGCCACCCTGTTGTTGATCCACCGCTGCCCGGAGGCGTAGGGCAGGACCCCCGTGATCACGTGCACGGGCCCCAGACAGAAGGCCTTCATCCGGACCATCACGCCATCCTCCAGCTTGGCCCAGGGCCCCCCGTTGGAGCCCTGCTTCTGCGGGACGATGTTGGTCAGGGTGAAGGTGGCCTTGCGGTCCACGGCGTCGTTGTGGTGCAGGCTGGGGTTGAGGTGGCCCTTGGTGAAGGTGGAGTTGGTGTAGTCCAGCAGCACGGCCTGGCTCTCGATCACGTTCTGGTCGATGACCTGGGGGAAATTCTGCATCTCTGGGCTGGCACCGGAGGACGCCAGCTGGAGAACGGTGACGGAGAGCAGGAGATGGCCTTATTTTACCCTGCTGCCACTGGAGCAAGTCTTTACACATCTGTATAATTAGCTTGAGAGATTAGCTTATCTTGCATTATCTATTAAAGTTAAGGAGGATGCTATAGTTAGGAAAATAGTGATCCATAGTAGTAATAATAGTTCCATAGTCCAGGTTTCTTTGTAAACTCTGATGATTCTGTGATTCAGTGATGATTCAGCGCGCTAGGGAAGAATGCTCTGCTGTTGAAACCTGCTTCAACATGAATGAAAACATACTGTCCAGCTCAGATTGATCGGATTAGTTAGGTGCTAAAAGTCTCCTTATGGTAAGCCAGTGTCACTCCAACCTCAGCACTTGTTGAGTGGATGGCTTCAGTAGTCTGTTATTCCCTCAGGTGGGGCTTGGCATCCGAGCTCTACTGCAGGCAACTTACAATGATTCCTCCCGTCATCTCTGCCTTGTATTTATATTCTCATGTATCAGAGTTTGAGCCAGTTGTAAACCATACATGCTGCTTGTCTTGCAAGCCACAGAAATACACCCACTTACACATGCACACATGCACACACACACACACACACACACACACACACACACACACACACACACACACACGAACACGCACACGAACACGCACACACGCAGGTACGCACGCACACACACGAACACGCACACACACACACGCACGCACGCACACGCGCACACTCCAGCTCTTACCTGTGGTTCATACTTCCAGTGGTTCTTGGGCCTCTTGCCAGCTGCCGGGGTGAGCAGGTAGGCTGAGTAGAGAGGCGCGCGGTGCTGCCGGTCGTACAGGCTGGCGAAGCGGTACTGGTTCTGGTACCGCTGGCACACGGACGCGTAGCGCCACTCGGCGGCGCCGAAGCCCGACGGAGGCGTGTCCCGGTGGAAGAAGCGCAGGCAGGGGGAGAAGTCCCCCACCTCCCCCAGCACCAGGCCCACCAGACTGGCCAGGAGCACCAGCCTCTGCATCCCCTTGGGGTCGTGGAGCATCTCCCTCTGGAGCGGCCTGCAGAGCGGGGAAACGGCCCCTCTTTAACATCGTATTGACGTGTGTGTGCGTGTGCGTGTGCGTGTGTGTGCGTATGCGTGTGCGTGTGCGTGTGTGTGTGTGTGTGTGCGTGCGCGTGTGCGCGTGTGCGCGCGTGTGTGTGTGTGTGTGTGTGTGTGTATGTGATGCACGACGTAATCTTACATGCTGCTTTTCTTCACAATTGCTTTTGGAATCCCTCCTCTGTCCAATCAGCTGCTGCGAGCTCCTTATCAGGAGCAGGGGGGGGCTGCCGACAGCAGCAACACACACAGTGCACACAGTCTCTCCTTCCAGCAGTATCTCTGTCTCTCTCTGTCTCTCTCTCTCTCTCTCTCTCTCTCTCTCTCTCTCTGTCTGTCTCGCTCTGTCTCTCTCTGTCTCTCTCGTCCCTCTCGGTCCTTCTCCAGAGTGAGGTGGTGTGGAGAGGACGTCCACTGATCTATATATAATGACCGTCGCATCTCTTATCCTGTGGGTTGGTTTCTGTTGTCATCCCCAATGTCACGCCAAGTGGTCCAACCCCACCCATATTGTATCATACTTCCCCAGCTGACAGGACTGCGGGCTATCATGGGAAACTACATTTTTTAGTTTTTATTTCCCTTCTTCCGCAGGGGGGCGGCTGACAGGGCCCTGAGTGACGGCTGGAGCCCGTGGCCCCGGCTGCACGCGTCGTGGGCACCAGCCGAGGTTAGCCCCCCGGGCCGCTCGCCGTTGGGCCCATTCTGGTGTGAAAGGACAGACAGACAGACAGACAGACAGACAGACAGACAGACAGACAGACAGACAGACAGAAGGACAAGGTCAGGCTGCTGGTGACCGGACTAGAGATTGAACCAAGCGGTGTGTCTGTCTGTCTGTCTGTCTGTCTGTCTGTCTGTCTGTCTGTCTGTGTGTGTGTGTGTGTGTGTGTGTGTGCGTGTGTGCGTGTGTGCGTGTGTGCGTGTGTGCGTGCGTGCGTGTGTGCGTGCGTGCGTGCGTGCGTGCGTGTGTGTGTGCGTGTGTGTCTCACACTTGTCCCCCACACCAAAAGCAACAGGTGTGTGACCCCTGCTCTGTGCAGAAGGTTCACAAGTTGTTTGCGGTCTGCTTCATGGATGCACCCTCACGTGCATGCATGAAATATATCTGACCTTCCTCGTTTTGTTTTCCTTCTGATTTGGCACATTTGTCTTTAACTTCCTTGTTTCCTTTCTCATGCGTTCCTGGAATGTTAGCCATTGCAGGTTTCGATACGCGAGTACAGTACAAGAAATGACAAGGGCTTCCCTCGGAGTATCTGCAGTTTTGCAACCGTCTCATTCACAGCGCTGCTCTCAGACACGTTATCTGGAGCCTTGAGTCATACTTTAGTCAACGGAAACACTGAGGAGACTAATAAGTTACATCAAATTAGCTCAACTTAACAAAGAATTACCAACGAAGAATGACGACGAGTTTGCTTTTGGACGTGTCTTATGTTTAAAAGGGAAACGATAAAATGCGAGATTTTACATAATTAGGGATGTTTCATTATGCATGACACACAAATTGTAGGTAAGATGTCAAAAGCTACATTGGGAATTTCAGAAAGGGATTAAGTGGACAACATTATGAATGTTATTTTTGTATCATAATTACTTATAGCATTATTTATTTTCATTATTGTAATTATGGATGAGATGATACGATTTCATTCAAAGTGATTAATTAGATTAGATTAGATTTGAACTTTATTGTCATTGTGCAGAGTACAAGTACAGGGACAACGAAATGTAGTTGGCGTTCTAACCAGAAGTGCAAATGAGCGCTTAAGGTGCAGGTTGAAATGCAGATTAAGGTGCAGCGTGCAATATTGAAAAACAGGAAAGTGGCAGTAGTTATTAAAGTGACGGTAAACAATAAACAGTGCAAGTGGAGGTAGTTACGGTCCCTTAATTTATCATTGTTGGGTTAAGCCTAGTTTATACTTCTCCGACGGATTACGCAGTCGGAGAAGTATAAACTAGGCCTAGTTTATACTTCTCCGACTGCGTAACTACGGACACCCCTCGAGCCCTCATACTTCTCCGTCGTGGTGACGGATACGTAATGCAAATTCCGGCTGACCAGTATGGGTCGCTACGCAAGACTGGCCATGACATTCAAGCAAATGAGTACAAAAGGGAAAATTAGTTCAGAGGGGATCAATTATTAAATAGAAAAGGGGATACGTTATAAATGAAATGCTTTTAAAAGTAAAAACCGTACACAAACTTGCAATTTGCCACCGTCTCTTTAAGTTTCACAAGTTCAAGTAGGTCGGCTTGCATTTTGGAGCTTTATGCGTCCATATAGTAAAGCGTATATATGTAGCGTATATATATAGCGTATATATAGCGTGTAAAGCGTATATACATAAATGGCGCGGCCAGTGTTTACGTTGTGATAGAAGTCGATAGCGATAGAATGTGATTCATTGTGAGTCATTCATATGTAAATGACGTGTTTAGAGGACCAATCGCAGCCTTGCGGTCTCCGTTGTACGTAGAGTAGTACTCTAGTTGTACGTAGACGGAGTGACGGATACTTAAAAAATATTTCAGGCCGACGGAGACGACGGAGAGGCTCTCCGTCGGGCTCTCCGTCTCCGTCGTCCGTCACTTTACGCAGAAGTATAAACTAGGCTTTAGCCAGGAATGGTTACAGGCACACCGCGTTTTTTAACTCACAACCTGGTTTGGGACAGGTAGACAGACAGCCCTCACCACTGACCCACCTGGAGCGGGATGGGTGATGGCTCTTGATGGCCATCTAGCGAGCTCTTAAACACATGACACTTGGCCTGGTGCGTGAATCTGAACTGAGCAGCTAGACTGACTGACTCAACGCAAACCCAACAGGTTGGGCAATCCCTGAAAGTAGGCCTATGTGTACGTCACCGTAGACCAGCAGTCGTGCTGGTGACCAGGAAATGAGCAGGCGTCAGGGAGGGGGGGAGGGGGGACTTTTCATTCACAAAAATGAAGCTGAACAGCTGGGAGTTTGCGTGTTCGTGTGCGTTCACTCCCTTCTGCTCAGATCAGATGGAGTTGGACTTCTGAGCTGCTGACTCAGTGAAATGCCGCATGTTTAGTTTTTGTTTCTGTGTTCAGTGTGCGCCCACAGTCAAATGTTAGTTACTCAGAGGCGTACATTCAATAGGCCTACATTCTATAAATAAAGTCGATTCATTGTTCTGTTCTGTGGCTTTCTTTGATAAACTGTTATTTCTTCTGTGTTTTGTCATTTTGTCATTCAAAAGTCTGTCTCATGTGTTGCAGCGCTGCGCACCAGGGGGGCGTCACAGCAGGGAGACTGTCACCTCAAACCGCGGTTGAGTGTGATTTGTGGAAAAGTTCACACCAGTAAAACATGATGCGTCGTTTGAAAGCCTGCATGGGCACGTCGGTCTTCGTCTTCCTCGATCTTCTTTCCCGAAATGGTAGGCTTACGTGACGTGCCACACAGACACAGACACGCACACGCGCACACACACACACACACACACACACACACACACACACACACACACAACACCACACCACACACACACACACACACACACACACACACACACACACACACACACACAGACCACTCCCTCCCTCCGAGTAGACTAGGAAGGAGCAGCCTCAACTTTTGAGAGCAGAGAGATTCCGCAGCAACGCGCCGTGCTGCGGTTCAGCATGAGCAGGACTGCGCGGAGAATGGCGGAGATCAACGCTCTTGAGGAGCTCCAGTCGGAGCTCACTTGTCCCGTGTGCCTCGAACTGTTCCGCGAGCCCGTCATCCTCGATTGCGGCCACCACTTCTGCCGCGTCTGCATCGCCCACTGCTGGGAGGCCAAGGCGACGGGCAGCCCACCTGCCCCAAGTGCAGAAAGTCCGTGACGCCAAGCTCCGACCCAAACTCCCTGCTGTGTAACGTCGTGGACAGCGTCCGCCGAGGCCCACCCCATGGACCACTCCTCATCCCCGTCGGGTTGGTCACCGGTGGCGGGGTGGACCTGGAGGACCCCGACGACGAACGGGAGCCGGGTTCCAGCATGAGCAGCCATCGCGTCCTCCACCGGGTTCTGGCCGCGCATGGGCGTTGATATGTGCGACGAGCACGAAGAGCGGTTGAAGCTGTACTGTGAGGACGACCAGCTCCCCATTTGCCTGGTATGCGGGATGTCCCGCGACCACAGGACGCACAATGTCATTCCTATAAACGAGGCCTTCGAGAATTACAAGGTAGCCTAACTCGTCTGTTGTTTACGACCCGAGCCTCCCATTGATGGAATGCATTCATTCACTGGGTTGTGAAGACACTTCATGGAAAAGTGTGCAGCCAGTAGCCATAGCCTACGTGGGGTTTTATTTTTTTTTATTTTATGTGGGACTCTGAAATGTTATGTGTGACTCTGTGAAAATGTTCCCCTAAACTGTAACCGTTAAAATGTTGACTGTAATTAACTCTTGATCCGGTTGGGCTAGGACTAGATTGAAGTGCTCCGCGATTCAATTACTCTCACGTGTGTGGCACAATGGGACTGTTTGTTTGCTTGATTTTATAAAACGAGGCACGACATGCCACAGGCACGACCTTTCAGGATTACAGAAAACAACACCGGGGCACCGTGACAACAACGACCCCTGTCCACTTTGAGTCGAACAGAAATTCAACAGCTCGGTGTCAGATCAACTTTCCGCAAACTTTCAACCTTACATCCCCGCTCCAGTATTTGCAGACAACCGTGAATCTTCGGCACTTCGCCGTGTTTTAACATGACTTGCTACAACAAATCCCATTCCTGGTTTGATCGTCAGGTCTGGTCGGTTGCCATGGCACTGCCTCGTGTGATTTCTCTCCACACAGACTGGTTACGGCGTCAAATAAGTGAACCCCTTTATTCAGGTGGCCCGTGTTTGTTCTTGCAGAAATCTGCAGTGTGGTTGTTAAGTTGACCCATATTTCCTGTGTCGTACAGGAGAAGATCTCGCTGGCTCTGGAAAGGGTTGAGCTACAAGTGGAGGAGGCCTCGCTATTTCAACTACACACCAATGACAAGATCGAGCAAATTAAGGTAGTGTGTGTGTGTGTGTGTGTGTGTGTGTGTGTGTGTGTGTGGTGTGTGTACTGAATTGTGATCCTCAAGCTCCTCCATATTAAGGTATTAAGTGTATGTGTGTGTGCTTGGCTGTGTGTGCTTTACTGTGTGTGTGTGTGTGTGTGTGTGTTGACTGATCTGAGAGGATCCCATGACATTCCTACACACTTCATTGCCACAGTAAAAAAGCAGCCCATCAAAACAACCCCACCCCTGTAGCGTGGACTGGTCTGTGCGCTGCCCCCCCCCTGTGTGGAACTGGTCTGTCTGGTAGGCAGCGTTCACCTCTGTGACCAGCAGCAGCTCCTCCTGTCTGGGTCCTGCCTGAGTCACTCAGAGGCTGTGTGCGGAGCTCTGGTCTGTGGAAGTCCTGCACGCCACACTTCCTGCTCGAGCAAAAAATGACAAACGCGTCACTTGTGCTTGTGTCATGCTCCTCGGGAGGAAGAACGCGGACCGTCTTACCCAGAGACGTTAGGCAACCCTCCACGCCCTCTGAGACGAGGCCTGTGTTGTGGTGGTGGTGTTTTAGTTGGGTTTGCGTTGTATTTCTTGCATCCAGGGTGATTTTTAGGCCAGTGTAGTTTACGGATAGTGTAGTAGACACTTTTTGTAGTTTACGCAAAGTGTAGATTGTGTTTCTATTCTCATATACCCTTGGAAAAAGTCCACTTGTATATGTTTTTCTAAAACTGAGTTAACCACTTTTATTAAGGCTTCATCACATTGTTGCTGATAGTTTTAATGAAAACGGTGTATGGAAAAAGTCAACAATTGGCAGATTGTCCTACAACATAGGCCTACTGTATATAACCCCATCAAACCCTTGTGTCCTGGGTGGCCCCTTCAGCCTACTGAGTAGTCTACATACTAATCCGTTGCAGGTGTAACCAAATGTCAATCTCATTTGGGTCTAGCGGCCCTGAAAGCTCAGCTCGTAGAATTGTTCCAGCTTATAGCGTTATTGACGCAACACTACACACTATGCCCTGAACACAGAGTGCCATCTACCCTGATGGTGTGCATAGACTTGCAACATGTTGGCAGAACGATGCATGTGCGTGGGCTGGAGCTCTGTACCTGCACCAAGACGTGGGTGTGGGAGGCTGCAGGAGATAGGGTTCGAGATAAGATCATTTGAAATATGTGTACTGTGGTGAAGATCATTTTTGCATCAGAAGACAACACAACCACTTCCATGTGTGTGTGTGTGTGTGTGTGTGTGTGTGTGTGTGTGTGTGTGTGTGTGTGTGTGTGTGTGTGTGTGTCTGTGTGTGTGTGTGTGTGTGTGTGTGTGTGTGTGTGTGTGTGTGTCGGTGCGTCAACACATGGATGTCTGTGGGTGGAAAGACTGGCCCTTCTGAGAGACGTACCAGGTTTTTGCTAAATCTCACTTTTTCACTTCTCCATTTCTGTAAGTGGCAGGATGTTGGCAAACAAGGTTGGGAGGAAGTGTGTGTCTCCTTGTGTATGAGCCCCTAATATGGCAAAATGCTTAAATTCAACAAAAAAACGTAGACTAAGATTAGATTCACCTGGCTAACATGTACACTTGTGGTTGAGGATGTACGAAGGTCTACAATATGTCACCGCACAATTTGTAACTACACAGTCAGTAAGCAATTGTAAAAAAAAAATTAAAAAAAACAAACAAACGTCTTTACACTTAAAAACCTAGTACCTCTTTGGCAAACACTGTAAAGATTGTAATTGTGCTGTGAAACACACACACACCTCTTAGACAAGAGGTCTCAGAGGTAACCTTTACACAGTGTCTTAGTGTATCAGTGTCTAAGTGTGTCACAATGTCTCGAGACACGAGACACAGTGTCTTAGTGTGTCGTGTCTCAAGTCTGATGGCAGACTGGCTCAAAAAATGTGTGTTATTTCGCCTCATATCGCTTCGACCAATCGTGTCGCTGGAGGTGGGGATCTGTAAGCGCAGGATTGACAAACTAAGCAGCCCTAGTAAACTGTAGAAAAGTGTCTGAAGGTTTTCAACTCAACACCGTTGTGGACTGGTTCACTGTAGAAAAAACACTTTGTAAAATCCCCTTCTGAAGCTTCATCGATTAGCACGAATGAGTTTCTCTTGGGTAGAATGTGTTCATAACCAAACAGACCATAAGGCTCCGCCCCCCCTTATCGCGTTTGGGTTTGGCGCCGTCTCTCCCCAGAGCTTCTGCCATAACACAGCAGTCCTGCTGGTTCCCATAGTAGTCCCCTCCTAACCTTACCCCCCCCCCCCCACCCCCCTCGGCCCCCAGAAGCAGGCAGGAGACCTGGATCATCAGGTGACCTCCGAGTTTGACCTCCTGAGGGAGTTCCTCCGCGCGGAGGAGCAGCGCGTCAAGGAGAACCTGCACAAGGAGAAGGAGGAGAAGCTCCGCAACTGGAGGAGGCGCTGACGCAGGCCACGGAGCACATCAGCCAGCTGGAGATCAGGGCTGAGGAGCTCCGCCTCAAGCTGCAGGAGGAGGAGAACCCTGAGCAGCTCAAGGTAACAGGAAGGGAGACGCAGAGTTACACTGATAAGAAATGAATCACAACATGCATCTTCAACACATGTACTCGCATATATATAACTCAAGGATGCCATTACAAACGAGACTATGGTGACACAACTAAACTAGTATGAAGTATGAAGCTAAGAAGGGATGTTTCATGGTCGTTTCCCTGTTCTTCTGCTCTCTTTCAGGGAATCAAAGACTTCATCGGTGAGGCGGGGAAACACTAACCTTATTTGAACAAACACTCAGGTCGTTGGCAGACCGCATGCTCCTTCACCTCTTATCTAATGACGCTGATTGGCCGCATGACGGCAAACATTGGAGTCAATGTGACTCATCTCTGGTTCATTTTGATTACATTGGATTAGATTCTTGGAAGACAAACACTGAACCTTTTCAGATTTAGAGAGCTGTGCGTATTTGGAGCTTCCGTCGGTGTTACTTCACAGGACGTTTCTCGTTGCCTGTATTATGCAGAGTGACTTCTGTGAAATACAGAAATTGAAACAGAGCTGGCACAGCCGTCGATGACTGATGATGACAGACGGATGATGTGGAGGATGATGGAAGAGTTAATGTAATATTTGACCCCAATCCAAAGACACCCCAGTATAATTATTAATCCATGATTGACTCGTCAGTGTTGCCTGCACATGATTTGTTTTATTTAAATGCCTACAATTCAGACGATTCTAAAATTGTGAGGCTCTGTATATTCACCCACACTACATGAGCTAAAGTCTTGTTACACTCTCACTATCTAAGTGACTCTCTCTCTCTCTCTCTCTCTCTCTCTCTCTCTCTCTCTCTCTCTCTCTCTCTCTCTCTCTCTCTCTCTCTCTCTCTCTCTCTCTCTCTCTCTCTCTCTCTCTCTCTCTCTCTCTCTCTCTCTCTCTCTCTCTCTCTCTCTCTCTCTCTCTCTCTCTCTCTCTCTCTCTCTCTCTCTCTCTCTCTCTCTCAGGGATGAGAGCCTGTTTGAGCTCCCTCTAGAGGTGAGTGTGGACCTGCACTCTGGAGACACCCTGGGACCTCTGCAGTACAGGACCTTGGAGGAAGATGTACTCTGTGCTTCAGCCAGGTACACACACACACACACACACACACACACACACACACACACTGTACAACTAGTATCTTGTTTTCAAAGAACGACAAATTAAAACCCCAACCAGGTGAAGTAGCCTCAAGTGTCGTCTTCCTGAAGCAGTCGATTCAGCGATACACATCCACTCATCCACACACATCCACTCACATCCACTCATAGCTCATCCATGACAACCTTTCCTGACTCCTTCTGATCAAACACTGATTGCTAACCTCACTCCCCCTCCCCCCCCCCAGCTGTCACGGCGGTGACCCTTGACCCCGACACGGCTACCCCCGCCTGTGGGTGTCCCCGTGCCGCAACAGCGTCTGGGTGGGCGACATCCAGCCCAACCTGCCCGACAACCCCGAGCGCTTCACGCGCTACACATCGTGCTGGGCTCGAGGCCTTCTGCTCCGGCCGGCACTACTGGGAGGTGGAGGTGGGGCTCCAAGACGGCCTGGGGGCTGGGCGTGGCCACGGCCTCCGTCAACCGCAAGCAGGAGATCAGCCTGTGCCCCGACGACGGCTCTGGACGGTGGTGCGGCGCGGCGACGGGGGAGGGCGGGGTCCGGGGAGTACGAGGCGTGCACGGACGCCGAGGAGTGCCCCCTGCGGCCGCCGCGGCCCCCCCGCCGCGTGGGCGTGTACCTGGACTACGGCGCCGGCCAGGTGTCCTTCTACGACGCCCAGGACATGAGCCACCTGTTCACCTTCTGGGGCGCCCCGCTTCGCCGAGCCCGTGTTCCCCCTACTTCAACCCGTGGCCCATCATCGGCGGACGGAACCGCCAGCCCCTCGTCATCGTCACGCCGTCCTTGTGACGCGGGTTCGGGTCCTCGCCACCCCCTGCTGCTATTAGACTTTAGGGTACGGTGCGACTGAGCGGCTGATGTCTGCGTCACGCTGTGTAGGCGTCCCCCACTCCGGCCTGCCTGGGCCGACAGACCTTGAGCTGCTGCTCCCAGTAGCAGCAGCAGCAGCACAGGAAGGAAGGAAGACGACGCCGCAGAGAACAACTTCCTGGTGACCTTGAATCTGAGGAGTTCTCTGAGCTGCAGCGTGAGCTACACGGTTGTGTGCTGAAAAGAGGACACACAACACAGCGGCTGTTGGGTACACGCTGCTGTTGCAGGGGCTGCTTCAGGCAGTGTCAGCTTGTGAACGGTAAAAGGTGTTTGTTTTGAAAAGGTGCTGATTTTTCTAACAATTTAACACGTTATAACAATTATAATTTTATATATCTATTTGTATTCATTGCTATATGATTGATGATGTTTGATGTCGAAAGGTGAACACAATTAAGGGCTCTGCCCCTGGATTGATCATGACATGCATTAAGACAACACTTAATCCTTGTCTAATAAAATCTGTTAACACTTCAGGTTGGACCTGACGTTTCTGTGTCCTCACGTTGCCCTTGGTTCAGCATCGATCTTTTACAGGGTTTTTTTGTTTCACCACCGACAATATTACATCTCAATATTGCAAACACCATTCATTTTCTGTTTAAATCGTTTTTGGGGGGACTGTCATCGCTGAGACGACGGGATGTAATGGCGTTTGGATTCCACGAGGGGGTGGCAAACATCACCTCTGTCCCCCCAGAGCCGCTGCTTCTCTTTGACAGCTGAATGCCCAAAGCGAGGCTGTAAAAACTTCACCTGCTCCAGTCATCACTCATTTACTAATTCCTGAACTTGAAGGAATTTTGGACGATGGATGATGTGAAATACAAAGGTAGGATTATGCGTGAAGACAGCTGTGAAGTTAACCTTTGGCCTGGCACTAGTGGTAGATATTTAGCCTACACTACTAGTACGACACTACAAAGTAATATATTACTGATGCTTATTTGCGGATTTTAGGCATTCACTGTTGTACTGGTTGGTACGACAACGGGAGGTGACGCATAGCTGTGTCCTGACTTCCAAGAGCTTTCCCTACAACATTGTACTTTAATTATTCTGTAAGACAGGAGCTGCAGCAGGTGCAGACGAGGTGTCGCCCCCAGGGGTGACTGAGTGTGGGCTGACATCACACCTCATCCTGTGACTTCGTTCTTCTTGTGTGTGTGTGTGTGTGTGTGTGTGTGTGTGTGTGTGTGTGTGCGTGTGCGTGTGCGGGGCTGAATGGCTTGCTGAGTGATTGGTTTAGTCCCAATGGGAGCCTCCTACGCAACTTCCCTCAAAAACCACCAAAACACAAAATAGCAATTACCTGCCACAGCTTTCCTCTGAGTCATGACAACATGTCGCATGGTTTACGCTGCATAGCTTGCGTATACGCTGTTGAATACACAACGCATTACATTTTTATGTTATGTAAACATCGCCAGGTATGTTTACCACTTTATTTTGTGGACACTTATTGATATATAATAAGAGGTTCACAGCTAATTCAAATACACGCCAGCAGGTAAAATATGTGTTGTATTGATCTCGTTGTGTACGTTGTAAAATACATTGGCTTTTATGTATCTGTTGTGGTACCCAAGGGTGATACCTGCCTCTTCGTATGTGTGCGCGTGCACGCGTGTGATTTAGCATGTTTCGTGCAGGGGGAACATTATACATGAGTGTAGCCTACACCGTACTTGCTGTGCATCGCCCCATGCACGTCAATGTCCACGACACTGTAGCGCGGTAGCGCTGCTGCCACGGCGACGCGGCCGTGACATCGTCGCAATGTGGTCGCTCTTCTGTTCCTTCCAGACAAATAAATGATGAGGGTCAGATCTGACCCGATGAGACCTTTGGTGTCCGTGTCCACATAATCCCCTGGTGCCAGCATGCCTATACATTAACCAAGACGACTGTACCTGTCATTAAGACTGCTTATACATGGGGCCGCGCACACACACACACACACACACACACACACGCACACACACACAGGGTTGCATGCACACTCACGCACACACACACATGGTTGCATGCACTCACACACACAAACATGCACACACACACACACACAACGCATGCACACACACACACACACACACATGCTTGCACACACACACACACACACGTGCATTGCACACTCACACACACAAACCAGTACACACGTGACACACCTTGATCTGTAATTAGATCTCCATGTGAGGCTGATCTGTGTGGAGGCAGCAGTA